>JANUWF010001027.1:0-332500 GCA_026120185.1 Voacanga thouarsii
CAACATAATATATTCATTGCCTGAAAATTCAGAGTCATTTTTGAAGTATCCTCATTGTCATATTCATCACTTTGTTTAGGCACTTTTCTACCTTCAACAAATTTCAACAGGACAAATGGTCCATTCTCAATCAAATTCCACAGCTCAAAATTGATTGAGCACACATAAATTTTTTTTATATTTTTCTAGAATGTATAATTTCTTCCATAGAACAAAGGAGGTTTATTTGTGAAGGATCCTTCAATGTAAGGTAGAGCAGTAGTGTTTGCCATATGGATCTTTGCTACAAAGCTGTTAAGCTAAGGATAATGTAGACCAACACTCTGATACAAATTAACATACCTTAGAGGGCGGGTGAATAAGGTATATGGAAAAATAATTTTAAATCTTAAATATCTTCTGAAACTTTTAAAATAAGAACAAACAAGTGCATGTGTAACAAAAGTCAGATTGTCCATGCAGCTTTAAATGAACTACCAAAAAAATTTCAAAAACTCCGTTAAATGATGAAATGAAAATCTATAATTAAGATAGGCAGATAAGGCATAAAAAACAATCTCACTCAATCAATATAAAAGTCTTTGACCAAATAAGTAAATCCAATAAGGAGTATAATGCTTTCAGTAAAAACACAGCCATGAATATCATAATAAATGAAAGAGAATAGACTCAATGATTTATAGTGGTTCGATCCTTAAATGATCAACATCCACTACCTTAAGTTCTCGCTTAAGGATTTTAACACCATGACTAAAACTTTTTTTCCCAAATCAATGGTGGTAGGCTGTACCAATCTTCCACAAGAGGATCACCACACTTGGTTTTATATCTAACCTCTTAAAACACAAAAATCAAGGCTCACCCCCAACAGTATTTTACACCACAACCTTGATACATTTATAAAATAAGGTTCACCCCAACGGGTTTTACACCACAACCTTGATACACAATAAATCAAGGTTCATCCCAATTGGGTTTTACCTTCTCAACCTTTATACAAGTTAGAATGAAAGGGAACTTACAGAAATAGCTCACAAGTTTGAGCAAATATGAACAAATAAGCTCTAACAACCTTTCACCTTTTGAACAATTCAATTTCACCTTTGAAGCATAATGAAAAGGAAGATTTTTATTTTCTAAAGTGTAAGAATGTTTCTGAGAGAGATAGCACAAAAATCTTACAGAAAATCGGGTTTAAATGCCTTTTATAGAAGTGAAAAGTAGCACAGCAATGGCTAGTTAATGACCAGTTTTCATTGTCAGATTTGCCAGGGTTTTGGACTCAAGTCTTGGACAACGGTGTATAAAAAAGGTAAGCCCAAAATGGCACATTTTCAAATAGAAACGTTTTGACACTGTTCACAGGATTTTGGACCAATCTTTTGGATGAAGAGTCATCCAAACTACTCAATCCAAAATTCTGAGATATAAAATATTGAAATCTTTTTGTTTGGGTACTTCAAGGTTAGAAATAAAACTGAATCATCAGCCAAAGTAGACATAGGGATTTACATAGAGAATACCTTAACAAACGATTCCTATTCTAAGGTTCTTTCACAAGGACTTCTTGGTATGCAATCTCTTAAGTTTGAACTTCATCTTGATCAACCATTCTTGAATTCCATTGCTTTAAGAGTTGTTTAGCAATCTTATTTGAATGCCTTAGAAGAACTGAAGTCAAACATGTCCTATCATATATAGATCACATAAGTTAGTCCTCATCAATATTTATCATAAGTCAAAACATAGGAGAATGCCCTAGGGATAACAAGCTCCCATGCCGGGGGCTGGTTACCTACTATGATATCAAATGCCACGCCACGTGTTGGCAGACCAAGGAGCGTGACTATAGGCCTAGCTGCACCCACTATCAAATATTTGGCCGCCGTCTTTGCTGGCCCAAAATGGATATCCCAAATTGATAATGGGTACTTAGGCCTATTCTTATAAACCATTCATACTTCTCATCCTAATCATATAAGGGATTGGGGTATCACATTAATTCTTGTTCCAAAAATTTTGACTTGAATTGGTTGCCCAACAAAATTCTTATATATATATTTCATAATTAATCATACTTGTGGTTTTATCTCCAAAAATTTGATAAAGGATTTGAGATGGACAAATACAAATTTTTCGACGATTACATCTATTCGATTTATTTCATATGCATACATCATTTCATTGATTTCGTAAATGTCACTTTCATAAATTGCGGATTTACTGAGATTATTTATATTCTCGCACGACTTTTCTAACCATAATTTTCAGGGTATTGTATGTTTATCAAGACCAAGTGCTAAAGATCATTTTGTAATAGATTAGGTTTTGATACTCTTCTACCATTACTTTAGTGATGATGTATAAAGATTTCTTTTGGCTTAGAGTTTATCCTTGTGAGTCTGTATTGGGATTTATTTAGTCAGTAATTTAATTTCTGCTTTGAAGTTAACGTTAGTTATACCATGTTGCTTTCTTTTCTTCCTTTGTTATAAAGACCGCTTGTCTGAGAAGATAGGGCGATATTCCCTTGTCATTTAGGCCACTTAGTAATGGTTGTTACAATTGGTATCAAAGCCTAGGATTTGGTTATGCCTAGGATTGGATTAAGACTTTAAAAGAGTTAGGATTAGTCCAGATTGGTATAAGTTTAGAACATTTTTATTAACGATCCTAAACGGATATTTTTAAAGTTTAGACTAGGCATGACTTATTCAGTGATTTATTATGGAAAATCTTTTGGGACTAAGAAAATGATCATTATTATAGGATGGTAAGGATACTGCGTATCGCCCGTAAGATGATGAACCCATACTGTTGGTGACCACCACCACCAGAGGTTGTAGACCCAGATTCTTCAGATTCGTTTCCTTCAGAAGCTGAAGAGGATGATATGGTCGAGATTATAAAAGTATCTTCCGAGAGCGAAGAGGAGATAGCTGTTCCACCTGAGATATAGGTAGTTGAGGAACTCCTAGCATCTAGGAGTAAGGGACCTGGGGAGATGGAGTATGAAGAGCCTAAAGAAGAGACTAAAGAAGGCTCCGAGGAGAGTAGGCCCATAAAGAGAGCTAGGGTTGATGACGACTCCGAGGCTGAGGAGGACACTGCTAGTGATTCAAATGAATACTAGAGTACTGACTAAGAGGACTGAGAGGAAGAAAGAAATAGGAAACTAACACATTTTGCTTTTGTATAACATACTTATTTTGGATTCCTAATCTATGTACTTAATTGCTAAATTGGGTAGTTAGGAAAATTACATGTTATGGGCTCAAATTTGTATGGATGATTTAATCGCCATCACTTTTTTTTATTTTATATTCTGGATGCATGACCACATACTTGATGATGGTCAATTATGAAATGGAAATGGCTTATGTTCTTATTTACTTATTGCACTTTACTGATTTCTGCGCACATCACATTATGCACGCACTGCCTTCAGCAATATAAAATTCTTGCACAACCCGCTAATAACACCGTTTGCATATTAAAGGGCTATTATGCCACCATAGCGAAGACTTATGGTTCACCTCATGGATGATGCGGCGGGAGGACCACCACCCCATGATAACCGCCCTGCTCCAAATCCCCCATCAGGCAAACAAAATGAGGGACCAAGAGCTGAAAACTTGGAATCTAAAAATGACGCTCCCGAGAACGAGGTACCCGAAGAGGTCACTGTTGCTCAAGCCTTTGGTAGAATGACTGAAATACTACAGAATTTGACAGAGTGAAGGGCCCTACGAGGCGACGATGAGGCACTTATGAGGTTCCTTAAGTTTCAACCATCGCTATATTTTGGAGAGGCCAAACAAGAACAGAAGGTTGAAATGTGAATTGAACAGATGGAATACATATTTCGTACTTTGCAACACACAGAGAAAAGGATGGTGAGATTTGTAGCCTTTCGCTTGAGAGCACCAGCCCAAGATTGGAAGATACGGATCCAAGAAGTTTGGGAGCAAACTGATCAAGAATGGAGGAAGGGCCACTTCTTGGAAGTCTTTCGAGCAGAGTTCCTCCCACAATGGGTCTTCAAGAAAAGGGAAGACGAATTTTAGAACCAGAAGGAGGGCAACATGTCAGCGGCACAATACGCAGTGCAGTTTAGTAAATTATCGAAGTACTATCGTCGCTTGGTGGACACAAAACAAAACCGAACTCGCAAATTCATCAATTGCTTGAGGCAAGAGCTAAGGAGAGCCCTAGCCCCTATCTGCCGACCACATATACTGCTGCTGCTGCTGTGGACGCTTCCACCAAAACAGAAAATGAAGACAAGAATTGACTTACTGTGAGGACTTTCCCACCCAACAAACAGTTTCCCATGAAAAGGTCAGCTGGACCGCGAGGGAGAAATAAAGGAAAACAAGTAAGGACAAATCCTATCAGGACTAGATCGAATGAAGTGATTTGCCACCGTTGTGGAAGGAAGGGACACAAAAAGAAGGATTGTTGGCATATGGATGCAACTAAAAGATGCTTCAATTGTGGGGATCCCAACCATTTTCATTATAAATGTCCAAAACTATAGTTCAACACTTGTCGTAATCCTACAAGCAAATCATGAATGCCAAAGTGTTAATGCACTAAGCAAATCGTGGTAATGGTGCAGTCCATGGGGGGGACAACTAGAAGTCGCAAGTGAAAGCCAAAGTGTTTGCACTGAATCGCCGCGAAATAGGAGCTGACTCTATAGTGGTTGAAGGTATACTTTCTATTCAAAATTTCAAAGTAAATGTGTTGGTAGATCCTAGTTCCACCCATTCATATATGAATAAATTTTGTGCAAATATGATAGGATTGGTTGGCTTAGAGTTACCCTATACTCTTTTGGTTTGTACACCTCTGGGAAAGTCATTCATAGCAAAGGATGTTATTAAGGGGTGTGAGATTGAAGTGGGGAGAGAAAAACTACTTGGGGACCTTATTATTATGCCTTTTGAGGATTATGACATCATTCTAGCTATGGATTGGTTAGCCAAGCATGGTGCTCGGGTAGATTCCAAAAACGAATCTATGCAGTTCGTTAGGCTGGGAGAGGATGTTTTAGAATTATGGGGAGTCTAAGTGAAAGAGTTAAAGTATTTAGTCTCTAGAACTAAGGCCCAAATAATGCTTAGGAAAGGATGTCAAGGTTACCTTGCCACTTTGATTAAGCAACCCTCGGACGAGAGTACCTTGGAGAGCACTGCTGTGGTGCGCGAATTTGCTGATGTTTTTCTTGAAGAATTGACAACCTTACCCCCTTCACGGGAAGTGGATTTCACCATTGATTTAGTGCCAGTAGCCGAACTAATTTCCAAAACCCCATATCGTATGGCCCATACGGAATTGAAAGAGTTGAAGGATTAGTTAGAGTAATTGTTCAGTCAAGGGTACATTAAGCCAAATACTTCGCCGTGGGGAGCACCGGTGTTGTTTGCGAGGAAGAAGGATGGAACCTTGCGTCTGTGCATTGATTATCATGGGTTAAATGGTTTGATAATTAAAAGCTCGACCTAAGGCAAGAATATTACCAAGTGAGGATTCGGGAGAAAGATAACCATAAGACTGCCTTCAATACCCGGTAAGGTCATTATGAGTTTGTGGTGATGCCATTTGGATTGAAAAATGCCCCTACAACCTTTATGGATCTAATGCTTGCGTTGACACGAACCGACACTCGTTATAAAGCTGGACCGACACCAATTGTACACTTTATCTTGATGATCTATAGTTCGTGCTCTGAACTAGTGCCCGTTAGTTGTAGTGTTTCGACTTTTAAGCTCTCAAGACATAACGGGTGCCTCTTCAACTCTTGAACTATCGTCTATTCCTTGAATCGGTGCTTGTCCATCTATATAATCGGTGCCTACTATTTCTAAAGTTTGGGTTAAACTCCCTGTTCTGACCAGTGCCTATTCACTACCTTTCTCGGGACCAGTTTGGTGTTCTTTTGCTCTATTTTCATCATGCTTCTCCAATGATCTCCTCTTTATGAATTCTACATAAAATAAGGTAAAGTGAGGAAAATCAGTGGTCATCTACTCCTAATTCTAGCATAACTCTACAAAAAAAGCCTAATAATTATAGTAATAATAGGCAAGATTTTCAAATGGGAATTTTAATTAAACTAATTCTGGAAATTTTTTTCCAAGATAATGCAGTAATGAACATGAATAAAATGGCAAGATTTTATGCAAATTGACAATGCACGAGTTGATTCTTCTAATGTTTCAAGTTTTGCTGGAAATTTTTACTGCTTCAACTTTTGTCACTTTGAATCAATATCAATGTCAATATCCCCTTAATCTTATCCTATCGCATCATATATATTTCCTCTAGAAATTCTGATCATGACACTCCTAATGCAACTAACAAGACCACTAGCCATTTAGCTAAGTTTTCATTACCGTCTACTGCAGCGCAATGCACTGAGCAATGTAACACCTTGCTACTTACATTCCGCAAAAAAGGGCAGGGATGTTGCCCCATCGAAAGGATGAGAGGTCTTTATAACAAGGAAAGTTAATAAACTCAACCAAACTGATAGACTGATAGACTTTGTTTTTGCTTCCTCTCTTATAGAAAATTTACTGGGATTAAACCCATGGTTTTCATGCTTAATTATTAACATAAATAACATCTCTTGCATGTCTAGAAACCAATATCAAATGGCCTTACAATAATAAATTGCATTGCTAATTTATTTTGAACCAAAACAAGCATCTAGCACATATTTTCAGAAATTCCAGCAAGCATAACATTTATTTTATCTTTCAAAAAATCATTACCTTAGACTTATTAACTCAAGAAAACACCAACATAGAATGGATTTAAGTCAAAGACAACAATCCAAGCATTAAACACTTCTAGATCATTCCAGAACATATCTAGAAATTATCTTTTCCTTAGAAAAATTTCAACTTTATAAATATAACAATTCAAGAGAAATGGCATATTCTTATGCAAAAATCCTTTGAAGGAATGCTTCTTTTTCAATATCCCAACAAGTATAGGTGATAAGCATGAATTTTTAAATCAAAAAGTACCTGCTAAAAATTCTTGAAGCCTTACCTACTATTTCTCTAAGGTGGCAGCACTAAATCCAAGAAAAGCTCTAGAAAAGAATTAAGGAAAAGAAAAGCTCTAGATCCTTACCTCTTGTTTCACCCAGTTCGAACAACCTTAGGGAGGCAATATCATGTCTCCAAGCACCAAATTCTCCAAAGAACCTCGAGGAATCTATCCAAGAATGATGCTCCAAGTGTGTGAATTTGTGGATAATTTTTTCCATAAGCAATGATACAGTTAGTTTTGGCACAAGAGGGAGGATTTTCGTGTGCTAAAGGAGGGAGAGAGTGTGGGACGTCTGCTATGGTGTTAAGGGTTCCAAAAATCTGATTTAGCTTGGATTTCATAGAAGAAATATATTACGTCAAGGAATTTACAGGAGGAAAGAAGATTTTAAGGGAAAATCCTATTTGCTCTATTTTTTAACTAACAAAAGGCTTGCATTAATTAATTTTTCACAATCCTAGGGTGGCAAGAGGAAGAAAAAGTGGCGGCACAACGGAGAAGAAATAGGGATTAAAATTATCCAAAATTTCCCTAAGCATTAAAGGTTTGGAGACTAAAAATACCCTCAGGATGCTTTCTTAAATATCCAAGAATTAGATTTTCTTCATCTTCCTCCTCCTAAGTGATGGCATCAAGGCTTTTACAAGCCTAGAAATTTCCTCAAAATATTCTTCTAGTTAGATTAAATATTTAAATTAAGGGAATTCAATTTTCCTCCATATGAATAAATTAAGAGGGAAGTCTTGCGAGACTAAAATTAAAATGCTTTATAAAATAGCACCTAATCTATTAAATGAAATAAACATATAATGTACATTTAATAAATATATTGAATAAAATGTAAACATATCGATATGTGTGTGTGTGTGTGTGTGTGTGTGTGTGTGTGTGTGTGTATAATCAAATATAAAATAGTTACCTAAATTGTTAATTAATTCAATTAATAACTCCTCAATAATTCAATACATGAATTTAGAATTAATTCTTTATCTATCTATGTATATGTGTTTTTTTTTCAATTGTTAGTTTTTTTGCAAAACATTCTATTCTACATTATTTCAAGTAGTGATTTCTCCATCATTACTCAAGCACAATAATTTCCTTTACATACCAAACTCAAATAATTCATTCACACCATGTCGAATATGTCTTTATGCAAGAATGCTCGTACTATATGGACCATATATACGATTTTAGGTGAAATATACGATTTTAGGTGAAGTGTCACAAGTAATATTTCTTCCCATTACATCAAAAACACAACGGCAATTTAATTCTCTATTCCATTTAATCCCGTTCACAACATATTTCTAAAACTTCCTACAAGTAATGTTTTTGTCTTTCATGTAGAAACAATTAGAATTACCCCATCAATGATTCTCCATAATGTTCTATACATTCTCACTTTTTCCTTTACTTTAATATCTCTAATAAAATTGATTGAACAACGCAAATGTACAGGATTCTTTAAGAAGTCTTTTTGCCTCTGTCATTATCTTCATCTCGGCAGATGATTGGCTATCTCATAGACTCTATCACTTTGATCTTCGTCAACAATGCACAAATTCATCCACAGAAGCTTCTGATGGAAACTTCAATCACAAACCTTCCTTATGACGTTTTAAATTAGGCCATTTGTCAAATAGTTATCAAGAAGTCTTACATAATAAAATTTCTAATGTGATGTTGGTTAGGTTTGGATTGTAAACTTTTTGTGGTTTTGTTAAATTTTCTGGTCGTAGTTACGTTAGTTTGACAAACTATAAAAAATTAGAAGTTTAACAAACACAGCAATTTGATACGCAGTTCGTCTATCAACAAGTCTACATCAACGAGGCTCTAGACCATTAAAGAAATCCACTAAAACTTTAATCAAAGTAGCAAGGATAACACTTATCTCAATCACCACGTGAACCCTAGTGGACTCTAATAGAACACAACACAGTGCTCTTCCTATCAATCTTTCAGAAGACCTTTTGCTCTACACAACCCTACGATTGTTCACCTTTCAATCTTTGTTACTACAACAGCCTGTTGCTTCGTCTGACTCCAGAAACCTTCCTACCATATAGGTATTTGATTTGAAGGAGAAATAAATTGATTCAAGTCCTCCAAGAAGATCATATATTGTTGTTGCTAATAACTAGAACCAAAAACATACTTTAATAGAAAGATTCAATACTCTTCATTAATGGCATATACTTTTCAACAACTCAGAATATTTTCCTGAATTTCCTCTCCTGTTTTTCATGATCAAACTCGGAGGATTTCTCTTAAAATTTCATGCTCTTTTACTTTTGTATTTGGTCGCTTTATATAGTGCTACAGAGTAGTAGTTTCAATGTCAAATTTGGATCTGTGTTAGCTTCCTAAATCTTTGGAACTCTAATCCCACCTTGTTTTTTAATTTTTCACTTACAAAATCTTCATAATATCTTAAATAAAACTCATCCAACATTCCCTGCAAACCCTTTCCTGCCCCAGTTGAATTATTATAGCATCAAAACCTTACCAATATTGCAATTTCTAAAATAGTTTCAATTCTATCAAAAATTTCTGTTAGACGTCAACTTTGACAATGATATTGAAACACTTTGTTTCCATATTGAATTAGTATATTGTCCAAAAGATACCTATCACTATCTTCTGTATCTTCATATTCAATCCCAGAAATATTCCATAATCTTTATAGCATGATCTTCATAAAGAGTATGAATGCATATTGCTAGAACTTCTTCTAATTCTTCTAGATTTAGTTATCTAATTCAACTCCAATTCCATTGCTCAATCCTAGAAGGAGTATATTTTTCAATATATTTTGAGATTTACTTTCCTAATCTCCCTCCAATTTGTTTTGCTCAAACATTGCCAAATAAGCAATGAAATTTCCATAACAATCTCCCCCATTGGCATTGTTTGGTGCAAAACCCATATTTAGTAAGGTATCTTCAACAGTCATAGGAGTTCTTCAACATGCCACCGAATTCTTTTCATTAGATACATCAATGACCATAGACAGCAAAACTCCCCCTAAATAATAACTCACCTAAAGTACAACATTGGTCGTGTGCATCTTGCATTCTTGCTTTTCATGCATTTGCAGCATTGCTTTGCTCTCCCCCTTTTTTTAGCAAATAAGGCTGGACCATCATTATTAATCAAGAAGAGTAGCAATACCAACATGAGTGTTAAGCTAATTCGACTTTGTTGAAGGCATCTTTTGTTGTAGGTAGTAGGTGGTTGTGTGAGGATTCCTACCCGTTTTCCTTGCTAATGTTTTTCTTACCAAATTTTCCTCAAAATATTGTTCTCCAAATTGAAGAGCTTGATTGGTAATGTCTTTTAGTTGTTACCAAACACAGCAGTAGTTCCAAGCTCACCCATCCTTAGATCTTCGAATTATGTTGTTAGCATTTGCAACTTTGACATCCGTTCTGTGTTTGTTCCTTCAAATACTGTTTTGTAATCACTCCCATGCATCTTTAGCAGATATGCATGTTGAAATCAACTTCAATTCATCAGCACCAATAGCAGCAAAAATTGTATTCAATGTTTTAGCATTAGCATTACCAAGATGACATTCAACATCAGTCCATAATTCCAGTGGTTTTTCTTCTTCTACTCTAGTACTAGCATCGGCAATGTTAATGGTTTCCATCCTTGAAGATTCTCATCCTTTTTTTCCAATAAGCATATTTAGGAAAGACAATTCTATACCACATGTAAGGTTTGGATTGTCAATTTGCTCTGTTTGTTAAACTTCTTATTTTTACAATTTTTCAAACTAACGTAACTATGATAGAAAAGTTTAACAAAATCACCGAAAGTTGACAATCCAATCCTTACAATGTTTTCTGTCATATTTGTGCAGTTGCTAAGCAACACCAACTTTCATTTCCTTGGCATTCTAGTTTTTCAGCTTCTAGCTTTGATATTATTTTCATAGATCTTCTTCGACAATTTTATGCCTTTGTTAAAACTCAATTTGGTAGGAAAATTAAGGTATTTCTTTTGAAATAATGGGTCCAAATTTAACATGTGGTCATTCTACGATTCCAAAGGAATTACTCGTCAAACTTCTTCTACGAAAATAATTCAACAAAGTGGAATAGTTGAAAGCAAGAAAGAACATATTATGAATATAGAAGGAGCCCAACGTCTCTCTCCTTTGGGCTCTATTTAGTTCATCAAATGCGGAAAGGGGACTTTCAAATAGTTTGTTTATGTATTTTTTAATGAAGAAATAATATCAAGATTGAATTTCTTTTTAATATTTATACATTATATTATGTATAGTGCAAAATGTAACAGTTCGCGACTATAAAAATTGCAAAATGTACATTATCTTATACATAATGCTCCTGGTGGTTTTCACCGTTTGCAATCTGTCACTATGCGAGAATCTTCATTGTTGTCCTTTTATGGGAGATTTGGAAGTTCCGTAATAATGCATTGTTCAATGGAGCTAACTTTATTCCCTTGCAGTTGGGAAGTAGCATTCTTAAGGCCATCGCTGATTTATCTCAGATTCAACCTATTTGTTGCTCGACTGGTATGTGGGTATACTGAACCTCTGTATGTTGGAAGGTTCCCATTCCTCCTTGAATCATTCCTGTCACTTGGAGTAAGTCTAATATGGTTATGGTTAGTGTCGATGGGGATTGCAAGGGAAATCCAGGGCCTTCAGGGAACAGAGTGATTGTGTGAAAATCAGCTGGTCACGTCATCTTTGATTTTCCAAAGAATATTGGTCACTCTTGCAATCAGCGAGCAGAAATTCAAGCCATTTACTTTGGGCTTAAATGGTGCTGGCGTCTTCATCTTCAGAGCATTGTCGTTCAATCTGACAATTAGCTTCTGGTCCATCATTTACAAGGCACTGTAGCTAGTTCATTGAAGACCCATACTTTCTTCAGGAAAATACGACAGTGTTTCAGTTCTTGCACTTTTATACATGTCCTTCATGAAGCCAACAGAGTTGTAGTTTATCTGGCAAATTTTGGTTTTTTTATTCAGGAGTCCCAATCTTTCCAATCTTATATGGAGTTCCCTGCTAAAGCAAGAGACTTATATAACCTAGATAGATAACAAATCCCCTCCCTTCATATTAGAAATTTTGTGGCCAATTGAGGGTTGACACCTTTCTTCCCCTCTTTTCTCTCTCTTCTTTATTATTAATAAAAATTGGCTTCGGCTTCGATTAAAAAAAAAATTGCGAAATGTAACAGAATGTCTGTGTCTCTTTCTAAATCTTTATAGTACCAACTAAAACTACAATTTGTCCGCTCAAAACAAGGAGATTTTATTAATTACTGCCAAGTATTAAAAATTAAACCAGTAGAAGTTGCAGTTTAACATCTCTTACGACTAATTGTCTTTAAAAAAAAGGAAGAGAATTGTATAAAATAATGGAGAAAGATGCAGCTTTGCTCCTACCTTATCTATTGTGTCTCTGCAAAAGTTTGTTTCACCTCACACTTGATATTCTCTTCAATTTTGCTTCTACTTTCAACAATTTCAGTTCCTTTCGAATTCTTTTACTTTTCCTACGTCGACATTACTTTGAAGAAACGTTATGAAAAGGTTGTTCATCATCCTTACAAATCTTATTTTTGTTTTCAAACTTCCCATAAAAGAGGCACTAGGAATAGGAACTGGACATTTAGGTTGGGGGGGGGGGGGGAGGGGATTAAATGAAAACTTATATTAAAGGATTTTAAATTTTTTTTTTGCGGGGTGAAGGATAAAATTTAAAGGGAAATTTTAAAATTTTTTTATTTTCTTAAGGAAAAAAATGATTTGTTTAAAAAATCTTGGGGGGAGGGGAGGGGGGCAGGATCTGCCCCCGCACTCCTCTCTCCATCTCTGACTAGGAAGATGCATACATCATGGAATGGAATGGGTCGATCTTGTCCCTCCAAATCCCTCCACCATCCTCAAAATATCACTACGAAATTCAATCACATAATTTGCATAGAAACTTTTGTGTATATCTCCCAGATTTTTCTGTCTTTGCCTCTCTTTTTTTTCTTCAAGTCGGCTTTATTTATATTTTAGAGACACACATATATTGAGAAGATTTGTCTGCAAGATCTTCTCAAATATATACTAGACATTTTTATTGAATAGACTTCTAAATTCTGTATCACTCACTTACCCCATCAAACTTATGCCAAAATAGTCTCCTAACCAACATGCACGGCATGGTTAGGTTATCAAGGTCGTTTATCATAGTTGCTCTAACCGAAACCGTACCATTACATATGACCAACACAGTCGATGGCAGGTATAAACACGTTGGGAATAACAAAAGACGGAATCAAGAATTTGGAGTTAGATGAAGGTCAATAATACTATAATAAAAATATGCATAAATTTTTTTTTAAAAAAAATTGGGATAGTGAAAGTAAAATTTAAAGAAAATGTAAAATTAACCGAGTCCATTCTGTCCCATGTTGCTTTATGCTCGTTTGAATTTTTTTCCACAATCTTGGAGCATAGTTTGACGTAAAATCCAAAGCCTTCTCTCAAAAACTGACTTTCTGAAGTTGAAGTAGCATCGCAATCCAACGCATAAACACCAATAACTACAATCAACTCAAAAGAAAAAAAATAACATAAAAATTTAGTAACTATAATTAATACATATATCAAAGCCTATGATCATGGACTACTTAGTAAATTAATGAATTAAATATTACTCAATTAAATGGGTAAACAAGGATACTTTTAATTTTTTAGTACTTAATTAATTCGGTGCATTTGATAGCACATTCTTATTATTTCTTAATTGATTAAAACGTAATAAAATTCTATTATAAATTTTAAATAAAATAAAGGTTCCAGAGATTTGAAATATGAATATGTCGGATAATTATGTAATTAAACTTTTTATTTAATCATATTATAATCAAATATAGTGAAAAATGAATCACAATAAATCTAATTTTTGGATTCTTATTCAAAATTTAGTTTTTAAATATTCAAATTTTTAGTGTTCAAATTCTAACTTTATCAAATGTTTTTCTTAGTTGGTTAGAAACATGTCTTACAAAAAAGAACAGGTTTCAAGTTTGATTAGTAGAGCTCTAAATATTGGTCTAATTACGAGTGCTCTAATCTAGTAAAAAAATAATAAAATAAAACTAGGGTTCTAATATCAAATTTGAGATCTTTTAGTTTGGCAAGGTTATTTACCATAAATGTATAATAAGATAAGTGTCTCTCTCCCATGTAATATAATTGATTGTTTTCAAGGGGGAACAATGGGGGGGAGGGGGAGGGGGGGAATCAATAAAGTGTCGGTCCTGCAGCGTGTAAACCTGAATATGGTTCCGATTTGTTCAATCAGAATCAAGCCTATATACATTAGTAGAGAATCGCAAAAGCCTATATATTTGTTTTACAGATTGGATTAGGTTGGAAAAGATTAAGCGGATAGAGCAGATTTTTTAACTAAATATTTTTGTTTATCTTGAATTGAATGATTTACTTTGATTAACAACAAATTATTATTATTATTATTATTATTATTATTATTATTATTATTATTATTATTATTATTATTATATAAATATATAGGTGTGTGTACGTATGTAGTAAAATTTTGTAATTATATAGAAAATAGCATGAGATTAATAATCCAAATTTCAATACTACCGTTTTCTGTCAAAAATATGCGAGAGAAAGTAGAAATAGAAAAATATACGTAATAAAATTCATATACCCGAAAAGATTGAGAAATAGGATGTTAAAGTTCAATTAGTGAACATTAGTAAATCCATAATAATTTTTTAGGGAAAAAAATAAACGATATGTGAAATATTTGCCACCCTTAAACTCCTATGCATGTATATGAATTCTTGTTTGATTAGGTTTCAACTACTTCCAATCTGATTCGTATCACTATCAGAGGCCTATATATTAGCAGAGGGCCAGAACTCTGAATATTTAGACTGTGATCATGAAGGAAGGGGACGGGGCGATTGCAATGGAAGAGGTTAAGATTTCTCTTGAAGAGAAGGAGGAGGAATATAACTCTGATGAGATATCCATGTTTTCTCGTCAGTTCCTGGAGGATTTGAATGCAGAGCTCCATAGGGAACTTGAGCTTGCTTTTCCTCAGAACATAGCATTCCCAGCCTTTTATTTTTATGTGATTCTTGTGTTGTTGTTGTGGTGGGTACATATGGCGGATTTAGAGAATAGCAGAAACCAAGCCGAAATGATAGTTCTTTCACTAGGGCTTTTCCTTATTCAGTCCGCCTATTGTGTCGCAAACATCATCCTCTTTCTCAGATTGAAAATCAACAATAGGAAGAAAAGACAGGATAGGGCAACCATCATGGCCGAGGTGGAGGAGCTAAAAGTGGCTGACTTTAGGGATTACAGATCAATCAAGATGGACATGGAGGAGTTGCATGCCAAGCACCACCGTGACCTGGAGTATGCGGACGCTTTCACCTTGAAAGGTGCATTGTCCTACGGGGGCATAACGACGTGCATAGTGATTGGATCTGTCCTGTACAATCTCTTCAATGATAAGGAAGAGAGATATAGTAGCGTATATATGTGCGCTTTAGTGTATGAAATTTCATGCGTGGTTGTGCTTCTGCTTTCACTTTTCGGAGCTAGCCGTCCGTATTGGAAAAAAAGTGAATCAAATATTTTCCTTCCCCACCGTAAAATGTGGAAATCAATCCATTGATGAATAATAATCAATGTCATTTACAATTTTTTTTTTTTTGGTTTACTACTATGGTGTATAATAATTTTTACATTAGTTAAAATGGTTGGAAATGTTAATTATTTTGATTTCTGAAAACGCAATAATTTTTACTGCTGCTGTTCTCGGGATCTTGAAATTATAATTATTATTAACGTTGTCCAATTATATCCATAGTGTAAAAATACCATGAGTAGAATGCAAACCAATTGTTGCCACGTTTTACGACAATCAAAGGACTCCCCAGCCATATGTCAGAAAGTCCTCTTAGTCAAATTTGATACCAAATTTTGGAGTCCAGTCTGGCAAATATCAAAGGCCGTAATTGTTTGGAAAAAGTTAGTTCATGTTCGAAATTTGACAATTATCATTATCAATTTCGCAAATATTTGGGTATATTTTACCACTAGCAGACCTGTTTCGGAAAAACGTATTCAGTTTCAATTGCCAAAAAAACCCGAAAAATATGCAACAGACGCTGTAATTGTGTTTGGGATGCACATTGAAACTGTACCCATCTTTGTAATCAAAACTTCCAAAATTTTGAATTATACAATAATTTTCTAGCTTAAATTTCTCCCACTTATTTTAGAAATATATTGCTGTCCTAAAAGAAATTAATCTAAATAGCAACAAGTCAGTGAAAGGAAACTACTTTGTCAGTAATTAAACCCAAATGTTATGGTTATTGCTCTCTTAGAATTATACTAAACTGGTACATGATGGCAGAAGATAAGTCACAGAATGTTTGAAATATACCAACGATCACTCGCAAGCTCATATCCATTTGGATCATCCCCAGGAGGTTGAAGAATTGATATACAAACTGTCCCATCTGGATACACTGAAATTTACACAGAAAACATTATCAGTTCAGTGATATTTTTTCAACATTGATAAGAAAAAATTCAAGAAAAATGGAATAAGTTGAGGTTGGGGGGAGGAATTGCAAGGACCAACCATTTGGAGGCCATATCTCTGAAATGAACTTCACTGTTGTAGGACTGACGGAGTAATTCGATGTGTTGTGTTCTGTGTCATGCGTTCTGTGTGCTCCAGAACCGAATGCTATATAGTGGTTAGATGTTTGTTGTATTGGCACAATTTCATGCATCTTGAATTTGATTATGAATGGAATTTACTTTGAGTTATTGCTGAATAAAGGCTCTATATTTTGTTAATATTTGCTAGCAAAGAGATTGATGCCTCGTGAGGAAGAGAAGTAGTGGTACAATGAAAGTGCGAAAAACCGCGTGGAGTGTTTAAGCAGTTTCCTAGTCTAAGCAAGCTGCAAGCCGTTATGTAATATATATATATATATATATATATATATATATATATATATATATATATATATATATATATCAGTGGACTTGGCCCATAGCAGTGAAAAAACAAAGCAGAAAAATTAGAGTGACCTATTCGCTAGATTCATATCCAGCTTTGCATGAGGGAAGTTTCATAGTTATATTCTGAGTATGGGATGTTGCAACTCTTGTTAATATGAGTGAGGGATTGATTGATTCGTTGCAACAATGATTCAAGTTCTTTTGCATCTTGTAATATGTTGTTTAGGCAGACTTGAATCAAACTCTTTAGTAAATCTGAAGTCTTTTAGCATTAAGAAGTTGTGTGAAACGAAGACTTATGGAGTTGGACCAACAATTGTTGGTTGATTACTAGTCTTGTTGTATTAAGTACAAGAAAGGCCTTTTGCAAGTTTGACAGAAAGGACACTATGTTGTGTTCTATTGAAATAAATTACGGATCACTTCATGTTTAAGATAAGCATAATCCTTGCACTTTGCTTCAAGTATTAGTGGAATTCTTTATTGGTCTAGGACTTGCAGATTTAGGCTTATTAGTCGAATTGCATTACCTGTCATGCCCATGCTTGCGGAGCTGGGCCTTGTAGCACCCACTATCAACTACTTGGCCGCCGCCATCCTTGCTAGGCCAAAATGGATATTCCAAATTGACAATGGTATTTAGGCCCATTTTTATATACCATTCATACTTCTCATCCCAATCCTATGTGGGATTGGGATATTACATTCACCCCTATTTTAGGCCCAAGCGTCTTCACTGGGCCCATACTTTAGGGGCCAAACCCAAGACCAACTAGGCGGTATAAGAATTTAGAGATGGCTCCTACCACGCACGGTATAGCACTTAGCTCTGATATACCTTAGTGGTGGGGGGGGGGGGGGGGGGGTGAATAAGGTATAAGGCAAACAATTTCAAATCTTAAAGATCTTCTAAAACTTTTAAAACACGAACAACCAAGTGTGCGTGCAACAAAAGTTAGATTGTCCGTCCAGCTTTAAAAGAACTGCCAAAGAATTTGCAAAAACTCTGGTAAGTGATGAAATGAAAATCTATAATTAAGATAGGTAGATAAGGCATAAAAAAGCAGTATCACTCAATCAATATAAAAGTCTTTGATCAAATCAATAAATCCAATAAGGAGTATAATGCTTTCAAGTTAGATGAGCAATAAAAATACAGGCATCAATATCAAAATAAATGCAAGAGAATAGACTCAATGATTTATAGTGGTTCGATCCTCAAATTATCTACATCCACTACCTTAAGTTCTCACTTAAGGATTTCAACACGATAACTAAAACCGTTTTCCCAAATCAACGGTGGTAGGCTATACCAATCTTACACAAGAAGATCACCACGCTTGGTTTTATACCCAACCTCTTAAAACACAATAATCAAGGCACGGCCCAACAGTATTTTACACCACAACCTTTATACATTCACAAAACAAGGTTCACTCCAATAGGTTTTACTCCAGAACCTTGAACATTAACCAAAACAAGGCTCACCCCAACGGATTTTACACCACAACCTTGATACACAATAAATCAAGGTTCATCCCAACTCGGTATTACCTTCTCAACCTTCATACAAGTTAGAATGAAAGAGAACTTACAGAAATAGCTCACAAGTTCGAGAAGATATGAACAAATAAACTCCAACAGCCTTTCACCTTTTGAACAATTCAATTTCACCTTTGAAGCATAATGAAAAGGAAGATTTTTGTTTTCTAAAGTGTAAGAGTGTTTCTGAGAGAGATAGCACAAAAATCTTACAGAAAATCGGGTTTAAATGCCTTTTATAGAAGTGAAAAGTAGGACAACAACGGCTTGTGAAGGGCTAGTTTTCACTGTCAGATTTGCCTGGGCTTTGGATTCAAGTTTTGGAAGATGGTGCATCCATAAGGTAAGTCCAAAATAGCACTTTTTTAGACAGAAAGGTTTTGACACTATTCACAGAATTTTGGACGTACATTTTGGATGCAGAGTCATCCAAACTACTCAATCCAAAATTCTGAGATATAAAACTTTGAAATCTTTTTATTTGTGTGCTTCAAGGGTAGAAATAAAACTGAATCATAAGGCAAAGCAGGCATGGGGATTTACAAAGTGAATACCTTAACAAACGATTCCTAGTCAAAGGTTCTTCCACAAGGACTTCTTGGTATGCAATCTCTTAAGCTTGAACTTCATCTTGATCAACCATTCTTGAATTCCATTGCTTCAAGAGTTGCTTAGCAATCTTATTTGAATGCCTTAGAAGAACTGAAGTCAAACATTTCCTATCACAAACATAACTCAGTGAGCCTATGGCCCAACCTACCTCCATATCCTCCTTCCTTCCATCAAATGACTATTCCACAAGAGAATAGCCGCAATTAGTAGCCCAAAAAAAAAAAATGTATAGATATATACACGAGGAGGTATAGAAGTTGAATTATATGATGTAATGTTCCCTTTTTTTATGTGTATATATGAATGACAAGATATAGAGCCATGAAATGCTTTTGAGAATCAGACTTGATATCAGGATTTTGGACTTTCAAAACATGCATCCAAAATGAGGTAAAATGAGACACAAGCTAATCTTTTAAAAATTCATTTTTGGACTAGTCTTTTGGATTGAATAAACATGGGTCCAAAACTCCCCCTGTGTATGTGCAGGGTAAAATTTTTTTTTACAAGGATAGATCAGAGGTTTTCAATCCAATCCTATTTTCTCAAGGTATTTCAACACAAGGCTTTTTCTGTGCAATTAAAAAGTAGTTTTCATAAGCATAAATATCCTTATTATCTAAATATATAAACAAAGTGCATATCACATCCATAGCCAAAAAACAAATCATCCATCTTATTCAAAATCAGTTAGAATGCACAATGAACTCATACGCACACTTCAATGTCCTTAGTCTATAACAGCAACAACAACTCTATATATTCTCTATTAAATCATCATAAACAGTCATCATTCATCTTAAGCCATATGAATTAATAATCCTTATAAGCAATCACAATCATAATCCATATTTATAACGGTAAAGACCAGTGAAAGAGATATGATGAAAGCAAAAAAATGCACAGCACAATGTTTGATCAACGCAAATCCCAAAATGTATTTCACAGAATCACAAGCTTCTAAAGAAATTTTTAGGTTCCACATCATAATCTCCATAGCCGCATCAAATTCACAATCCCCCAACAATATATTTCTCAAGTCATCAATTCACAATCCCTATTTTCTCCCCCTTTGACATCAATCAAAACAATAGTAATAACAATAAGTAGTAGAGAAGCAACCAGTAGTAATGTGACAGAAATATCAGGAGAATGCCCAGAATAAGGCCAGCAATAAACAATATTGACAATAACAATTAGCAGTAGGCAGTTAGCAGTAATAACAGTTAAAGATTAAAATAAGGATATGCATGAAAATATAGTGCAGAGAGCAAGAAGTTTTACACGAATAAAATTGTGTCATCAGAATAAGAGTGGGCAGAAAAAGTTATCACTTACTGATTGTCATGTGCCACATCTCATGGAATAAGAATAGTTGTAGGCTTAGCATTGGCGCCTTTCTTTGAATGTTTTCCAACAATTCTGCTGGACTTTTATTTTACCATGACATGCTTCTGCTTTTAGCCAGATGGGCTGCCAAATGTAGCTGGTTTATTTTGCTTGGAAGCTTTCTTAGGTGCAACTGTTGTTCAACAGTGGGCACATTTATTTCTAGTTCTCTTGTGCATTCTCCATCTTTAGCTAAATATCAATTTCTTGTGTTCAAGAAATGATAGGTTAAGGCTCTAGCACGAGTAGAGGAACTTGTTCAGTCGATTGGACTTCAATTTTATTTTTTTTTTTCCTTCCACATTTGTCAGTCTATTTCCCAAATTTTTGTTCACCTTTGACTTCTGCAATCAGACTGTTTTAGCTTGGTAGATAGCAGATTTAGAGCATCTAAAACCTCTGCATTTTTCCACTTTCCTAGGCTTTCTGCTTCCCTTTACTTGATGTTTCCCTTTGAATTTTAGTCTCACCTTTTCTTTTTATTCGTCTTGATGTTTCCCTTTGAAATACTTTGCATTTCTATCTCTTCTTCAGTAGCCTCTCTAAGTAATATCCCTTGATTATCAACTAAAATGGTTCCCATTTCCTCAAATGAATTTCTACTGTAAATGATTACTTTGCAATGCTCAGGGTAATTGTACTCAAATCAACATTGAAGTACTCGAATAGCTTGATGAGAAGGTTTCTAAAGAATAATTCTTTGTTTGATGTGTTCCGAGATTAAGTCAGCATTTTCACAACCACAAATCCAAAGCTAACTTATTTTCCTTCGGACAGAGCCGGCATTAACACTATTTGCAGAAAACATACAGATGTCTTATGGCCAAAACTCGGTATCACCATGGTTGTATCAATTTTCCCATTCCATTTAATCATTTGGCATTTCAATCACTTGAATTTCTAAAGCTCTAAACACCAATAAATTTTATCTCAAATCATCTCAGTTCAAGAAAAGGTTCAAAATTTTGCAGACAGTTTGTTCATTTCTCCAACTCTAGACATATAGCACTGCTCAATAAGCCTGTTCACTGTTTTCTCATGTCGTCCTTTACATAGAATTTTCTAACCAGTGTAGTGAAGTTTTTCATTCACAAATAATAAAGGCCCTGAACCACTAATTCACACAAACCCATAATGCACTCATAATTTAAACATGCCTCAGTATCAACTCGATATCCAGTGATGACAATCCTATTCCTCGACAACAAGTCATTAACATCATATTAACATTTTAAGGCAAGGAATCGGAGTACCTGAGTGTCCATGCTTTCATTTTCTGCTGGTTGTTCTGATAATGCACTTTGAGGAGTTAGTTCGTCAATGGCAGCTCACTTTTCCATCTTCTTCGCAGATATCAGTGCGGCAGTGACTAATTTCCTTTTCATTACCTTCTTCTTGGCTTCCTTCACTTTTAGCTAGGTTTCTTTACTGAGTTTTGAGGAATTTGCCCAGGGCGGACAAGATTGAAAGTTTAGATTTTTCTGGTTTTTATCGAGACAATAAAGGCCAGAGGAAAGAGAAAAGTGCTAAGGTAAATGATAGCTTTTTGAATTTTTTGAAATGAGAAGAAGAATTAAATAGATTTGAATTCTTTTTGGGGTTTTCGAGGTATTGAAGAGTACAAGTACAATTTAGTATATTTGAGGAAGGTGATTTCTGCAAATATGTAAAGATATTGTGATACGAAGAGAGAGTGTGTGTTGCGGTTGGAATAAAAAAGGTAGGAGTTTTTGAATTAAAAGATTTGAACATTTTTTATGCAAATTGTCTGTCTAATATTTCGGTCCAAAATACATTTCAAGTACTACATCCAATATCTCCATCCAAAATCAGAAGATCTATAGGAATTCTACAATAATAAATAACCAATCTCTAGCAAAATCATTAGATACATAATCTGATCATTTCTAAACCTCTCCTCAGATGATCAAATCATTCTTCAGCCAGTAGTTTGTGAATTTATCTTTTAAGTAGTTCCTTAGCATACTTGTCTTCATTTAGGAACATATCATCTATGGTTAGCTTCTTTGAAGACCGAGGAAGAAGTTAAATTCTCTCATCATGCTCATTTCAAACTGTTGCTGCATTATCTTGGAAAATTTCTTGCATGAGGAATCATTAGTAGCTCCAAAAATAATATCAGCAACACGTATTTACATAATTAAGATATCATCAAAATTTTCAGATTTGAGAAATCATGCTGTATCCATTAATCCTCTTGAAGAACCTTTTGAAAGAAGAACACCACTAAGACATGGTTTGGAAAATGTTCATGAATAAAACCTGGAGGTTGCTTCACATAAATTTCTTTTTCAATAAAACAATTTAAGAGAGCACAATTGGCATCCATTTGATAAACCATGAAGTTTTTGAATGATGCCAAGGCAAGTAGCATTCTAATGGATTTCAATTGAGCAACGGGAGCAAAAGTTTCATCATAATCAATGCCATCTTCTTGATTGAATTCTTGGGCAACTAATCTGAATTTACTTCTAATAACAATAAAATGCTTATCAAGTTTGTTTTTGAAAACCCACTCAGTATCAATTAAGGGTTGGTCAAGTGGTCCAAGAACAAGCTTCCAAACTTGATTCTTTTCAAATTGATTTAGTTTTTCTTGCATGGTCATAATAAAAAAAAAATCATCATATAAAGCTGTATCAATTTAATTAGTTTCAGTGCTAGAAAGTAAAATAAAATTATCAATAAAATACCGTTTGTTTGATTTTAACCTCGCAGCAAGGATCACCAATGATATGTTCTTTTGGATGGATAGTTTGGACTTCCAATCTCTTCGCTGCAAGGATCACCAACGATATGTTCTTTTAGATGGATAATTTGGACTTCCAATCTTTTGGCAGATTCTGATCAGTGTGTACGACACTTCTTTGATTACTTTCTTCAACTTGTTGCTCTTCTAATTCCTCTTCTTTGGCCTGGTTGTCAAATGATGGAGTTTCATGATGTTCAATGCCATTTTTCTTTGAGCTACCTACATACTCATCATCTTTTCTAGAGGAATATGTGTTAGATACATCAAAATTTACAAGCATGGATTCTTCTGCACATAGAGTTCTTTTATAGAACACTCTAAATACCCGTTCGACGAAAGAGATAAGGTCCAAGTATATCATGAAAAATAATCTACTAAAACATGAGCATATCTCTTACCATTTTACGCTAGCGGTCCTTATTGGTTCAAACAAATCTATAGTATTGGCTCAAGAAGACTTAAGGTTAAAATCATTTTCTTGGATTTGAAATATATCTTGGTTTGTTTTTCAAAATGGCAAGCATCACACAATTGGTTTTTTGTCAAAAATCATTTTGGGCAGTCCTTTCTCAAGTTCTTTTAATGACAACCTATTCAACAAATCAATAGAGACATGCCCTAACCTTCTATGCTAAAGGTAGCTATCAAAACCAAATATGGAAAGGCACTTTATATCATAAGCAAAGGATCATTAAGATATAATACATAAGCATTGCCAATGCGGTTGTCAAAAAATGATTTCACCGCAAGAATTGTCAATGATAGTGCATGAATCTTTTTCAAAAAAAACTTTGCAACAATTTTCACACAAAAAACTAATATTAAGCAAGTTGAGCTTCAATTCATCAATCAATAATACTTGCATGATAATGATGGAGAATCTCTCACCAACATTACCTTTACCGAGTGTTTTTATCCTTTTTTCTTATCTCCAAGACAAATCCGTCATTTTCAGCTTAAATGATATCCATTAGTGCTGCATTTTCCATTATATTTTCTAAGCATCCACTATCCAATACCATTTCGTGGAACTTAATTTTTGCAACTGGTGTACCTATTCATAAGGTGGAAGAATAGCTTTTGGTACCCAAATTTTCTTCGGTCCTTGGAGATTAGCAGTGTTTCCGTTGATTTCCAAAAAGTTATTCCACCGAATTCCAGCTTTTTTTTAATGAGAAATCTCGATGCTAAGTGTCCTAATTTTCCACAATATGTGCATGCTTTGTGTGTCGTGTAACATGAGGCAGCTTTATCAAATTGAGACTTGTGAATTTTGTCCTTATTCTCATGTCTATATCCTAAGCCATTTCGATTTCCAGCATGGTTTTGAGTCCCAAGTAATTTTTTCAGGTTGTTTTTCCCATTTGTAAATTTTTCAATGCATGTAGTGAGATCGTCAACTCTATTTTCGTATCATCAAAGTTGCTAACCATAATTTGAAGCGAAAAGACTTTATCACATAAGCATTTTTTTCAAGTGTTGAACAATTTAAAGTAGTAGAAATGACTTCTTTTTCAACATTTAGACAACGTATAGAATCGACTAAGGCTTTGTTCACCCTCATCAGCTTATCATTTTCATCTAGCAAGGAATCAGTTTTTGCTTTCATTATTTTGTTTCTTCTAGACACCTTTTTGAGTTCATGGAACATTTCAAAAAGTAGTTCACCAAGATCATCAACCTTTTTATAATCAGAATTATGTAAATCAAATATGGAATTAGTGGAAGTGGAGTTTACCTCATTTTCCATTGCCATGAAGCACATGTTTGCTTTCTCCTTGTTGGATCCATCACTCTATTCAGTCTCGGACTCTTCTTGGTCCCAAGTCACTAATTAGTCATTTTCTTTTCTTCTTATTGTGCTTGGCTTCTCTTTCTTTAGACATTGGGCAATCAGTAATAAAATTCCCCGTACTCTTGCATTCATAGCATTGAAGTTTGAAGGGCGAAGGTTGTCCCTTCTCTTTGACAAATTTTCTACCCTTTTTGAAGTTTCCCTTCCTGATCATTTTTCTGAATTTTCTAGCTACCATGGCCAGTTCTTCGGCGTCCAGATCAGTCTCTTTTTCACTCTCGATTTGTTCACTAGTAACATCATCATCAATAACTTCTAAGGCTCTTCCTCTTTGGCCTCTATCGTCTTCATCATGCTCTTGAAACTTTTTTAGTTTCATTTCATTTGTTAATAGAGAGCCAATTAGCTTTTCAGTGGCTAAACTATTCAGATTTTTTGATTCTTCTATAGCTAAAGTTTTTGGCTGCTAACTCTTTGGTAGAGCATCAAGCAATTTTCTGTTTTGTTCCCCGAGAGGGTAGATCTTTCCATAGGCCTTTAGACCATTCATGATGTTAGTGAAACGAATAAATATATCAATGATGTTTTCACATGGCTTCATAGTGAATAGCTTATCATCGTGGACTAACTTTCCCAACTTTGATTCTTTCACATGATTAGTCCCTTCATGGGTGACCACAAGTAGTCTCCACATTTCAAAGGCTGAATCACAACCACTAACACAGTTTCATTCATTTGTGTCAAGAGTACAACACAATATATTCATTGCCTGAAAATTCAGAGTCATTTTTGAAGTATCCTCATTGTCATATTCATCACTTTGTTTAGGCACTTTTCTACCTGCAAAAATTTCAACGGGACAAATGGTCCATTCTCAATCAAATTCCACTGCTTAAAGTTGATTGAGCATACATAAATTTTCATTATACTTTTCCAGAATGTATAATTGCTTCCATAGAACAAAGGAGGTCTATTTGTGAAGGATCCTTCAATGTAAGGTAGAGCAGTAGTGTTTGCCATATGGATCTTTGCTACAAAGTTGTTAAACTAAGGATAATGTAGACCAACACTCTAATACAAATTAACATACCTTAGAGGGAGGGTGAATAAGGTATATGGAAAAATAATTTTAAATCTTAAATATCATCTGAAACTTTTAAAACAAGAACAAACAAGTGCGTGTGTAACAAAAGTCAGATTGTCCATGCAGCTTTAAATGAACTACCAAAAAACTTTCAAAAACTCCGTTAAATGATGAAATGAAAATCTATAATTAAGATAGGCAGATAAGGCATCAAAAATAGTCTCACTCAATCAATATAAAAGTCTTTGACCAAATAAATAAATCCAATAAGGAGTATAATGCTTTCAGTAAAAACGCAGCCATGAATATCAGAATAAATGAAAGAGAATAAACTCAATGATTTATAGTGGTTCGATCCTCAAATGATCTACATCCACTACCTTAAGTTCTCACTTAAGGATTTCAACACCATAACTAAAACCTTTTTCCCAAATAAATAGTGGTAGGCTATATCATTCTTCCACAAGAGGATTACCACACTTGGTTTTATATCTAACCTCTTAAAACACAACAATCCAAGCTCACCCCAACAGTATTTTACACCACAGCCTTGATACATTCACAAAATAAGGTTCACCCCAATGGGTTTTACTCCACAACCTTAAATATTAACCAAAACAAGGCTCACCCCAACGGGTTTTACACCACAACCTTGATACACAATAAATCAAGGTTCATCCCAACTGGGTTTTACCTTCTCAACCTTTATACAAGTTAGAATGAAAGAGAAGTTATAGAAATAGCTCACATGTTTGAGCAGATATGAACAAATAAGCTCCAACAACCTTTCACCTTTTGAACAATTCAATTTCACCTTTGAAGCATAATGAAAAGGAAGGTTTTTGTTTTCTGAAGTGTAAGAATGTTTCTGAGAGAGATAGCATAAAAATCTTACAGAAAATCAGATTTAAATGCCTTTTATAGAAGTGAAAAATAGCACAACAATAGCTAGTTAACGGCCAGTTTTCATTATCAGATTTGCCAGGGTTTTGGACTCAAGTCTTGGATGATAGTGCATCCAAAAGGTAAGTCTAAAATGGCACTTTTTCAGACAGAAATCTTTTGACACTGTTCATAGGATTTTGGACCAATTTTTTGGATGCAGAGTCTTCCAAACTACTCAATCCAAAATTCTGAGATGTAAAATATTAAAATCTTTTTGTTTGTGTACTTCAAGGGTAGAAATAAAACAGAATCATGAGCCAAAGCAAACATAGGGATTTACACAGAGAATACCTTAACAAACGATTCCTATTCTAAAGTTCTTCCACAAGGACTTCTTGGTATGCAATCTCTTAAGCTTGAACTTCATCTTGATCAACCATTCTTGAATTCCATTGCTTCAAGAGTTGCTTAGCAATCTTATTTGAATGCCTTAGAAGAACTGAAGTCAAACATGTCCTATCATATATAGATCACACAAGTTAGTCCTCATCAATATTTGTCATAAGTCAAAATATAGGAGAATGCCCTAGGGCTAACAAGCTCCCATGCCGGGGGCTAGTTACCTACTCTGATATCAAATGTCACGCCACGTGCTGGCAGACCAAGGAGCGCGACTATAGGCCTAGTTGCACCCACTATCAACTATTTGGCCACCGTTTTCGCTGGGCCAAAATAGATATCCCAAGTTGATAATGGGTACTTAGGCCTATTCTTATAAACCATTCATACTTCTCATCCCAATCACACGAGGGATTGGGGTATCACATTAATTTTTGTTCCAAAAATTTTGACTTGAATTGGTTGCCCAACAAAATTCTTATATACATTTCATAATTAATCATACTTGTAGTTTTATCTCCAAAAATTTGATAAAGGATTTGAGATGGACAAATGCAAATTTTTCGATTATTACATCCATTCGATTTATTTCATATGCATACATCATTTCATTGATTTCGTAACTATAACTTTCACACATTGCGGATTTACTGAGATTATTTATATTCTCGCACGACTTTTCTAACCATAATTTTCAGGGTAGTGTATGTTTATCAAGACCAAGTGCTAAAGATCATTTTGTAATAGATTAGGTTTTGATACTCTTCTACCATTACTCTAGTGATGATGTATAAAGATTTCTTTTGGCTTAGAGTTTTATCCTTGTGAGTCTGTATTGGGATTTATTTAGTCAGTAATTTAATTTCTGCTTTGAAGTTAATGTTAGTTATACCATGTTTCTTTCTTTTCTTCCTTTGTTATAAAGACCCCTTATCTGAGAAGATGGGGCGATATTCCCTGGTCATTTAGGCCACTTAGTAATGGTTGTTACAATTGGAATCAAAGCCTAGGATTAGGTTATGCCTAGGATTAGATTAAGACTTTAAAAGAGTTAGGATTAGTCCAGATTGGTATAAGTTTAGAACATTTTTATTAACGATCCTAAACAGATATTTTTAAAGTTTAGACTAGACATGACTTATTCAGTGATTTATTTTGGAAAATCTTTTGGGACTAAGCTAATGATCATTATTGTAGGATGGTAAGGATACTGCGTATTGCCCATAAGACGATGAACCCATACCTTTGGTGACCACCACCACTAGAGGTTGTAGACCCAGATTCTTCAAATTCGTCTGCTTCAGAAGCTGAAGAGGATGATATTATCGAGATTATAAAAGTATATTCTGAGAGCGAAGAGGAGATAGCTGTTCCACCTGAGATATAGGTAGCTGAGGAACTCCCAGCATCTAGGAGCGAGGGACCTGGGGGGATGGAGTATGAAGAGCCCAAAGAAGAGACTAAAGAAGGCTCCAAGGAGAGTAGGCCTATAAAGAGAGCTAGGGTTGATGAGGACTCCGAGGCTGAGGAGGACACTGCTAGTGATTCAAATGAATACTAGAGTACTGACTGAGAGGACTGAGAGGAAGAAAGAAATAGGAAACTAACACATTTTGCTTTTGTATAACATACTTATTTTGGATTCCTAATCTATGTACTTAATTGCTAAATTGGGCAGTTAGGAAAATTACATGTTATGGGCTCATATTTGTATGGATGATTTAATCGCCATCATTTTTTTTTTATTTCATATTCTAGATGCATGACCACATACTTGATGATGGTCAATTATGAAATGGAAATGGCTTCTGTTCTTATTTACTTATTTCACTTTAATGATTTCTACACACATCACATTATGCACGCACTACCTTCAGCAATATAAAATTCTTGCACAACCAGCTAATAACACCATTTGCATAATAAAGGGCTATTATGCCACCACAGCGAAGACTTATGGTTCACCTTATGGATGATGCGGCCGGAGGACCACCACCCCATGATAACCGCCCTGCTCCAAATCCCCCATCAGGCGAACGAAATGAGGGACCAAGAGTTGAAAACTTGGAATCTGAAAATGACGCTCCCGAGAACAAGGTACCCGAAGAGGTCACTGTTGCTCAAGCCTTTGGTTGAATGACTAAAATACTATGGAATTTGACTAAGTGAAGGACCCCACGAGGTGACGATGAGGCACTTAAGAGGTTCCTTAAGTTTCAACCACCGCTATATTTTGGAGAGGCCGAACAAGAACAGAAGGTTGAAATGTGAATTGAACAGATGGAATACATCTTCTGTACTTTGCAATACACAGAGGAAAGGATGGTGAGATTTGTAGCCTTTCGCTTAAGAGGACCAACCCGAATTGGAAAATACGGATCCAAGAAGTTTGGGAGCAAACCGATCAAGAATGGAGGAATGGCTACTTCTTGGAAGTCTTTCGAGCAGAGTTCATCCCACAATGGGTCTTCAAGAAAAGAGAAGACGAATTTTAGAACCTGAAGGAGGGCAACATGTCAGTGGCACAATACGCACAGCATTTTAGTAAATTATCGAAGTACTGTAGTCGCTTGGTGGACACAGAACAAAACCGAACTCGCAAATTCATCAATTTCTTAAGGCAAGAGCTAAGGAGAGCCCTAGCCCCAGATCCACCGACCACCTATACTGCTGCTGCTGCTGTGGACGCTTCCACCTGAACAGAAAATGAAGACAAGAATCGACTTGCTGCAAGGACCTTCCTACCCAACAAACAGTTTCCCATGAAAAGGCCAACTATACCGCGAAGGAGAAATAAAGGAAAACAAGGACAAATCCTATCAGGACTAGATAGAATGAAGTGATTTGCCACCGTTGTGGAAGGAAGGGACACAAAAAGAAGGATTGTTGGCATATGGATGCAACTAAAAGATGCTTCAATTGTAGGGATCCCAACCATTTTCATTATAAATGTCCAAAACTGTAGTTCAACACCTGTCATAATCCTACAAGCAAATCGTGAAAGCCAAAGTGTTAATGCACCAAGCAAATCGTGGTAATGGTGCAGTCCATGGGGGGAACAACTAGAAGTCGCAAGTGAAAGCCTAAGTGTTTGCACTGAACCGCCGCGACATAGGAGCTGACTCTACAGTGGTTGAAGGTATGCTTTCTATTCAAAATTTCAAAGTAAATGTGTTGGTAGATCCTGGTTCCACCCATTCATATATGAATAAATTTTGTGCAAATATGATAGGAAGGTTGGCTTAGAGTTACCCTATACTCTTTTAGTTTGTACACCTCTGGGAAAGTCATTCATAGCAAAGGATGCTATTAAGGGGTGTGAGATTGAAGTGGGGAGAGAAAAACTACTTGGGGACCTTATTATTATGCCTTTTGAGGATTATGACATCATTCTAGTTATGGATTGGTTGGCCAAGCATGGTGCTCGGGTAGATTCCAAAAACGAATCTGTGCAGTTCGTTAGGCCGGGAGAGGATGTTTTAGAATTATGGGGAGTCTAAGTGAAAGAGTTAAAGTATTTAGACTCTGGAACTAAGGCCCAAAGAATGCTTAGGAAAGGATGTTAAGGTTACCTTGCCACTTTGATTAATCAACCCTCGGACGAGAGTACCTTGGAGAGCACTGCTGTGGTGCGCGAATTTGCTGATGTTTTTCCTGAAGAATTGACAACCTTACCCCCTTCGCGGGAAGTGGAGTTTACCATTGATTTAGTGCCAGTAGCCGAACTAATTTCCAAAACCCCATATCGTATGGCCCTTACGGAATTGAAAGAGTTGAAGGATTAGTTAGAGTAATTGTTCAGTCAAGGGTACATTAAGCCAAATACTTCGCCATGGGGAGCACCGGTATTGTTTGTGAGGAAGAAGGATGGAACCTTGTGTCTATACATTGATTATCGTGGGTTAAATGGTTTGACAATTAAAAGCTCGACCTAAGGCAAGAATATTACCAAGTGAGGATTCAGGATAAAGATAACCCTAATACTACCTTCAATACCCGGTATGGGTATTATGAGTTTGTGGTGATGCCATTTGGATTGAAAAATGCCCCTTCAACCTTTACGGATCTAATGCTTGCGTTGACGCGAACCGACACTCGTTATAAAGCTGGACCGACACTGATTGTACACTTTATCTTGATGATCTATAGTTCATGCTCTGAACTAGTGCCTGTTAGTTGTAGTGTTTCGACTTTTAAGCTCTCAAGACATAACGGGTGCCTCTTCAACTCTTGAACTATCGCCTGTTCCTTGAATCGGTGCTTGTCAATTTACATAGTCGGTGCCTATTATTTCTAAAGAGTTTGGGTTAAACTCCCTGTTCTGAACCAGTGCCTGTTCAATACCTTTCTCGGGACCAGTTTGGTGTTCTTTTGCTCTATTTTCATCATGCTTCTCCAATGATCTCCTCTTTATGAATTCTACATAAAATAAGGTAAAGTGAGGAAAATCAGTGGTCATTTACTCCTAATTCTAGCATAACTCTACAGAAAAAGCCTAATAATTATAGTAATAATAGGAACTCAGCACTCCCCAAACTTATGTTTTCTCTTATCCTCAAGCAAATTTTCAAGATAATAAGCACCTCAAGCCAAAAGAACATTTGTAGCATGAATAAAATTTTGACAAACTTAACTATCACGATAAAGATATTCTTTTTCTTTTGAGATGATAATTCAAATTTAGATAACTCAACCAAGTCAAACTTGTGTAAACGTATATTTGAATAGATAAAACCAAGATAATCGAAATTATCTTAAACAAGTCTATGTTTGTTCAACACGTTTCACCCTATCCCTTAGGTCAAGAATACAACTCAAGTGATTGATATAAGCAAAGAATAATGAGTAGTGTTAATTTCTTTGACTTCTCAAAGCCGTAGGGATCAAAGTAAATAAAGGATTGGTCTATAAACTCACTTTTGCAGAGTAATATAGTCGCCTAGTAATGATATATAATAAATGATATTTGTATAGTGCCAGAATCATAGAGCAAAAATGTAGTACATTAATAGAGCACAAAAAAATGTAGTAAAAAAAATGCAATACAAAAATTATACGGTGCTAGCAGGAACTTTCTCTGGTAAAGTGGAAGAGGAACTTCGTTGAGTAGCTATTTTAACCATATTTTGAATTTGTGTTGTCACATATATGAGACCATTCCTTGTTCATCTTAGGACAAACAACAAATGATTAAAGAAAGCATGGAAATGTACATGCATGCAACTGTATAGTCATATTTATTATTTCCCACATCTCTTTGAACTCCCATTAGTTAAATACATATTCTGCTAGACTTCCAAATAAACCAACTATATGCGTTGCAAAAGAAACGTAAACGCTAATCCCCAAATTTTTCTCAAGCCTAGCCGAAAGATGCATGCTTTACAAAGGTTGAAAAGTATGTCAATGTTATCGGCACTAAGTGGGGGTTCAAAAATAAAATAGATGAGCTTGGCAACATAGCAAGAAATAAAGCAAGGATTGTTGCACAGGGATAAACATAAGTAGAAGAAGTGGATTTTGATGAAACATTTGCCCCAGTAGTAAAGCTAGCATCAATTAGACTACTACTAGTAGTTTCTTATGCGAATAACTTCACCCTTCAATACATGGATATGGAGAGTGCATTTTTAAATGGGGTTTTGCAAGAAGAAGCCTATATTGAATAACCTAAAGGCTTTTTAATTTCAGAATTTCTAAATTATGTGTATCGATTGAAGAAAGCTCTTTATGGCTTAAAGCAAGCAACTGGAGCATGATATGAGAGTCTCACATATTATTGGCACATAAGAAGTTACCAGCAAGGGAAGCTAACAAGATAATGGTCATTATGAAGCTTGGAAAAGATATTATTATTGCACAAATCTATGTTGATGATATCATGTTTGGTTCAACATCAATACTGATGTTAAAAGACTTTGTTAAACTAATACAAATTGAGTTTGAAATTAGTAGGTCGGTGAACTAACATTTTTTCTTAGTTTACAAATTAAATAGACAACGGATAGCATCTTTATGTCACAAATAAACTATGCCAACAATCTAGTTTAAAAGTTTGACAAGATCATAACAAACTCAGTCAAAACACATATAAGTGTTCTACAAAAGATGATAAAGAACAAGAGGTAGATCAACACCTATACAGAAGCATGACAAAAGGATTGTTATATCTTACAGCAAGTCTACCTGATATAAGTTATAGTGTTGGAGTATGTGCTGGGTATCAAGCAAGTCCTAGAGAATCATACGTAAAAGCTATGAAAAGAATTCTAAAGTATGTATATTGTACTATTGAATATAGTATCTGTAACACCCAATATTTCTATAGCGTAGTGAACTATAACTTTTGGGATGTTACCCCTTCTGATTGCTCAGGAAATGGGTCTTTATAATGAACTTTATCTAATAAGCAGCAGAAATTTTTTCAAAATATCTTTGTTGAACACAAAATGACCCAAAGAGTCTGACATCTGATACATACACTCAAGGGTATAACATATCCAAGGTATAGCATGAGCCTCTGGCAGTCCACTGCGCTTCGGCTGCACCTCTGATTTCTAAAATATTTCAAAGGGAATAGTACACGTGAGAGTGAAAATCACTCAGTGAGTCATATGTGTGCTAGTGATTTAGAAAACGCACATATAACATACAATCAGTTATGGCTGCATAAAACCATTATGGGAAAGCATTACATTTGTTCACTGAAAATAGTTTCACAACTCACTACTGAAGTATTTATCCAAAATCCAGTCATATTTGGAAAACTGAGTTTTACATAACATTACTGCCCCATTTTTTAAGAAGCATAGGCACCCTTCTCAATGGAAGGTCAGCCTGCGGGCCAAGTTCACAAGGCTTCACCTTTGGCATCATGATCATATTGTGCCAGGGATTTCTCCATACAACACTCAACTGTACATTACTAGAAAGGTAGATCTGTCATCATAGTCTACCTCACATCATATAAATTCTTTTGTAGTTGCGGTAGTACAAGTCCCCACTTCGTACTCCCCTCACCAAGAGGTTGACAAGGGTTGATCACACATTGGGTGTCCCGCCCTAGACCAACCAATTAATAGTTTGTTTACGCATTGGGACAGTGTTAGCTGGAGAACCCTGTGAATTATAATGTCCTATCGCTTCGTTTCGAGTAAGATGATCCCTAACCATGGTCGGGTAACTTGAGGCCATCTATCTCTAATGAGAGCTAGTACAAAGGTCATAACTTTTATTGAATTCAGAGTTTCCACTGGTTCAAAAGACCAGTATAATTCCACTAGCTCACATGGCTAGATAAATATCCATTCCCGAAAGAATGCCAATAAAATGTTTTCTGGGGCCAAAATATTATTTACCAAAAATAGAACCCTCTGGCTCATAAGGACAGTTAATTAATCCCATTGGCTCACAAGGCTAGTTATTATTCTTATTCCTAAAGGAATGCCAATAAAATAATTTCTAGAGTTAAAGTACCATTTTTCAAAAATTAATCTCATACCAAGTGATTGTTTTCCAAAACCATAGCGACAAAGAATAAAAAGTACTTTTTGTTTGATAAAATAAGTTTCTAAGTGTATTTTCATCATTTGAAGAATACTTGATTTCAGAAGAAGTCTTTCCCAGAAAATCTTGTATTCTAATTCTAAAAGAACAATTAAATTCAACGAATCCCAGTTATGATTCACAAAATCCATACGTCACATTTTCCCAAAATCTTGTCCGTAAAAAGGAATATTTTTGCTTTCCCAAAATAAAACATTATTTTGACTCCTAAATAAATGAGAAGAAAGCTTTTCAGATATAGATTTATTCCTAAGAAATATTCATAACTCTAGTGAACTAAATTCCTTATAGAAAATACCATTTCCTAAAGTCTCGAATAATTTTCCCATTAAGAGAAACCACATTTTATCAGAAAAGCACAAGGTCCATTAACCTTGTTATAAAAAGACTTTAGGGAAATTCTTCACTGATCATGAATAGTTTCATTTTTTGAAAAGTTCATATTTTTCATTCAAGCCTTGCATGGCATAATACTAGTTCTTCCTCAGAAAACCATAAGATTGTTCAGAGAAACCAAAAGGATTCATAGAACATTTCTTTAATAAACATAATTTCACTAGCATAAAATGGAGTTTATAAAATAAGTGGAACTCACCTTGTGTCCTAACTCAATGTGATGGTGTATATGGCACTCTTAGTCCCTTATAAAGCTTTAAAGATAAATGACCTATATCGAGAGTCATTCCAAATCTCACTTATTATTTCAAGGTTCGACAAACACAAAACTAATATGAAAATAGAAAATATCCTATTTTCTTTCTTCTCACTTCTTCATACCAAAATGAGTTAAATTCTTGGAATGATCAAATGCTCATTCCTTCATTTCCCATCTCTTTGTTCAACCATTCTCCAAGGTTTCCCTATGTTCTTGTGATCTTTTCTTCATGCATTAATACCAATAGAACAATACTTGTGTTTAGGTCTTGCTAAAAAAAATTCTGCATGTCTTCGTTGTCACACCTCCTTTGATTTGCCATAACTTTTAATTTACAAGTCCGATTAATGTCAAATGTTTTCCAAAATATCATCAAGACCTTCCATGAAGATTTCCAATTCATGAAGCACTGATTTCCCATCTCATTTCATTCAGTTTTGCTTACAACTTCTCAACTTCTCAATTCTGTCAGAGTTTTGACAGCTTGAAGTATTTTCATCATAACGTTTTATTCACAACTCCAAATCATGTAAACTTGGTCCAAAAATAATACTAGTACATTTAAATACAAGTTTTAGGTCATGGGTTTCCAAATAAACAAGCTAATTTGTACAGTTTATTTGTTCTTCAAAGCTGCTCGGGATTCCCTTTAAAGTAAAGCTTTTGTTTTGTTTATTTCCTCACAACTTCTGTTCTACTTTAATTCTAACAACTATATAACACTTAAACCATCTTGAATTCCATTATAATAGCCTTCAATTCTCTGATTTTCAAAGATACGTAGCCCAGCAAAATCATAGATTCCAACATCAAGTTCAACAAGTGCAAACAACGACATGTACAATTCATTTTCTTTATGATCAAGCTAGTTTTCCATCTCATTTCTTACACCTTCTAGAGCAGCTATGAACAACCACCCAAACCACCATCAAAACACCTTTATATACCATATAAAACATAGTATATAAGCCCTCAAACAAACCGGCACACATATGCACGCAGCAATCTTCACCAAACATAGAAATCATGCTAGACAAAATCACAACTTCCATATTTTCCCAACAAAATTCATACCATAATAATTCTTGTAATGAAATCTACAACCTTAATTCATGAAGTATAACTTTCTACCATATTTGTGTGATTCTCCAAGCGTGATTTGCCCCAAGTTCTTCCTTTTTCTCTCAAAAATGCTTTCTCTCTCCTCTAATTTTCTCCTATTTTTCTCCAACTTTTCTTTTCTTTTTCTTCCTTTTATTTTTCTCCTTTGTTGCTGCAGACTTCAAGCCATGAAAACATCAATTCCACCGCCATTCTTGGTCCAAATTGTGACTAATTGGTCCAAAATTGTGGGCTATCCAATTTTTCAACCATTTTCCTATTGGTCTTTTAATTAATTCATTAAATATTAATCTTATTCAATAAGCATTTGCAATAAAATAATTCCAAAAATATTTCACTCTCTCAATGGTATTTTGACACTTTTTTTTCATCCTCCAATCATATTACACTGCTTGTCTTAATGTCGACTGAACTTTAGAATTTTCTTTTGATAATTACTGTAATTTCGGTCCGTGTTGGGAAAATATTTTATTCCACCAGTGGAATCTATAGATTTCACTGAATTCAGTGGTAGGAATCAAAACTCTTAATTCTCTCCCAATTCTCACCAATTTGCAGTCAAAATTCAGACCGTGGTCACAATTATAAAAAATGCCCCTAATACTTCCGATAGCTTAATTTATACCAGAATACTCATCTCATCACACTGATCAATTTTTGTTCTGAACATACCCCCAAACTCTCATTCTATTAAAAGTAGTCTCAATCCGAATATTTAAGGTATGGGTAGAACAATCCATCTATGTCACTATAATTTTGAAATTCCAATGTTGCCCCTAAATATTTTATCGCACCAAAACATTTATTTCATTATACGGATCATTTCTTGTTCTGGCCACTGACATAAATTCTTATTTTATGTGTAGTAGCTAGTCAAAGTTCAAAAAAAGGAGGGATATTACAAACTCCCCTACAAGAAATTTCGTCCTTGAAATTGGACTGATTCTCTGGATTAAACATTTATTGTAAAAGTTTGAATAACTTCTCTATTCCTTCATACCAATCTTTCATACTATATCTATTTAGGATAATGGTTGTAGAGTTTCTGATTCAAGTTTACTAATCCATCTTTGACATTCGAGGGTTGTATGCCCCCCCCCTTCTTCCACATATATGATATTTATTGAGTCTTCTCCAGCAATCTTCGTATAAATGTCCTCTTTTATGGCAAAATGTGCACCGCTTATTTCTTTTCTTTTCTGAAATTAATTGTTCCTGTGTAAATGACTGCTATAAATTTTTCATTTAGTCTTGTTACCTGTTCCCATTCATATCTAGCCTGCTCTTGATCTTCTTTTTTTAGGCGAGAGGCCATTACAAGAAAATAGAGAATTAGCGAGGGACATTTCCCTCGCTAATCCGTCGCTAAATCAAATTAGCGACGGATTAGTGAGGGAAAATTCCCCCGCTAATTTCCTCCTCGCAGAGGCAAAAATTTGCGACAGATTCAAAAACCAGTCGCAAATAGTGACGGATTAGCGAGGTATTTTTCAAGCAGTCAACGACTTCTGCAATGAATTTTTGAAACGGATCTGCGAGGGATTTTTATTTTCCGTCGGTAATCCCTTTCTATTTAGAAAGGCATCAGCGATGAAATATTTTACTAATTAATAAAAAGTTAGAAATTTCCGTCACTAATGCCAAGCTAATTTGCGAGGGATTAGCGACGGACAGTTTCTTTTTATTGTTTTGATATAAGTTGTCCGTCGCTAATCCCAAACTAATTTGCGAGGGATTAGGGACGAAAAATTTTCTATTTAATGTTCCGATTTAAGTTTTCCGTCGCTAATCCCCCGCTAATTTGCGAGGGATTAGCGACAGAAAATTTCTTTTTAATGTTTTGATGTAAATGTCCGTCGCTAATCCCAAGCTAATTTGCGAGGGATTAGCGACGAAATATTCTTTTCCTGTTACGTTTTAAGTGACCGTCGCTAATCCCAAGGTAATTTGTGAGGGATTAGCGATGGATCCTCAATTTAATTTCCTTAGCCCCTCGCTAATCCCTCGCTAGTAATGTATAATTTTAAAATATTTTTTAAAAATGTTTAAGAAATGCCCTGTAATTGAAGAAAATTCATCTATCAAAATAATGCAAATTTTAATTAGATTAAAAAAACCACCAAATAGTCATTATTAATAGATATAATAATGACAAATGTGAAAAATACATAAAAATGTTGTCTAAAAATCCTAAATAAATATAATGATGAAAACATATGAATAATACATAAAAATGTAGTGTATATATCCTAACTACGAAATAGGAATCGGTGTGGATGCTGGAGCCGACGGAGGGGGTGGGGGTGGATCAGAAGGGCCTGGCTGATGATCTGGATGTGAATCTGGAGGACTGATGAGGAAGTCCTCCTCATCCTCAGCATCGCCCTCTTGAACAGCTGGCATTGGCGGTGGCGGAGGAATATTCAAATTCTGAGACATAAGCGTCAGGTACTCAGTCAAGCTCTGGCTGTGGCTCGATATACCTGTACCTGATGCTCAACTCTCTCCCGCCTCCTCCTCTCAGTGTGTAACTCTCTCTGTAGCTGGCTCACATCCAACGAGGTAGAAGAAGTCAATGACTCAGATGAAGCTGGCTGCTGTAACCTCCACCTCACCCTCGCAGACTCGGAGCCCAATCCAAATACGCGTCCCTTCTTAGACGCTCTGTCATCCGCCTCGACGAACAACGTCTTCTCGTCGCACCCGAGTCGGTGCGACCGTGCTTATAAAATCAGTCGCGGAACCCGACTGCGCGTGATGCTCAATAATAGCAGTGACACTATCCTGTCGAATTTGGGGCAAGGAAACACACATAAAATATTTAAAATTAGCGATCAAAATATGAATAATATTAAACTTAAAAATGTTTAAGATTGTGTATTCTTACCAGCGTGTAGCGCGATCGATCACTGACATATTGGCCCTTCCTCGGCCCGTCCTGGAACGTATGGGTGCGTCTGAAGAGGTCGACGTAGCTAAAGTCAGGACCTAACTGTCTCCACTATCATTGTAACAAGAAATGACTAGATGTTAGCTTTTATGAATTAAATGTGAAATAGCGGATATACCGAACAGTAAAAAATTTTACACTTACCATCCGCTCCTCATGCTCAGTAAAAGAAATAGATCCTCCTGTGTGGGTCGCCTAACCAGTGGATCTGTTCCGCTTAGCAGCGGAAGAGATACGCTGCCACCTATCGGACCCCCAATGCTCCGATAGAGTAGCCCAATGGTCTAGGGAAATCCACTTGGGGCAGCTACCCCCATGCTTTTTCCGAGCCTTGGACAATGCATCTGAAAGTCTATCCTTACACTTCTTCTCCCAATTAGCCCGAATCTGTGCGGCATGCTCGGGGTGCCAATAGAAGAAAAACTGCAAAATCAAAGTAGTCGTTACAAGTAATTACAAATAAGAAAACATATTAAAAATAATAAAAAGACTACGAGTAATAATTACAAAGCGAACTCACACTCCAAAGATCGAACCACATGTTCCGAACATCAATCGGAACCTGTGAGAAGGTAGCATAGGCTCCACTGTAGTGTCGCCTAAAAATCTCAACGATCTCCCACACACATCGAACCGAATGTGTGAACCTGTTCCGAGAAAATAGATCTTGTAATATTAGACAAGTTATAATTTTGAAAATTTTGAAAAAACGTATAATAAGTAATTATGTAGCCGACTTACGAGTTATCAACTGGCTCAATCAACAGTCGCGTGTTGTCAGTAGATGGAGCGCCAACTGTGGACCCTGAAGAACCTAGGATCGGGGTAGGGGCCTGCTCTGATCGGGCCTCTTTCGGAGGCAATGGCTGTGGAGTAGGTATACGTGGGGCGATGCTCGGGGACGGTGTCTCATCCACCCTCAAATTTAAAAATACATAACTCACAAATTACAACATATTTTCGATGATTCATTTTCTAAAATTTCCCAAACATCTTGAAGTTTCTGCAATCCAAAGCTCAAGAGAAAACTAAGTCAAAAAACTTAGTCAGTTGAGTTTGCTTCACTTAATTCATGCAAAACTTACACCACAATAATCTTAACACCTTATACAATTCTCAAGGGCTCAAGATTAATCAAGTCATCAACAAACAATCAACTCAAAATCAAGACCCAATTCAGCTCCAACACAAAACCAACATTCCTCTACTTTTATCCCCATCAAACAAACTCCTCAACAATTATTGGTTGGTCAAAAATTATCATTCATTAGATTGTTAGGAGAAGAAGGTATAGTTCTCTTTATCAAGTAGAGTAGTATACTTACAAAATGTGGCTCACCATGCATAGATCAACTTCACAATAAAAAGAACATATGCAAATACACTAGGTAAGAATCAATAAGAATATCTTGGCATGCCACCTCAATTTAAAAAAAAAAAATTGACAGAGTTTCCCCTATAAGTTGAACATTTTCCAGGCACAAGGCCACCACAATTCACACAACATTCATTGTAAAAAATTGACAGAGTTTCCCTTCATTGTAAAAATTCACAAAACACAAATAACCTCAAAAACATTTAATATACAATACTAAATTTAGGGGTAATCACCCATTACCCATAGGGAGTGATCACCCATCACTCACGGGGAATGATCACCCATCACTCACGGGATTCTAAAGATGCCTACCAATTGTTTTCTTACCTAAGAAAAGCTCATCCGTCTGGGCAAATCAATGAAGAACTAAAGGTTTAACCTGTGAGTAACAATAGCATAAGGTTACTATAGTACAAATTATAAGTGTAACATAGTTTTTGAAACATATGGTTACTATAGTACAAATTACAAATCATGAGCAATGCCAAGGCCAAACAGCCTAAAATAATTTATGCCTGAGTATCTAATAGCTTGAGAATACTCCATTATTTCTACAACAATACTCTTTACCATTTTGTAAGAGAACACCTGAGATGAAAATCAAATTAAGCTAGTAATGGCACATCCTTATACACTTTGAATTTCATAATAGTTTTTTGCATTTTCTTTTCAAAAGATCAACCAAGAAGCTAGTATTTTTGCTAAAACAAGGTAATGCATTTGCACAACTTAAAACCAACACTGGGATGATAGAGAGAGTGTTTGAAAAAAAATCTTGTTTCAGTTTTGTGCAAGAATAAGAGTGTGCTCTTGCTTGGGAAATTTCGTGTGTGTGTGTGTGTGTGATTGTGTTGCCCAATAATGTGAGTAGGGAGGGCAAGGATTTCAGTTAGCTAGAGTAGGATTAGGATAATCGAACTCCAAAAGATATGATATAGTATATGACTTATCAAAGATAATAGGATAAAGGTGAGTGTTTGAAGGAGTAAGAACTCCTCCTTAGTTTCGGTCATCTTGAATATAGGTGGAAGAAAAACGCAGCTTCTTTTCTTCTCTTTGATGGGCAAAAATTGAAGAAGAAAGGAGGATTTTGATGGCCAAATTGTGAAGAGGAAAATAAGAAAATAGAGTTTAATTTGTGCTTAGAATAAATTCTGGTTAACATAAGATATTATGGGATTTATTTGAATAGCATTACTACTATCTATAAGAGTTGCTTGTTGAGCTAATATAGCTCCAAGAGTCGCAGCACTTAAGCTACAATTTTCCAGAAATTTTCCTCTATAAAAGATAAAATAGATTTTAATGTAGATAATTAAACATTTTCAAAAGATAAAACCTATAGTTTTATCCTAATATCCTAGAATTAAATTAAAATGACCTTAGCTCACTAAACTGCTGGCTGGAATTTTATTCCAGCTTTTCTTTTTCGCTAAAATCCATGAAATAAGAAGGTGTAAGATATATATATATCCAGCTTAAGGGAAACTTACCCCAAAATATTTTTTAAACAATTAGCAGAAAAAATAAGTTCATTCCAACCCATAATACTCAGAAATTTTGCAAAGTTTATTACGTAATCAAATAGCTTCATTAAGTGATCAAACCAGTTGATTTTGGTCATGCCCATGATTTGCTCAAGCTATTTCTTTCATTTCTTCTACACAACACATATCATATAGCCAATCCAAACTCTTCTTTAGCACCTATATAAGTGCGGTTTAAGTCTTTTTTCAATCCAATGTCTTTGGACACATCAAAATAGAGTACGTATAATGGAGGCCAAAATCAGCATTTTCTGTAAACGACTTTAGTATTCCATGGCTTAATGCATTAATTTGCATCACAAGCTACTGAATTCCAATTCCTTTACCTTCCTAATATATTCAGACATGATTAGGAGCCCTTGGTTCAGTTCATAGCCAGATACATACATCAATTAATAGCTTTCAAGTGAGAAGCAAAATCAGGAACTAGAAGCGAAACAGACACTAAGCTCATCATCCTTACGCTTCATCTATAACATCATAAAGCTCATTATAGAATCTATAGTATAGATATATGCATGACACCTAAACACCAAACAACATTGTCAAAAGCAATCCAGATCATTCATTGCTATATTATTAGCAGTCATTGAAGTTAAAAGCTTCATTTAAGTAAGATGACACCTATTCTATAGTAATACTCAATGTTATTACAATCTCCTGATATTAATAGGCATGCATCTCAAGCTCTGATATTCAACTGAAAAACATGTATTAGCACTTTAGGTAAATCCTTATGTAGTTAAAAAAGTTACAAGAGGCCAATTATCAGATATTAACAAAAGATGTAAGATCAAGACCTCCTGGTTAATGAGTGTGTCTTCCAACTACAATTATTAAATTAGATAGCGGTGTTTTCCAACTTAGTCATTAAAGACAATGAACACTAAGATTCTTGGGGACAAGTAATTTGAAGTTCCAATTTGTTAAGTCAATTCTCATATATTTACAAAAATAGCAACAAGATCAGAACCTCCCTGCGCATCTCTCAGACGGGTGTTTTCCAACTTCATAATTGAGTACACTGGACAAGCGACATTACAGAGTCTTGGGGGCAAGTAATTTCATACTCCTACTACTCTATCTCATCTTTAAAACTCACAAAATTTAGAAAATTTATATATCTTAGAACATACCTCTTCCTTATGCCCAAGTTTACTTAACATTGAATACAACGACCACAATGAACAGAATCAACAGACATCTATAATCCCACTCTCATACAGCTACATTATGAAACTACCAATGAGGAGGTAAGCTAAAAAGAAACAAAAAGGGTACAACAAGAATCACGCAATTACTCCACTGTGCATACAGGAATTCAAAAAGAATTGTAAGAATGTGTATGCACGCAACAAAATTGGGAATGCGCAACTATGACCCACTATGCCATGAGATGCAAGAGAAGAGAGATTACCGGAGATCTCGTACCCACTAGGCCACAATGCATAGTGGAGGCCACAGCAACAATTTGGTGGTCACGGTTTCAGAAGTGAGGAAACGAGAAGAACAAATCCCGCGCCTGATTAAAACACCTCGGCACCTGAAATTTTCTATTTGGGACCAATGTATATCGGCTGGAAGAGCCTTGAACCGGTGCCTAAAGGGATATATATAGAGCACAATGAGGGGTTGGAAGGGATTTGAGAGGGGTTAGCCGGAGAAGATAGAGAAAATGGGAGAAAACACAACGAAAGGGAAGATAGGACAGGGATGTATAGTCGTTGAGATTTGCGAGGGAATTTTCCATCGCTAATCCCTCACTATTAGAGAGGGATTTGCAACGAAAATAAAAATAAAATAAATATAATCCCTCGCTAATTAGTGTGCGATTAGCGAGGGATATATTCAGCGACAGATTAGCGAGAGTAAACCTCAGTGGAGTTTTAATGCCTTTCTGATCCTCTCTAATGGGGTCGGATTAGCGAGTGATTTTTGAATTTCATATTCCGCTAAAAAAATCCGCGTTTCTTTGAAGGTAAAAGTTTTTGGGTCCCTCACTGATCCCTCTCTAATCCCTCGCTGGTATATCCGTCGCTAATCCGTCGCTATTTAGCAAAGGATTAGCGACGGATTAACATTTTCCTCACTTTTTTCAATACTCTACTGAGAAAATATATTTATTTCTAGCAACACTTAGCTACTTCCTACTTACTTACGGATTAAAAGTATGAAATATTTCGCTAATGAATAATTCTAAATAATCATCATGGTGTTTGTTTAGGTTTAATTAACATTGATCATGTTACGCTTACTAATATATATATATATATATATTTTTAATTAGTATTGATGTGTTTTCATATCTCATAATTGTATTTACTATGCTAATCAAATGTAATAAAACGTAATATATAAAACTCCGAGTGCACACGTAAACTCTTATAGTTATTAAATGTGTGTTCATATTTGCATAATTATACATCGATCGACGACTATATGCATGATCGATGCATCAAATATATATATATATATAGTATATGTGCATATAAAGTGATAAATGAATTATATATATACTACACATGACGAGCTTGTATAGAGGTATAATGTATGCATATCATTTAATCATAATCTATAGTTCTTAACTTGCTAATGGTAATTACATATGTATTGAATGAAAATACATTGGTTATAATTAAACAAATAACAAAGAATTAAGTATTCATAAGGATATTACATAAAAAAATTTACCACACACAAGAGTATCGTGAGGAAAAAATTTGAATATTCACAAAATGGAGAATCCCTCGCAAATCCCTTGGAAATTAGCGAGGGATTAGTGAAGTAAACTATTAGCGACGGATTAGCGAGTGATATTTAATATCCCTCGCTAAATAAACTCCAATCCGTCGCAAATCACTGCTGGGATTTGCGACGAATAATTCCGCCTCTATTCCCTAGCAAATTAGCAAAGGGAATAGCTTCGGTAACATCGAAAATCCAAAGCTAAAAATTTACCACGGATTAGAATGGGATATCTTTGTCCATCGCTAATTTGAAAGGGATTATAGTTAACGCTGATTCATCGCTAATCAACTAGGAATTAGCGACGGAAAGTCAATCTGTCGTCTGTCCCTCTCTAATCCCTCGCAGATTTAGCGAGGGAAAATTCCCTCACTAATTCTCTGTTTTCTTGTATTGGGCCACCCCTATGGTAGCGTTGTAATTGGTTAGAGTTGTAGTAATAATTGTCCATCGTATTTCAAGTCATAACCCTCTTAAAAATTGTCGGGTCTGATCATATTCTGGTTGTACTAATAAAGGACAATATTTTGAAAGTCGCGTAAATTCTGTAGCATATTTTCCAATAGTCATTTCTTCTTTCTTAAAAATTTGAAATTCTTCTTCTTTCCTTTCCATACCCAACGAGGTATAAATTCTTTCCTAAATTCTCCCAAAAATTCCTCCCAAGTCCACTCTTTTTGCTCTTGTTCTCATTCCACTCTATTTCTATTTCACCAATCTTGCGCTGACCTTTGAAATCTATATGTTGCCAATTGGACTTTTCTCTATTCTGAATAGCTTAAAATAGCGAAAACATTCGCCATTTGTTGTATCCAGGATTTTGCCTCCTTCACTTGATTTGGTTTTCCATAAAATTTAGGAGGGCGAAACTTATGAAAGTGTTCTAGAGATTGATTTGTGTCCAATTATGGACATTGTTCCCTCAACGATAAAGTCTTGTTCAAGTTGTGAAGTGTTTCGGTATGTCTCAGTAAAGCTTGTATCATCACTTCGTTGGAGAGTTGCCTACTCACTACTGGAGTATTATTCTCGTTATTGCCAACTAAACCTCCTATAGTTGGACTACTAGTAGATGGATGAGTGGATCTTCATGGAATCTCTACTCTTTTTGAAAATTTCCAACATGTATTTCTTAAAATATTTCTATCTATAGACATCAGAAAAAATCAAAGTATTGAAAAAAAATTCACAAGACATCTTCTACTAGTTGTACAGTTATAGGGACAAAATATCTCAAGGTGTAATATTCAGAAAGTTTTGTCCATATACACTTTCAGAAATCATTCTACTACTCCATCCATTCCCTTCTCAAAGGTTGTAGTATTTCCACCAATACCAACCATGTTCCCTTTAACTTGGTTTTTAGTATTATTGTAAGTTACCATTCTCAACACATTGTCTTCCTTTTTAAATCCACATCATAAAATACTGAGAGAGCATATGCTTCTCAACACTTCCCGTACATTTGACTTAAAATAAAAAATTTCTATTATGCATATGAAAACAAATATCTCTTGAGAAAAACTCATATTCTCCCAATGTAATAGTATACTTTCATATATTGTTGTTGTATAATCTACAATAACCTCTTCTATACTTATACAATTTTACACATAGGCCCTTCTTCCATTTCTTTAAACTGCTCCAAATTGTTCCCTTTCAACTTTTGCAGTTACTTCCCAAAGGTCACCCATCCTAGGATTTCTCTAACTCAAGCATGCTTAACGTCAAATTGTCCAATGATTTCAAGTAGATTAATACTAATATAATCATATGCTTCCACACATTATAACAAAACAAGACATGCAGCACTCAAATATAATACCAGAGTACAACAAAAATGTCTATATCATTGTCTGCACAATTCATATTGCGCCATACATAAAGTGTCTTTATGTGTTTAACCTCCTTTACTCATCATCTTACTAATCCCAAAATGGGAAAATTCAGAATTCTTTAAATAAATCAAATATGAGGCTTCCCTGACCTCCATTCATTCACTACTATTTGGGTTTAGGGCCATAGACCCTTTTTCAAAAAACATCAGAATTATCTCAGCTCTCTATTTCTTATGAATTATCAGAAGAAGTTATACCCAACATACATACCTCAAATTCTTATACTTTCACCTGTCCCTATATCCGACTCCACAAAATTTACTAACTCAATAAATCTACATTAGTGTATACTATGATGGACTATATTATATCCCATCAGAAGCTTAGCTATTCAACACCAGAAACATTATTATGGATTCCACTATGCTTTGATACCAATTGAAACACCCCATATTTTCATAGTGTAGTAGACTATAACTTTTGGGATGTCACCCCATCTGATTGCTCAGATAAGAGTTCCTTATAACGAACTTCATCCAATAGGTAGTAGAAATATTTTTAAAATACCTTTGCTGAACACAAGATGGCCCATAGAGTCTAATATCTAATACATACGCTCAAGGGTATAACAGACCCAAGGTATAGCATGAACCTCTGGGAGTCTACCGAGCTTCGGTTGCGCCTCTGATTCCTAAAATATTTCAAAGGGAATAATACACATGTGAGTGAAAATCACTCAGTGAGTCCTGTGTGTGCAAGTGATTTATAAAATAGACAGATAACATATTATCAGTTATCACTTCATAGAACCATAATAGGAAAACATTGCATTTGTTCACTGAAAACAGTTTCACAACTCACTACTAAAGTATTTATACAAAATCCAGTCATATTTGGAAAACTGAGTTTTACATAACATTACTGTCCCATTTTTAAGGAAAATAGGCATCTCTATCAATGGAAGGTCGCCCTACAGGGAAAGCTCACAAGTCTTCGCCTTTGGCATCACGATCTTATTATGCCAAGAACTTCACCTTATAGCACTCAACTATTCATTAGCGGAAAGGTAGAGTTGTCAACATAATCTACCTCAAATTATATCAATAGTGGAACAGTAGTGTTGTCGTAACAAACCCTTTACGACAACCATAAGAAGGGTTGATCACAAATTGGGTGTCTCGCCCAAGACAAACCCATTAATAGTTTACTTACGCATTGGGACAGCGCTAGCTAGGGAACCCAGTTAATTCCAGTGTCCTATCGCTTCATTAGGAGTAAGATGATACCTGACCTTGGCCAGGTAACTTGAGACCATGTATCTCTAACGAGAGCTAGTACAAAGGTCATAACCTCTACTGAGTACTTAAGAGTTTCCACTAGCTCCTAAGACTAGTATAATTCCACTGGCTCACAAGGCCAGATAAATATCCATTCCCGAAGGAATACCAATAAAATATTTTCTGGGGCCAAAATATCATTTTCCAAAAATAGAACCCACTAGCTCACAATGTAACACCCCATATTTCCATAATGTAGTTGGCTATAACTTTGTGGGATGTCATCCCGTTTGATTGCTCAGACAAGGGGTCTTTATGACAAACTTCACTCAATAGGTAGCGAAAATTTTTCCAAAATAGAAAAGTACAAGATTTTGGCTTCTGAAACAACATTCACGGGTATAACATGTCCAAAATGTAGCATAACCCCCTGGGAGTCCACCCATTTTTCGTTGCATCTTTGATCCTAAATTTTTCAAAAAAGATAGCACACGTGTGAGCGTAGAGTTTAGTGAGTCCCGTATGTGCTAGTGTTTTCAACTGAAAAGATCTCATGGAGAATAAATCAACATAAGCTAGTTCAGAAATTCTCGTGTGAGAATATTCTCAAACAAATATTCAAGGATTTCAAGTGAAAACATACTGATTCGGGTATTTAGAATACTAGCCCAAGATATTCTAATTCAAGTATTCAAGTGTAGTTAGTGCTTACGCTAAGTATTTAAGTTAGTGCATACACCAAGTATTCCGGTTAGTGCTTACGCCAAGAAGTCACGTTAGTGCATACGCGCCAACTATTCACGTTAGTGCATACGCCAAGTATTCAAGTTAGAGCTTATGCCAAGTAGTCAATTTTATGCTTACGCCAAATATTCAATTTAGTGTATACACCAAGTATTCAGGTTAGTGCATATACCAAGTATTTAAGTTAGTCATATATTGGATTCAAGGATTGACAAGTTCAAGAAATCAATATTCATATTGCTCATCATGTTTTCCAAATCCATATAGAAGGCTCGCACTTGAGCACATCAGGAAACCATTTTCCATATCAGGAAAACACTTTACCAAAACCGGGATTTGAAAATTAAAAAGATCACAAGAGATATTTCATATTCAAGATATTCAAGAAATCGGGTGTTTGATAATGCTTTCAAATTCAAGTGTAACATTCATCTCATAATATATCAAGAAAGCATTAACTGTATCAGGAAAGCACATGATAGTTTTCAGGAAAACACTTAATTAAAACGGGATTAAAAAAGGCAGCGGGACTTGCCTCATGTCCCAACTCAATATGAAGACATATATAGTACTCTTCGTCCTTTACGAAGCTTTCAAGATAAATGGCCTATATCGAGAGTCATTCCAAACATTACTTATCATTCTAAAGTACGACTAACACAAAACTATTATGTGAATAGAAAATATTCTATTTTCTTCTTTCTTACTTCTTCTAACCAAAATGAGATAAATACTCGGAATGATCAAAGGCTCATTAATTCATTTCCCATCTCATTGCTCAAAAAAATATCTAAGGTTTCCATATTGTGATCTCTTTTTCATTCATTAACACCAATAGAACCATACTTGAGATTATTTCTTGCTAAACAAAATTCTGCATTTCTTCATTCTTGTCACACTTGTTTGTTTATATCATAACTTTTGATTCATAAGATTGGTGTTAAACGTGTTCCAAAATGTCCTCAAGACAAATCATTTATGATTTCCAATTCATGAAGCACTGATTTCCTTCTCATTTAATTCATTTGTACTTACAACATCTCAATTTCTCAATCTCGTTACTATTTTAGCAGCTTGTGATATTTTCATCATAACTTTGTAATCACAACTCCAAATCAGGTAAACTTGGTCCCAAAATAATCCTAAGACATTTCATTAGAAGTTTCAGGTCATAGGGTTCCAAATGAACAAGCCAATTTGTACAGTTCATTTGTTCTTCAAGGCTGCTCGGGATTTCTTCAAAACAGAATTTCAGTTTTTGTTTTCTTTCTTCACACCATCTATTCTACCTTAATTCTAACAGCTATATAACAATTAAATCATCTTACATTCCATAATAATAGCCTTCAATTATCTAATTTTCAGAGATACTTAGCCCATCAAAATCATATTTTCCAACATCAAGTTCAACAAGTGCGAACAACAACATTAACAATTCATTTTCTTCAACAATTAATTCCATCTTTCCTTTCCATTTCTTACACCTTTACAGCCATTAACAACCACCCAAACCACCATCAAAACACTTTCATATACCTTATAAAACATTGTATATAAATCCTCAAGCCAACCGGCACACATATACACACACCAATCTTCACCAAGCATAGAAATCATGCTAGACAAATTCACAACTTTCATATTTTCCCAACAATATTCATACAATAATAATCCTTTCAATGAAATCTACAACTTTAATTCATGAAGTATAGCTTTTTACCATGTGTTTGAGATCTTCTAGCTTGATTTTGCTCCAAGAATCAACAAGAACACCAAGAACAACACTTCCCTCTCTTTTCTAATTTTCCTTGATTTTTCTCAACTTTTTCTCTTATTTTCCCTCTTTCTTTCCTCCCTTATAGCTCCACGAAATCTGGATGTTTTTACAGCATTTCCACCACCATTTGGTGGTCAAAATTGTGACCAAATTGGTCACACATTATGGCTAACTTTACACATGTCATTTTCTCAATTTCCACGATTTTCCTTATTAATTCTTAAGCTTATTTTAATAAGCTTTTCTAATTACATAATCCCATAAATATTTCACTCCTCTAATGGTGTTTTGACACTTGTTTCCATCCACCAACCATATTCGGCCACCTATTTCAATTTCGACCGCATTTTAGAATTTTTCTTAGAAATAACAAAAATTTGGGTCTGTATTGGAAAAATATTTTATTTCACCAATAAATTCTATAAATTCTACTTAATTCAATGGTAACATTTAAAATCTTCAATTCTTTCTCAATCCTGTCAAATTTACGGTCAAAATCCCGATCACGGTCAAAATTATGAAAATACCCCTAACACATCCGATAGCTTAATTTATACCAAAATACTCATCTCATTACATTGATCAATTTTTGTTCTTAAGGTACCCTTAAATTCTTATTCTACTAGAAGTAGTTGCAATCTGAAGATTTAGGGTACAGGTAGAACAAATTCAAAAATTTCATCCAGTTCCCCATAATTTCAAAATTCTAATAATGTCGTTAAATATGTTTAGCATACCAAAACGTATCATTTTTTGTTCTGGTCACTTATACAAATTCTTATTCTATACATAGTAGTAGCAAATTAACGTACAAAAGTGAGGGTAATTACACACAAGGTCAGCTAATTATTCCCATTGGCTCACAAGGCCAATTATTTATCTTATTCCCAAAGGAATACCAATAAAATAATTTCTGGAGTTAAAATAACATTTACCAAAAATTAATCTCATACCAGGAGATTTTTTTTCCAAAATCGGGGCTAAAAAGAATAAAAAGTCCTTTTCGTCTGATAAAATAAGTTTCTAAGGGTATTTTCATCATTTGAAGAATACTCGACTTCAAAAGAAGTCTTATCTAGAAAATCTCGAAATCTAATTCTAAAAGAAGAATTAAATTCAAGGAATCCCAACTATGATTCACAAAATCCATAAGTCACATTTTTCCAAAATATTGTCTGTAAAAAGGAACATTTATGCTTTCTCAGCATAAAACATTATTTCGACTCATAAATAAATGAGAAGAAAGCCTTTCAGATATAGATTTATTCCTTTGAAATATTCATAACTCCAATGAACCAAATTCCTAATAGAAAACACCATTTCCTAAGGTCTCTAATAATTTTCCCATTAAGAGAAACCATATTATCTTAGAAAAGCACAACGTCCATTAACCTTGTTATAAAAAGACTTTGCAAATTATTCACTGATCATGAATAGTTTCATTTTATGAAAAGTTCATATTTTCATTCAAGTCGTGCGTGGCATAATACTAGTTCTTCCTCAGAAAAATCATAAGCTTGTTCAGAGAATCCAAAAGAATTCCTAGAACATTTCTTTAATAAAACATAATTTCAATAGTATAAAAGAGAGTTGCGATGATGTACATGGGACTCTTAGTCATTATGAGGCTTTGAAGATAAACGACCTATATCGAGAGCCATTCCAAACCTCACTTATCATTTTAAGGTTCAACTAATACAAATCTAATATGAGAATAGAAAATATTCTATTTTCTTCTTTCTCACTTCTTCCATCTCTTTGATCAAAGGCTCATTCCTTCATTCCCCATCTCTTTGTTCTACACGTATCCAAGGTTTCCCTATTTTCTTGTGATCTCTTCTTCATGCATTAATACCAGTAGAACAATACTTGGGTTTAGTTCTTGCCAAATAAAATTCTACATTTCTTCGTTCTTGTCACACCTCGTTTGATTTGTCGTAAGTCCGATTGATGTCAAATTCATTCCAAAATGTCCTCAAGACATTCCACAATGATTTCCAATTCATGAACTACTGATTTCCCTTCCCATTTCATTCAGTTTTGCTTACAACATCTCAGCTTCTCAATTCCGCACAATTTTGGCAGCTTGAAGTATTTTCATCATAACTTTTTATTCACAACTCCAAATCATGTAAAATTGGTCCCAAAATAATCCTAAGACATTTAGCTACAAGTTTCAGGTCATGGGGTTCCAAATAAACAAGCCAAGTTGTACAGTTTATTTGTTCTTCAATGCTGCTCGGGATTCCCTTCAAAGTAGAGTTTTTGTTTTGTTTATTTCTTCACACCATCTATTCTACTTTAATCCTAACAACTATATAACACTTAAACCATTTTGAATTCCATTATAATGGCCTTCGATTCTCTGTTTTTCAGAGTTACTTAGCACTGCAAAATCATATTTTCAAACATCAAGTTCAACAAGTGCAAACAACGAAATTATTAACAATTCATTTTCTTTATGATTAAGATAGTTTTCTTTATGTAGTAGATCCCAAAGAATGCTCATGCTGATAGGATGGGAGACTATCGATCGATATCTTGCTGTAATGTGGTCTATAAGATCATCTCTAAAATTCTGTCAGAAAGACTAAAACTGGTGGTCCCTCATCTAGTGGACAAGGCACAAACCGCATTCATCCACGACAGGCTTATGACTGATAATATCTTACTAATTCAGGAACTGCTACGTATGTATAGCCGCAAAAGAGTTTCTCCGAGTACTATCTGAGATCTACTACACGCTCTGTGTACTGGGCCAATACTATATGGAAGCAGGGATTAACGCCCAAACACTCATTCATTCTTTGGTTATGTGCGAAGGGTAGGCTTAAGACCAAAGATGCTCTTGGCTTCAGACTTGATGACTCGACATGTCCTTTGTGTAAGTCTCAACCAGAAACGATGAATCATTTGTTCTTCAAATGCTTGGTGTCTGCTACCATTTGGACAGATGTGAAAAATTGGTTATGTCTCTCACATTTTTTGAATTCAGCAAAAGCTTGTCTCATGTGGTATAAGTATGGCAACCGAGGTACCTCTTGGTTCTCTAAGGCCAGGTCTACTACTCTTGCGGCTACATTTTACTACATCTAGACTGCCCGTAACAAGGTAATTATTGAGGGTGTAGCCTGCCATCCGGGGGATATTGTGAAGAAGATTAAAACACATGTGTACACTGTAATTTTTGCGATGTACCCTGATATTTAGACTAGTTTCAAGGCATGTAATGAGATCCTCTAGTTTGTAGTCTACTCGACTGTAAACTAGTCAACCATGTAAATTCTTATTGATTAATATTATACTATTTACATTTGCATAAAAAAAAAAAAAAAGCTAGTTTTCCATCTTATTTCTTACACCTTCTTGTGCACCCATGAACAACCACCATCAAAACACCTTTATATACTATATAAAACATAGCATATAAACCCTTAAACAACCATTACACATTTCCACACACTAATCATCACCAAACATATGAATCATGCTAGACAAAATCACAACTTCTACATTTTCGAAACAAAATTCATACCACAATAATTCTTGTAATGAAATCTACAACTTTAATTCATCAGGTATAGCTTTTTACCTTGTTTGTGTGATTCTCCAAGCTTGATTTCCCCTAAGTTCTTCCTTTTTCTCTCACGAAATACTATCTCTCTTTTACTATTTTTCTTCCATTTTTCTCCAACTTTTCTTTTCTTTTTCTTTCTTTTTTCGTCCTTTTATTTTTCTCCTTTGTTGCTGCCGACTTCAAGCTGTGAAACACAACATTTCCACCGCCATTCTTGGTCCAAATTGTGACCAATTGGTCAAAAATTATGGGCTATCCAAATTTTCAACCTTTTTCCTATTGGTTGATTTAATTAATTCTTTAATTATTAATCTTATTGAATAAGATTTTGTAATAAAATAATCTCACAAATATTTCACTCCGCCAATGACATTTTGACACTTATTTTCATCCTCTAATCATATTACGCCACTTGTCTCAATGTCGACCGCACTTTAGAAATTTTTTTTTCAGAAAATAACTGTAATTTTGGTCCACGTTGGGAAAATATTTTATTCCACCAATGGAATCTATAAATTTCACTAAATTCAATGGAAGGAATCAAAGCTCTTATTTCCTTCTCAATTCTTGCCAATTTGCGATCAAATTCCAGATCGCGGTCAAAACTACAAAAATGCCCCTGATACCTCCAATGGCTTAATTTATACCAGAATACTCGTCTCATCACACTAATCAATTTTTGTTCTTAACATACCCACAAACTCTCATTCTATTAAAAATAGTCGTAATCTGAATATTTAGGGTATGGGTAGAACAAATCTAAAATTTCCATCTAAGTCCCTACAATTTTGAAATTTCAATAATGCCCCTAAATATTTTATCGCACCAAAATGTCTATCTCATTATACTGATCATTTCTTGTTCTGATCATTGATACAAATTCTTAGTTTATGTTGAGTAGTAACTAATTAAACTACAAAAAAGGTAGTGATATTACAATATCTACTTCAGCAAGGATTCAAGTTAGGACTTGTTTGGATATAGTGATACCAATTGGCCAAGAAATTGTGCCAAACGTAAAAGTACACATGGATGATGTATTGATTTAGGCAGCAATCTTGTGTCATGGTGAAGCAAGAAACTCAATTGAATATCACTATTAATAGCTGAAGCAATATATGTTGCTGCAAGAAGTTGTTGCACTCAACTGTTGTAACACCCCACTACCTAGGCCGGGGATGTTGCCCCGTAAAAAGGACAAGGGGTCTTTATAACTGGGTCACACAAAAGAAAATAAAAGTAATATTTTAAAATTGAACTTATTACAACCCAAAAATACATGAACAAATCCAAAATAAATTGTTCGCTACCATCTCTCAAAACAACACATAAGAAAAATAACATAAAGTCTTCAAAGCATAAGCAACAAATCTAGCTATTCATCTCCACAGCAGGATCGACCTGAAAACATGGCATAAAAGATGATGAGATAAAAATCTCAATAAGTCCGTGTGTGCTTTGGGTGTTCAGTGAAAACAGTTCGTGGATGCAAACTGTGAAAACTTTATAAGAGAAATATTGGCAAGCAATAAACATTAGTAAAAAACAAGAGTGATGTTTTTGGCTTTTCCAGCCATACATAATTTATAAGATCACTCACTCAAAAGAAAGGATTATGGGTTACCACACGTTGGGTGCCATAACCGGATGGTCAGTATGCCACACTTTGCATACTGCCGGTCAGAATGCCGACACTTTGTGCAGACTGACAAAAGGTAGGTGATCGGCCTACCGGGCAAGATACTCCTCATTCTCTATACCCAAACAACAATCGGGTGTCCATTCCGGTAAAACACAGTCACTTGACTGAAATAAAAACTGCTAGCTCGGACCGGCATGACTAAGTAGTACTGACGTTTCTCTAAGTTGAGTTTTATCTTCCGGAGGTGGCCTCTTGCCAGAAGACTCACTATTACTCTTCAAAACTAGTACTACTAGCCTACTCTTATTGAGTACTCAACGATAATTGTCCCACTTGGGATAAAACTGGTAAAACATAGCTTTACTTGAAAATGGCAATTAAGGGTTTCCAAAGTCCCTGTCAAAATTGGTTTTAGAAACAGTTTAGTATTTTGAGTAAAACTGCTTGTTGATTTTCAAATAATTGGTTTGACTGAAACAAGTAGGAAAACAGTCCTTAATTGCCTTCGCCAAATCAGTGTTCACATACTTTGAGGTTAGCTTGCCATAGTAACCTTTTACAACAAACAAGTTTTATGCAGGAGCTTACCTGATCATTTGCTTGCTCAAATTCAAAAGTCTTCCAAGGCTGACCTAACCCCGCCTGGGGTAAACACAAGACATAAGGTTACACTCAAGCTATATTCACTTACACAAATAATCCTAACCCTAATGTTCTAAGCTTTAAGGCTAGATGATAAAGAATTTTATAAAATAAGTCTAGTTTGATAAGTTAAAATAATTAGGGTTTCTAAAATAATTGCTAATAAATTATAGACTCAAATAATAATTCTTGAGTGTTATTATTAATAAATAAACTAAGGTTTGAATATTGAATAATACCAAGCCCTAGATAATATTAATAAATGGTAATTTAAAAAAAAATAGCTTTATTGTAAATAAATAATAAATTACAAATAATTTTTTAAATTAATTTTTAATAGATAATAAATAATTAGTAATAATTAAAATTAATAATAAATGAATTATATTAAATTTTTAATTGATAAATAACAAATATATTTTAATATAAATAATATTTAGGAATATAGGTAAAAGTTTTAACTAGGGCCTACAAGGCCATTATTTAATTCTAATATTTTATTTATTATTATTTATATAAAAGATTTATTTATTATTATATATATTATTTTTAATAAAAGATTTTATTTCTTTGATAATTAAAAGATTAATATTTTAATTAATAATCCAATCCAAATCTTCCTAGAGTTTCGAATTTTATAGAGAAAAATATAGTAGTAATTCTAACTAAAGTAATAAAATCTGTTAATAAAAATAACTTAGACTTAACAAGAAAATAAATTTTCACCATGATTTTCCTATTGCTAGAAAAGATTCATAAACACATTCTCCAACATCAAATAATAAACCAATCCATTCACGAACATATGCTTGAATTATCTCATACTATCACACGGCTAATTTCCTACTAGGCATAATCATCATTAATGACTTCAATGGAAAATAGAAATATAAGAGCCTAATCACCTTTGGTGTCATAATATCTAACATTCTTCAAACATCCATAAATTTTATTAAGCATGATGAGCATACATTGATTCCAAAGAAAATCCATATAACTTAGCCATATACATCAATCCTTATGTCTTAACTCCATCCCTTTCCTTCACATACATATCCCCAATCTCCTATTCATATCCATTCTTCCTATCCTCATCTAAGAGACATGAATTCAGAAATAAAAGAAGGATTTAAGAATAATTACTTGATTGTCGATTACTTTGATGAAGACTAAAGAAGGTCCACGCGCGATGGAGAGTCTTGAGTGATCCATCCGAAAAACGGCCATGGTTGATGGTCGATCAACCATTTTGGCCGAGAGAGAGAGAGAGAGAGAGAGAGAGAGAGAGAGAGAGCATTAGAAAGGTTTATTGAGAATTGAATGGAAGAGGATGAACAAGAAGGTTGTTCTTGGTTTACCTTGTTGATGTTTTTGAGACCTTCAAGGAAAAAGTTGATTTTGATCCGATTGAAAATTCTTGTTGGCGTGGTTTTGTGTTATAAATACTAGAAATGAAGTCTAGGGATTAAGTAGAAGTGATCTGGAGTATTTGAGAGTGATTGGAGGTGTTTAGAGTAAGGTTAGGCTTGAAGAAGTTTAGTGTGTGTTCTTGGTGTTCTTGGTGAAAATGGAGAGAGTTTGAGAGGATTGTTGCACGAAATTTGGTAAGGTGCTGGCCGAATGGTCTAGGGTGAATGGGAGTTTCGGTTTTTAGCAAGAAGGAGAGAGGTTGATCAGATTTTATTTGAAATTCAAATAGAAAAAGTTGTGGAGTTGGTAAAGGTAGATGGTCAGCTATGGTATTTAATCAAGGAAGGTTTCTTCACTCTTCAATGGTGCCGGCTGAACAAGGTAGTTTTGATGGAATGAATGGAACTTGCTCAGGCTATAGAGTTGACCAAAATTCAGTCCATGAAGGCAGAGGAAATTCTGGTTAGTTAGCCTAATGCAAGAGGGGTTTATTGGAGTAAAATGCTGGAATTTTTTTGAAGTTCAAAAAGAGTTTGAATTGAGTGATCTTAGGAGTGTTTTGAGGTGTAGTTATGGAGTCCATATGCTCAAGGTAAGTGTGGGGTTAATGGTGTTCAGTCTATAGCTGAGCAAGGTTCAATTTCCAGAGTTTTGAAGGGTGACTTTCGGCCTTGGCTTGGAGAGACAAAGCTGGAAAATTTTCTGGTTTTAATGCTCAAGAGTTTCGAAGGATAAAGACTTTTGGTGCAGAATTTTTGCACTCACTTGGCTCGACTTTCAGTGGTTCTACTTAGCATATATAGCTGCACATAGTTAGGAATTATAGCTGTAATTATTTCCTATAATTGTTTCTATATTTGTAATGTATAGTTGGCTTACCTTAAATAGGTCTAGGTATCTTGTATAAATACCTTGAGATATATGGAATAAACACAAGAGTGTTTTTAAGCCAATTATTAATTTGGTATCAGAGCCAAAGAAAAGACTTCCGCTGCCTCCTTTTCCCAAACCCTAGCCGTCATTGTCTCTTCCAAAGCCAGCGCGGCATTGTGGCGATACCATAGCGGCGGCGACACTATAGCGACTGTAGCGGCGATACTGTAGCAACACTATAGCGTGTGATACTGTAGCGAATCGTGCTGGTTATCATCTATCATGGCTACCAAAACTGACAATGAAGCGATCCCCGATAGCAAGAAACTCTCGACGGTGACCATTCATGAAACCTCTTCTCCAATCCATATTAAATTGGATGGTACTAATTATCGTGTTTGGTCAAAGATTTTAGAGATGCATATTGCTGGCAGAAAGAAGAAGGGTTATATTACTGTACGAAAGGCTGCACCTGCAGAAGATGATCCGGGTTATGATGAATGGGAAGCTGAAGATGCTATTATCAAGTCTTGGCTTATTAATTCCATGACTGATAATCTGATGTCACACTTTGTTCAGTGTGGGACATCTAAAGAAGTTTGGGATGTGGTTAAGAGGAGCTATCTTGATGTGTCTGACTCTTCCCAAGGGCATGGTTTGGCAAGTTGAGCTACTCGATGAAGGCATATGGTTTTAAGCACGCTTTAGCGGATCATACTTTGTTTTATAAGCGGGAGCATGATGATATTACCTTGCTTATTGTTTATGTTGATGATATGATTGTTACAGGTAGTAATGCTAGTGAGATAGAGCAACTTCGAAGATATTTGACCAAGGAATTTGAGATGAAGGACTTGGGGGTTCTAAAATACTTCTTGGGTGTTGAAGTATCTCGGTCCAAGCAAGGACTTTTCCTCTCTCAACGGAAGTATATTTTAGATCTCTTAGCTGAAACTGGTAATTCTGCCTGTGAACCTGTAAATACTCCTATTGAGATGAATCATGGCCTAGCTATCTATCCTGATCAGGTTCCAACTAACAAGGAGAGATATCAGAGACTAGTGGGGAAGTTGATTTATCTGACTCATACTAGGCCTGATCTATCATATGCAGTTAGTGTTGTCAGTCAGTTTATGCACAATCCAAGTGATAGACACATGAATGCAGTGAATCGTATTTTAGCTTATCTGAAGTCCTCTCCAGGTAAAGGTATTATGTTCTCCAAACATGGGCACTTGGATATTGTCGGTTACACAGACTCTAACTTTGCTGGCTCTAAGTTAGATAGAAAGTCTACTTCAGGCTATGTGTCATTTGCTGGAGTTAATTTGGTGGCTTGGAGGGGTAAGAAACAGAATGTAGTGTCATTATCTAGTGCAGAAGCTGAATACAGGGCTCTTCATCATGCAACCACAGAGCTTGCTTGGTTAAAAATTCTCTTGACAGAACTCGGGTTTGGTCCAAAGAAACCTATGGTACTGTATTGTGATAACACAGAAGCTATTGAGATCGCTAACAATCCAGTTCAACATGATCGAACTAAGCACATTGAACTTGATAGGAATTATATCAAGGATAGTCTGGATTCTGGTATGATAGAGGTTCCGTACATTAAGAGTGCAGAGCAACTGGCTTACATAATGACTCATGCTGTTACTAGTGGACCATTTTGTGCATTATTGTCCAAGTTGGGCATGTGTGATATCTATGCACCAACTTGAGGGAGAGACTTAGCATATATAGCTGCACATATTTAGGAATTATAGCTGTAATTATTTCCTGTAATTGTTTCTATATTTGTAATGTATAGCTGGCTTACCTTAAATAGGTCTAGGTATCTTGTATAAATACCTTGAGATATATGGAATAAACACAAGAGCGTTTTTCAGCCAATTATTAATTGTTCTTCTGAGGCGTTTGAGGGCCTTCCAAGGATGGTTTTTCAGCCTTCTTTCTGAAGAAAAATAGAAGAGTTTTACTAGCTTGAAGGTGGATTAAAACAGCTGCATTTTCCTAGCTAGAAATGGCGAACTGCCAGAATTTTTTTTTTTTTTTTGGTTTTGCACAGTTTGTGCAGTCCGAAAATTGTACAAATTTTCCAGCCTTCAAGCCACATGAAATGACCATTTTCTTGGTAGCAAATGAAGAGGTTTACTGGCTGAATTTTCGAAGAGATGGTCTGCAAAAATTCTGGAAAATTTTCCCGATTTTCCTTCACTAAAATATAAACAACATGAAGGTGAATTTTGAAGGGTCTTTCATGGTGTTTGATTTCTCTTGGAACCCCTTCCTATTTCCCCTCCTATTTTGGCCAACTCCCCATCCTCCACAGCTGATTTTCGAAATTCAAAGTGAAGGAATATCACAGAATTTTGGAGTTCAGAAGAAGAGATTTAATGGATTTAAATTATAAAGATGTTAGGATAAGCTAGAGGTAATAAAAAGGACAAGAATTCCCCTAGAATTCTTTTTAGGACATGAGGATAAGATTAGGACATTCTTTTCATGTCTCTCCTAAGACAACATTCCTATTTTCATAGAATGCAAGAAAACAAAAACAAAAAAAAAAAAATTTCAAACTTAGTTAAGATAATCATGACAAAAGCTTAAATGATAGGATTTGAACTCATGACCTTAGAAATTAATCCACAAAGCTCTAACCACTAAACCACACTAACTCTTGCTCTTATTTTCTCACCCACATATTCCTCTTATTTAATCCTCAAGCTATCTTCCTATTTTGACCTCAAGAAAAATTACCATTTTACCATTCCTACTCAATAAGCATAACTAAGCCTTTTAACCTATAAACCACAATTCTAAAGCACATAAAATCATTCAAAAATATATATATTCATGAAAAATAACATGATATGTATCCCGACCCCCTTACTCTAGGGTTGGCTTTAGGTGGGGTTTCACGTCGTAGATGGAACAGATGCTGGAGGATTATAATGTTAATTAGCGAGAATTGATTGTCTACTGTGATAATACAAGTGCTACTGGCATTTCAATGAATCTAGTTCAACATAGCTGGACAAAGTATATTGATATCAGACATCATTTAAATGTCTGATTTGTGAACAATAGATTTGATGATTGAATATGTGAACACTCAGAAATAGCTTGCTAACATCTTCATAATGCCACTTGATGCTACGAGATTTGAAGAATTGCAAAAAGTATTGGAAGTTTGCTTGTCCTCTTTACTTGAACAATTGCTTGTCCTCCCAAAAAAAACTTTAGTCCAAGAAAAATTATCAATAAAACACAAGTTCTTATTCATTCAAAAATAATTTCTTTACCATCGCAAGGATTGTAACTTCCCTTCAAACTTTAGATACAACTCTTATCACTCATACCCTTTAAAAATAATTTAAACTTTGAAATATTGGACAAGACATCACAAAACTCTTGAAGTCAAATTAATCAAGTGTATACCTTAGTCTAAGAAGATTATTTCACCCTTCCAATAAAAATATAGATAATATGAATCACATAAGTCAAGCCATCTACCAACTCAAGCATTATAAATCCAAAAATTGCATAACTCAAGTCATGATATAAGGAAAGCACTTCAAATTTTTTCTCACAAAATTTTTCCAATGACTTAGGGAGTTGATAGACTCAAGTGAATGGATTTCTCTTCACACAATATATTAGCCCCCTTTCTAGTCATCACTCATCATTTTTTTTCTTAGCAATTCTTTTTTTCTTTCTTTGCTCTTTCTTGCCTTTTTGTCTTCGGGATAGCCTCAAGAGAGTGCACCGAATTCACTTGCTATTTCTCGCCATATTGACTCCCTTTTCAGCTAAAGGTCTTCAATGATCATCAATAAGAGCATTTTTTTCAACTCACATTACAATAGTGTTATTTTCACTCATTGTTTTTTCAACTCAACTAAATTCCTTTTTGATAATTCTCCATAATATTTCCTCTCAAAGATCTTTTATCAACTCACATGGTTCATTATACCTCAAAGCTAGCAAAAGTTAAACTTATAATACACGAGTTAGCCAATAAGCTCTTTTTATATTCATCATATCCTCAAACTTGATGAGTCAAATAACATACTAACACAAATGTATAAACAAGATTAATCAAAATTCTCAAGCCTTGAAAAATATCCTATCCAACAAAATAATTTCACAAAAAAACCACCTAATGAATGACAAAACTCATGTCCAAGGAAGTAAAAGAATTACAACCTTGCTTAATAATGAAAACCACTAAAATTTTTCGAAAAAGTTTCACAAAAATGATATAGAAAAATCATTCTCTCAACCATTCTTCCTCCCACACTTAAACTGGACATTGTCCTCAATCGCCAAAGATAGAACAATAAAAGTGCAACCAAGAAGACCATAGTAAATAAAGAAGCAAGGATAAAGTAAAGAAGATACTTCTGTTACATTATCGTGCCACCTTGTTTGAATCCACCATAAGGAAGAGTTACTAGAGAAGCCATAAGAGTACCTACTTAAAGAGAAACAAAACCAAAGAGAAACTTGAAACTAGAAAAAGAAAGTAAAAATAAAATAAAATAAATGAAAAAAAAATCACTAATCATATAGGGTGACATCGAGATGTTCTAAAGTGCCAAGTTCTTCACCCACATATGGTTTCACTCGATTCTCATTAACTTAAAGAGTTTCTTGGTTGGGTGTGACACCTCGATAACACCAAATGGGTAAACACGGTGTATCTCATATGGCCTCGACCATCTAGACTTCAATTTACCCAGAAAAAGTCTAAGCCCAGAGTTAAATAATAACACCTTGTCTCCTTCTTTGAACTCTTTAGGAGAATGAATATGTCTATCATGCCACCGTTTCATCTTATCCTTATAAATAAGAGAATTATGATAAGTCTCATTTTGCCACTCATCTAATTATTGACTTGGAGCAATCTCCGTTGACCTGCAAGTTGAAGATCAAAATTAACAAGCTTAATAGCCCAATGTGCCCTATGTTCAACCTCCACAAGTAGATGGCATGATTTCCTATCAATTTTGTGTAAGAGGTTTTGAAAGCAGTCCTACAAGCCCAAAGAGTATCATCTAATTTCAAACTCCAATCCTTTCGGATATAATTAACCACCTTTTCCGAAATTCTTTGCAATTCTATATTTACCACCTCAACTTGGTCACTTGTTTGGGGGGTAATAGGGGTAGCAAACTTGTGAGTAACCCCTAAATGTTTGAGCACTTTGTCTAATTGGTTATTACAAGAATGTGTCCCCCTATCACTAATGAGGACGTTGGGGATGCCCAACTAGGTGAAAAGTTTTCTTAGGAATTTTACTACAACCCGTGCATCATCTAGGCAAAGCTTACACCTCAACCCACTTTAATACATACTCCATTGCGACCAAGATATATTTGTTACCCAAAAACTAGGAAAAGGGCCAACAATCCCCTAGTAATAAAAAATTTCACAAGCTTGAAAAATTTGTAATGGCATCTCATTAGATTTAGAGATGTTACTTGTATGTTGACACCTATCACAAGTTTGAAAAAACCTATCAGAGTCCTTGAAGAGTGTTGGCCATAAAAATCAGACTCAAGTACCTTTCTTGCGGTGTTGTTAGCTTACTAGTGGCCTCCCATGGGTCCTTCATGATAATGTTTCAAGATATTGATACTGTCCACGGAATCCATACACCTTCGAATGATTTGATCTGCACAACACCGGAACAAGTACGGATCTTTCAAAAAAATAATACTTCACTTCGAAGAGGTATTTCTTCTTTTGTTGTGCATTGAAATTTCTAGAATAATTCCTGTAATCAAGTAATTAGCAAAATCAGCATACCAAGGTTGTTGAGAATTCTCACCATCAACAAGTAAAAGTTGTACATCCGAGAAGGTCCCTTTGGCCGGTTGTGAGTTGTCCTGATGTGGGTAGGATTGAGCTGTTGGCATTTATGGGTGGGTGAAGGAGTGTTGACCAGTTGTGGGGAGTGTAACGAAGTGACAACAGCATGGAAATTCAAATTGAATCCATACTGTGTACAGGAAACATCAGGATTTGGGAATCAAAGGCGGTTTTTGAAGATTAAGGTAGACGGAGGATGAATATGAACCCAAATAAAAAACCAGAAAGTTAGAGACCACCTCAGCAGCAAGGAATAGAAACAAAATATGCAATCAAACCCTAGCATTTGCACCGGAGAATTTGAGAGGGGAACAAAGCACAGATATGAGACTACGCGAATAGACTGCATGCTAGACACAAATCAGGCAACTTGGTAGTATTGTCTCTAAAATTCCAACACCTCAAAGAAAACGGACCCCACAAATTTCAAACAGCACAACAGCCATAAACTAGGATATTCGGAAGCAAGCATAGCAAAAACACAATATGCAATCCTGTAGGAAGTAAAAAACAAGGACAGTCCACTGTACTAACCAGGAAAGCAAGCATTATTCTTCTGTTGATCTCTAAAGATTTTCATTTGTAACAAGAATTGGGAAGAGGACACAAGGATGTTGAGAGCTTCTCTTTCTATCACTTTCTTTTTGCTCGATATTGAACTCGAAGAAATCTAGCTTAAACCACCAAGTCACTAGAAGAAGAAAGATTTCTTCCATGGATGTAGGTTGGCTGGTCAGCTGCTACTACTCCTTCCTATATGCTGTTTATTGTATGTCAGAAAAGTCTTTTTAGCAACATGTAAGTAAGCTTAGTGGGAAAAAAAGAGCAGTTTTGCTGAAAACACACATACACACAACCTAAGAGAAAAATACCAAATTACAATACGCCCAAAAGAAGTAAAAAACAAGTACCCTTTTAGATTCATGGAAAACTAAATACCATCTTTTGGCTGATAATTAGGATGCAGCCAAAATTTCCCATGTTGAATAACGAAAGCCATAGACATCTGAAGAAGTAAAATCACTAGAATTGGCATGATCTAAACAAAGAAAGTGCAAAAATATGGAGAGGAAAGAAAAATTTTTGGTTCAACTCAGCTCATTCATCCAGCGTGCTTCGTACCTAAATCTGTTCTTAATTTGAAAAATAAAATAAGAAAAGGGAAAATTAATCACTGGAACTTCATAAAACAATTGACAACCAAAAATCCACAATATTCATCATAAGTACCACTCTAGAGCAGCTGAAAGAACAACAAGGAATCGAAACACAGACCCCACTCAAAAGTTGACACAATTAGAAACACAAATTGATGCAAAAAGAACAAACCTTGAATGCCATTCGAGAAGACATCAGTTGCCCAAAGGAAGAACAACAACAATTGTCATCAGCAAAAAAAAAAAAATAATAATAATAATAATCAATTACACTGGGAGTTGTAGAAAATGGGCTTTCGATGGGTTGCGAAAAATGGGCTTCCGAGGAGTTGCAGACAAGGGGCTTTGGATGCTTTTGAACCGGAATATGATTTGGGAAAAGAAAACGAAAAATAAACAAATTTGGTGCGATATTATATTGGAGGAAAATTTTTGCTTTGCCCTTTAAGCACCATGCTTAAGCATTTTATTTTCTTTCTTTTACAAAAGTAAATGTCATTATATATATATATATATATATATATATATATATAATATAATTTTATGAATTTTTATTTGTTCTTTTATTTTCTTCTTCTAAATATAACTATCCTTAAGTATTTCTTGGAAAAAAATCATACGTATGTAATGAATATATTATAAAATCTAATAAATGTTATTAAATATAAACTATACTTATGTTTTTCTTGGAGAAAAATTATACACCTAAATTATGAATATATTATAAGAGATAATAAATGTTATTAAATTTATTGTTATGCTTAACTTTATATTTGAAATATGTATACAAAAGTAAATGTCATTATATATATATATATATATATATATGTATTTATGTATGTATGTATGTATTCATATGTCATTACATTCAAGCTCAGGCTTCAACAAAACTTCAACAGCATTCAAGTTCAAGCTTCAAATTTCAAGATGAAGCTTTAACAAATTCAAGATTTAGAATATTCGTCAAATTTCAAGGCGTTCACCTTGTTTTGTATCGTCAAAAGGTTGGCAATCAAGTATTCATCATCAAATTCTATTCGATCTGAGATCAAATTCCTTAGCACTCAAATCGACATTTTTCAAAAAGAAAAGAATCGGATGACTCATTTGGCAATTTTGGATCATCTTCGAAGATTTGTAACCACTTCTCATATTTACTAAATATTTTATATTTTTTTATATTTTTCTTGTCTTATTTGCAAACTTGAAATTTTTCGTCTACATATATATTTATGGTGATTCACATGCAGGGATCTTTGCCCTGCATTTTAATAGATAGAATAGTTTAGATAATATAACATGCAAATGTTCTGCAACACGATGTTGAATCTTAAATTTGAAGTCTGAATTTGAAATTTGAAATAATTATAATTTAATTTTGCACTAAATATTTATTAAAATTTAGATTAAATACAAAAGAATATTAATAATTAGTTGAGCATTTAATATATTTAGACTTTAGACTTAAGTAACTTTTAATTCGCTCAAAATCTATAACGGGATTTTAATATGTATTAATCAATTAGTAAAAACAAAAATCTATTATTAAACACACTTAATTAGTTAAGTACTTAATATTAACTGTTACAAATACATTTAATAAAAAAAAGTTCTTATTTATTTAATTTTAAATGTTTAATTAAATTATTAAATAGGTCCTAATACATAAGATAGAGTAGATAATATAAGATAGAAACATGTCATTGAATCTCGAGTGGTACTAGTGCATCCATTTCCTACTATATATTTGGCTTTTGGTCCTCTCGTTAAGTTTGAGAGGCAATTGGCATATAATTGGATGCGAAACAAAAAACTTGGGGTTACGAAAAGGTCACAGATCCTCTCCTCCAAATTCTTTTTCCCACACTCTCTCTCATTCTCAATAACTCTTCAAGTGTCCCTTCCTTCTCTTTATTTTTTTCTTTTCTAAGTAAAATTATTGTTGTTGTTATTATTATTATTCTCCTATTAACTCTACAATTTAACGTATGTATATGACATCAAGAGCTACAAAATTACCCCCAAAAAAATTATTTTTAATGTATTCGTAAAATAATGACTATTATTTTTTTATTTTAAAAAGAGAAAAAAATAGAGAGAGAATGGAGGGACACTTAGTGAGTTATAGTGAATGGAGCAAACGATGGGGGATGGATTTGGGAAATTTTGTCAACACTTCCTTCAGTACTTTCAATATGGGAAAATTTTATTTTCAAGCAAAAATATTATACTGCAGTTTCTATGGACTGCAAGGGCACATTGTCGATAAATACTACCAAAAAGAAAAAAAATCTTATCCTCTTGGAAATTTTTTCCAAGATAATGCAGTAATGAACATGAATGAAATGGCAAGATTTTATGACGATTGACAATGCACAAGTTAATTCTTCTAATATTTCAAGTTTTCCTGGAAATTTTTACTGCTTCAAATTTTGTCACTTTGAATCAATATCAATATCAATATCCCCTTAATAACATCCAATCACATCATATATATTTCCTATAGAAATTCTGACCATGACACTCCTTATGCAACTAACAAGACCACTAGCCTTTCAGCTATGTTCTCATTGCCGTCTACTACAGCACAATGCATAGGCAATGTAACACCTTGCTACTTACATTACCCAAAAAAGGGTGGGGATGTTGCCCCATCAAAAGAATAAGGGGTCTTTATAACGAGGAAAGTTAATAAACTCAACTAAACCAATACCTCAAATAAACTCACGAATTACAATCGTTTAAAACTTATACTAAAAAAACGAAATAAAAGATCATAATCTATAAACAAATTCATTTGGAAAATAATATATGAAGTCTTGATCTATAGCAATCCAACCTTGTCAATTGAACTTATTACAAGGTGTTCATTTGAAATGATTTCGTGCTATATAGTTTGAAAAACCAAATGCCCAATTTTAGTTATAATCAATAGTTTAAATACAAGATTGGTATTTTCAATTTGCGTTCTCAATAAATAAACTTCATTTCAAGGAAATCGACCACTCATAAAGGTAGATTATGAAACCTTGCATTACAACCCTGAGACATAAAATCCTGCATCACGACCCCATACCATGAAATCCTGCATCACAGTGAATGGGTGATCGACCCACTGGGTAAGATACTCCTCTATCTCCCAAGCCCCTGTAACATACTGGTTGTCCATTCCAAAGAAGTATAGTCCCACTTGCTACTGTTTTTCTAGTTTTGACCGACCTGACTCACTAACACTGTCACTAAATCAGGAATGAGTTTATCTCCCGGAGGTGGCTGCCTACAAGAAAACTAACTCACGCTGTCCTAATCTAGTACTAGTAGTATACTCTTACTGAATACTCAATGATTTTGCATCATGGAAACTCATTAGCATCAAGTGGCAATAAAAAAGAAGCATGACTTGGTAAACCTCGATTAACTCATTTAGTGCAAAAATTAAGTGAGTCGTTTTAAGATCCTTTTGTTTAAAAAATTAGTGTATGAGTTGAAATCGAGTAAGAAAGCCAGCCGTGCTAAACATTTTGTTACAACAACCCATGTTACCATTGATAACACATAACATTTGACTACAGGCAATTACATTGTTTCATAAACAGATTAGTGCACAAACTTACCTTGGTCTAGTAAATAAGTTTCTTAACGATAAAGAGTAGGTCTTTGCCCTTGGCAACCTTTCAAGTCTAAGAAAAAGTCATAAAAATAGAATGTCACAACCTAATCCTAAATACCTTAGGAAAACACAAATAGAATGTCACAACCTAATCCTAAATACCTTAGGAAAACACACTCCACATTTATAACGTACATATAGCATCTCAAGTTCTTGAGAAAACCCATAGATATACAGCATGCAATGACTTCAAATAAATCAATATATAAACCTTTAGTACATCTCTAAATGTCAGTACACACTAACATTACACATAAGGGAAGTTTATAACTCAATATTAGAAAGTTTCCATAAGATTCCTAAGCTGTTCATAATTTCCAGCAAGTTATCCCCTTTTTCTCAAGCATATAATACCTATAAAAACATACTGGATTGACCAAAATCTGAACCTACAGCTAAACTGATAGACTTTGTTTTTGCTTTCTCTCTTTTCGAAAAGTTACTGGGATTAAACCTAGGGTTTTCATTCTTAATTATTAACATAAATAACATCTCTTACATGTCTAGCAACCAATATCAAATGGCCTTATAATAATAAAATGCATTGCTAATTTATTTTGAACCAAAACATCCATCTAGCACATATTTTCAGAAATTCCAGCAAGCATAATATTTATTCTATCTTTCAAAAAATCATTACCTTAGACTTATTAACTCAAGAAAACACCAACATAGAATGGATTTAAGTCGAAGACCGCAATCCTAGCATTAAATGCTTCTAGATCATTCCAGAACATATCTAGAAATTATCTTTTCCTTAGAAAAATTTCAACTTTTATAAATATAACAATTCACGAGAAATGGCATTTTCTTATGCAAAAATCCTTTGAAAGGAGGCTTCTTTTTCAATATCCCAACAAGTATAGGTGATAAACATTAATTTTTAAATCAAAAAGTACCTGCTAAAAATTCTTGAAGCCTTAAAACCTACTATTTCTCTAAGGTGGCAGCACTAAATCCAAGAAAAGCTCTAGAAAAGAAAAGAAACGAAAAGAATTAAGGAAAAGAAAAACTCTAGATCCTTACCTCTTGTTTCACCCAGTTCAAACAACCTTAGGGAGGCAAGATCATGTCTCCAAGCACCAAATTATCCAGAGAATCTCAAGCAATCTATCCAAGAATGATGCTCCAAGTGTGTGAATTTGTGGATAAATTTTTTCATAAGCAATGAAACAGTTAGTTTTGGCACAAGAGGGAGGATTTTCGTGTGCCAAAGGAGGAAGAGAGTGTGGGACAGCTGCTATGGTGTTAAGGGTTCCCAAATCTGATTTAGCTTGGATTTCATAGAAGAATTATATTAGGTCAAGGAATTTAAAGGAGGAAAGAATATTCTAAGGGAAAATCCTATTTGCTCTATGTTTTAACTAATAAAAGGCTTGCATTAATTAATTTTTCACAATCCTAGGGTGGCAAGAGGGAGCAAAAGTGGCGCCACAAAGGAGAAGAAATAGGGATTAAAATTCTCCAAACTTTCCCTAAGAATTAAAGGTTTGGAGACTAAAAATACCCTCAAGGTGCTTTCCTAAATATCAAAGAATTAGATTTTCTTCATCTTCCTCCTCCTAAGTGACAGCATCAAGGCTTCTAGAAGCCTAGAAATTTCCTCAAAATATTCTTCTAGTTAGATTAAACATTTTAAATTAAGGGAATTCAATTTTCCTCCATATAAATAAATTAAGAGGGAAGTCTTGTGAGACTAAAATTAAAATGCTTTATAAAATAACACGTAATCTATTAAATGAAATAAACATATAATGTACATTTAATAAATATATTGTGTGTGTGCGTGTGTGTGTGTGTGTATTGAATAAATATGTAAACATATCGATATATATGTGTGTGTATATATATAATCAAATATCAAATAGTAACCTAAATTATTTATTATTTCGATTAATAACTCCTCAATAATTCAATACACGAATTTAGAATTAATTCTTTAACTATCTATGTATATGTATTTTTTTTTTCAATTATTAGTTTTTTGCAAAACATTCTATTCTGCATTATTTCAAGTAGTGATTTCTCCATCATTACTCAAGCACAATAATTTCCTTTACATACCAAACTCAAATAATTCATTCACACCATGCTGAATATGTCTTTATGCAAGAATTCTCATACTATATGGACCATATATACGATTTTAGGTGAAGTGTCACAAGTAATATTTCTTCCCATTGCATCAAAAACACTGCGGCAAATTAATTCTCTATTCCATTTAAGCCTATTCACAACATATTTCTAAAACTTCCTACAAGTAATGTTTCTGTCTTTCATGTAGAGACAATTAGATTACCCCATCAATGATTCTCCATAATGTTCTATACATTCTCACAATTTCCTTTAATTTAATATCTCTAATAGAATCGATTCAACAACGTAAATGTACAGGATTCTTTAAGAAGTCTTTTTGCCTCCGTTATTATCTTCATCTCGGCAGATGATTGGCTATCTCATAGACTCTATCACTTTGATCTTCCTCAACAATGCACAAATTCGTCCACAGAGGCTTCTAATGGAAACTTCAATCACAAACCTTCCTTATGACGTTTTAGATTAGGCCATTTGTCAAATAGTTGTCAAGAAGTCTTACATAAGAAAATTTCCAATGTGATGTTTGTTAGGTTTGGATTGTAAATGTTTTGTGGTTTTGTTAATTTTTCCTGTCGTAGTTACGTTAGTTTGACAAACTATAAAAAATTAGAAGTTTAACAAACACAGAAAATTGATAATGTAGTTCGTCTATCAACAAGTCTACATCAACAGACTCTTGACCAATACAGAAATCCACTAAGACTTTAATCAAAGTAGCAAGGATAACAGTTATCTCAATCACCACGTGAACCCTAGTGGACTCTAACAGAATACAACACAGTGCTCTTTCTATCAATCTTTCAGAAGACCTTTTGCTCTACACAACCTTACGATTGTTCACCTTTCAATCTTCGTTACTACAACAGCCTGTTGCTTCATCTAACTCCAGAAACCTTCCTACCATAAAGGTATTTGATTTGAAGGAGAAATAAATTGATTCAAGTCCCCCAAGAAGATCATATATTGTTGTTGCTAATAACTAGAACCAAAAACATACTTTAATAGAAAGATTTAATACTCTACATTAATGGCATATGCTTTTCAACCACTCAGAATATTTTCACGAATTTCCTCTTTTGTTTTTCATGATCAAACTCGAAGGATTTCTCTTAAAATTTCATGCTCTTTTACTTTTGTATTTGGTCGCTTTATATAGTGCTATAGAATACTAGTTTCAATGTCAAATTTGGATCTATGTTAGCCTTGTAGCTTCCTAAATCTTTGGAACTCTAATACCACCTTGTTTTTTTAATTTTTCACTTACAAAATCATCATAATATCTTAAATAAAACTCATCCAACATTCCCTACAATCCCTTTCCTGCCCCAGTTGAATTATTATAGCATCAAAACCTTGCCAATATTGCAATTTCTAAAATAGTTTCAATTTTGTCGAAAATTTTTGTTAGACGTCAACTTTGACAATGATATTGAAAGACTTTGTTTCCATATTGAATTAGTATATTGTCCAAAAGATACCTACCACGATCTTTTGTATCTTCATATTCAATCCCAGAATTATTCCATAATCATTATATCATCCTCTTCATAAAGATTATGAATGTATATTGCTAGAACTTCTTCTAATTCTTCTAGATTTATTTTTTATAATTCAACTCCAATTCCATTGCTCAATCCCACGAGGAGTATATTTTTCAATATCTTTTAAGATTACTTTCCTAATCTCTCTCCAATTTGTTTTGCTCAAATATTGCCAAATAAACAATGAAATTTCCATAGCAATCTTCCCCATTGGCATTGTTTGGTGCAAACCCCATATTTAGTAAGGTATCTTCAACAGTCATCGGGAGTTCTTCAACATGCCGCCGAATTCTTTTCATTAGACACATCAATGACCATAGGCAACAAAACTCCCCCTAAATAATAACTCGCCCAAAGTACAACGTTGGTCGTGTGCATGTTGCATTCTTGTTTTTCATGCATTTGCAACATTGCTTTGCTCTCCCCATTTTTTTTAGCAAAGACGGTTGGACCATCATTATTAATAAAAAAGAGTAGCAAGACCAACATGAGTGTTAAGCTAATTCGACTTTGTTGAAGGCATTTTCTGTTGTAGGTAGTATGTGCTTGTGTGAGGATTCCTACCAGTTTTCCTTAGTAATGCTTTTCTAACCAAACTTTCCTCAAAATATTGTTCTCCAAATTGAAGAGCTTGATTGGTAATGTCTCTTAGTTTGTTACCAAACACAGCAGTAGTTCCAAGCTCACCCATCCTTAGATTTTCAAATTATGATGTTAGCATTTGCAACTTTGACATCCGTACTCCTTCAAATACTGTTTTGTAATCACTCCCATACATCTTTAGCAGATATGCATGTTGAAATCAACTTCAATTCATCAGCACCAATAGTAGAAAAATTTGTATTCAATGTTTTAGCATTAGCATTACCAAGACGACATTCAACATTAGTCCATAATTCCAGTGGTTTTTCTTCTTCTACTCCAGTACTAGAATTTGGCAATATCGATGGTTTCCATCCTTGAAGATTCTCATCCTTGTTTTCCAATAAGCATATTTAGGAAAGACAATTCTATACCACATGTAAGGTTTGGATTGTCAATTTGTTCTGTTTGTAAAACTTCTTATTTTTACAATTTGTCAAACTAACGTAACTGTGATAGAAATGTTTAACAAAATCACCGGAAGTTGACAATCCAATCCTTACAATGTTTTCTATCCTATTTGTGCATTTGCAAAGCAACATCAACTTTCATTTCTTTGGCATTCTAGTTTTTCAGCTTCTAGCTTTGATATTATTTTCATAGATCTTCTTCGAAAATTTTATGCCTTTGTTAAAACTCAATTTGCTAGGAAAATTAAGGTATTTCTTTTGAAATAATGGGTTCAAATTTAACATGTGGTCATTCTACGATTCCAAAGGAATTACTCGCCAAACTTCTTCAACGAAAATTCTTGAACAAAGTGGAATAGTTGAAAGCAAGCAATAACATATTATGAATATAGAAGGAGCCCAACATCTCTCTCCTTTGGGCTCTGTTTAGTTCATCAAACGCGGAAAGAGGACTTTCAAATAGTTTTTTTATATTTTTTTTAACGACGAAATAATGTCAAGATTGAATTTATTTTTTATATTTATACATTATATTATGTAGAGTTCAAAATGTAACAGTCCGCGACTATAAAAATTGCAAAATATACATTATCTTATACATAATGCTCCTGGTGGTTTTCACCGTTTGCAGTCCGTGACTATGCAAGAATCTTCATTGCTGTCCTTTTATGGGAGACTTGAAAGTGCCATAATAATGCGTTGTTCAATGGAGCTAACTTTATTCCCTTGCAATTGGGAAGTAGCATTCTTAAGGCCATCACTGATTTATCTCAGATTCAACCGATTTGTCGCTCTGCTGGTATATGGGTATACTAAACCTCTGTATATTGGAAGGTTCCCATTCCTCCTCGAATCATTCCTGTCACTTGGAGTAAGTCTAATATGGTTACGGTTAATGTCGATGGTGATTGCAAGGGAAATCCAAGGCCTTCAGGGAACGAAGTGATTGTGTGAAAATTAGCTAGTCATGTCATCTTTGGTTTTGCAGAGAATATTGGTCACTCTTGCAATCAGCAGGCTGAAATTCAAGCCGTTTACTTTGGGCTTAAATGGTGCTAGCGTCTTCATCTTTAAAGTATTGTCATTCAATCTAACAATTAGCTTATGGTCCATCAATTACAAGGCAATGTAGCTAGTTCATTGAAGATCCATACTTTCTTCAAGAAAATAGAGTTTATACGACAGTGTTTCAGTTCTTGCACTTTTACACATGTCCTTCCTGAAGCCAACAGAGTTGCGGATTATATGGCAAAGTTTGGTTTTTTCATTCAGGTGTCCCAATCTTTCCAATCTTTTATGGAGCTGCCTGCTATAGCAAGAGACTTATATAACCTAGATAGATGGCTAATCCCCTCCCTTCGTATTAGAAATTTTGTAGCCAGTTGAGGCTTGACACCTTTCTTCCCATCTTTTCTCTCTCTGCTTTATTATTAATAAAAATTGGCTTTGACTTCAATTAAAAAAAAATGCGAAATGTAACAGAATGTATGTGTCTCTTTCTAAAACTTTATAGTGCCAACTAAAACTACAATTTGTCCGCTCAAAACAAGGAGATTTTATTAATTACTGCGAAGTATTAAAAATTAAACCAGTAGAAGTTGCAATTTAACATCTCTTACGACTAATTGTCTTTCAAAAAAGGAAGATAATTGTGTAAAATAATGGAGAAAGATGCAGCTTTGCTCCTACCTTATCTATTGTGTCTCTGCAAAAGTTTGCTTCACCTCACCCTTGATATTTTCTTCAATTTTGCTTCTACTTTCAACAAACTCAGTTCCGTTGGAATTCTTTTACATTTCCTACATCGACATTACTTTGAAGAATATGGAAAGGTTTTTCATCATCCTTACAAATCTTATTTTTGTTTTCAAACTTCCCATAAAACAGGCACTAGGAATAGGAACTGGACATTTAGGTTGGGGGGATGGGGGGATTAAATGAAAACTTATATTAAAGGATTTTTAAAAAATTTTTGCGGGGTGAAGGATAAAATTTAAAGGGAATTTTTAAAATTTATTAATTTTCTTAAGGAAAAATGATTTGTTTAAAAAATATTGGCGGGAGGGGAGGGGGGCAGGCGCCGCCGCCGCACCCCTCTCTCCGTCTCTGACTAGGAAGATGCATATATCATGGAATGGAATGGGTCGATCTTCCCCCTCCAAATCCCTCCACCATCCTCAAATTATCACCACGAAACTCAATCACACAATTTGCACAGAAACATTTGTGTATATCTCTCAGATTTTTCTGTCTTTGCGTCTCTTTTTTTTCTTCAAGTCGGCTTTATTTATATTTTAGAGACACACATATATTGAGAAGATTTGTCCGCAAGATCTTCTCAATATATACTAGACAATTTCAATTAATAGACTTCTAAATTATGTATCAATCACTTACCCCATCAAACTTATGCCAAAATAGTCTCCTAACCAACATGCACGACATGGTTAGGTTATCAAGGTCATTTATCATAGTTGCTCTAACGGAAACCGTATCTTATTTTTTTTTTTGGATGACAATGAAAAAGGATTTATATTGATCAAAATATATTTACAGGACTGTTTACTAGTTCATAGTCAGGATGACTATTAGATAGCAGAGCTGCATACCATTCTTTAAAGAAGACAGAGCATGGGGGTACAAAGTAAAAATAACAGTGTACACACGTTTTTTGATCTTTTTAGAAGTATCTATTGGTTGGCAAGCCGTACCCTGAAATAGTGCTTTGTTACGTGCAGACCATATTTAATAAAATGTGGCAGCCATAGCAGTAGCCTTAGCCTTTGCCAACCAGGAAGAGCCTCAGTTTGCATGCCTGTACCACCTAAGATAAGATCCAACCGAATCCATTGCTTGTGTTAATCCTAGCCATGCTTTAATGTCCTTCCAAATCGCTGCCGAAACAGAGCATTTGAAAAAAAGATGGTTAGTCGTCTCCATTTGTGCTTTACATAACGGATAAGATAAATCATCCAAATGAAACACAAGTGCATCTTTGGTCTTCAAACGCCCCCTAGCACACAGCCAGACCACGAAAGAGTGCTTAGGGGTAAGCCCCTGCTTCCAAATAGTATCTGCCCAGAAAACTTTTGAGCAAGGCACCCTAAGATAGTCATAAGCCAATGAAGTGAAGGAAGTGGTAGATGTAGCCCAGGTATGGAGAAGATGAGAAGCACTAAGCTGACCATTTTCCCGCTCCAGAATCAGGTCCCGAATTGCTAACACTTTATGAAATAATAGAGAATGGTCCCTGTGGTGTTCAATCTCCCAAACAGATCTGCCCTTAATGTAGTAGTAGGCTAACCATCGGACTCACAAGGATTGTTTCTCAGATTGTATGTCCCAGATGATTCTAGTTAATAATGCTGCATTCCAGGTCTGTAGATGATGCAAACCCAAACCCCCCATGTTCTTTGGTAGGAAAATATCCTTCCAAGCAACCAACGCCTATTTTGAATCCCATATGAAATCACGAGCCATGCTATCCAACTGACCAATGATAACAGACGGAGTTGGGAAAATAGACAACCAGAAACATTCAACCCCTTGCAGGACAGTTTGGATCAACAGGAGGCGACCAACATAAGACAGAGATTGCGCATGCCATCACCCAATGTAGGAGCCAATTCTATCAAGTAGAGGCCGATAGAGAGATAGATGAATTTTACCATGCATGATAGGTTGTTGGGCATCTCGGGCTCGTATCGTATACGGTGCAGCGAAAGAATAATCGAGATACCATCCCAGGACCCGTCTATGTGTGGAAAAAAAGACATAAAGAGAGTAAAGGTAACAACTTTTTACCTTTAGGTGATCGTCCGAAGAACAAAATTTTCTTCTTTAAGTTGAGGCGCGATCCAGCAATCCTTGTTATCAACGTCCACGTGACTTGGATGTCAAACCGCTATAATCACAGTGTGTGATTATCTTTATTAGTAATCCACACAGAGGAATACTCAAGCACCAAAATTTCTGTGCTAGCAGAAACAATAATGGCGGCTAGGGTTGGGTTTTTCTTTCAAGAAGAAAAATGAGAAAGAGAAAAGAAGGGAAAACGTGTGACTCGGCTGGGGTTTTCGTGTGTATCATACGCTAGGGTTTTCGTGTGTTATATCTACTATATATCACACGAAATTTCGTTCCCAAACTTGAGAATTCTAATCCTATTAGAATTCCCTAATTGTAATTGGAAACATCAAGTTCTAACAATTACAACTTGGGCCACAAATTATAACTAATTATAATTTGTTCACAACAACTTCTCTTTCTCTCAATTAACTCCACTATGCTATCAAATAACATCTTGAGTATACAATCCTCTATTGTGTGTGACCTATTAGGTTTCCGGGTCATTTGGTAGCAAACATGAATTAATCCAAACGTCTTTGAGATTAATAATCTATAATTAATTAGAATTAATCCTATCAATTCTAATCAGGATTTGTTTATTAATTCATCAATTAATAAACTCATATTCCCAGATCATGAGCGGTATCTAGCAACACATCATGACCACCCAAGAGTCCAAGAAGTCAAGTGGTTTGACATGAACCCTTCAATAACAAACTTCAGTGCAATTAACTCCTTTCACCATATAATATCTCATTCGGTTTGGAGTAAGGAATTAGTGCCAACTCCCTCCAGAATTAATTCTGGCCCGAATACACCTGTACTTGTACTAGGAACCCACTACTCTAGATGTGTATCAATTGGAACTATTTCCAATACACAATCGCCTTGGCCAAGGACTTTCGAGTAGTAATTCCTACAAGTGGCCGTGAGATATTCGCCCCTACTATTAGGAGTGGTGAATCCTTTATTGACCCTCTCAACTACTTTCGTTTACCTCATCATGTACCCAATATCCATCCCATAGGCGGCCCTCGATCGAGCTCCAGAGATTGAAATCAAAGTACAAGGCTCAGCAAACAAAGTACCTTGGAGATCTCAAGTCTAAGGATACTTGCACATTTGCTATATTGAGATTATATCACTAGCACTAAATAGTTATCCATATGATTATCTCAAAGCTAGGTCATCCAATGAACTTGTTCCATTAACAAGCATCCATGTGTTAACTTTGAGTATCTTAATACTCACGGTTATGAGAACCACCGCCTGATCAAATCAGGAAGTCTAACACATGCTAGTATTAACGCATTAATGATGTCCTGTCTCATTAATACTATGACTATGGACTATTTAAGTACTAACACCATCCAGTGTAGTAGGAATCTCATATCATGATTTCTATCATAATTTCCTTAACACAATGTTGTACTAGGGACTTTATCGAACAGTTATATTACTTAAAGCAAACAAAAGAAATTGTAAGATAAATAATGATTTTTATTAAAATAAAATGTGTCATATACAATGTACAAGTGATTACCTCTAGGGCACAACACTAACAAACTCCCACTTGCATTAGAGCCAATCTTTCATGTATCTAATACCGAATGACTCAACATGACAATCATGTTTCTTTTGGGATAGTGCTTTCGTAAGCAGGTCAGCTATGTTCTCATCTGTGGGAAGTCTCTCTATCTTTACATCATTCCTATCTATGATCTCTCGGATCAGATGATAGCGTCTCAGTACGTGTTTAGATCGTTGCTGAGACCGCGGCTCCTTTGCTTGTGCAATGGCTCCGTTGTTGTCACAATATAAAGTTATTGGACCAACAACATTAGGAACCATACCCAGTTCCGTCACGAACTTCTTGATCCAAACAGCCTCCTTAGCTGCTTCAAAAGCATCTATCTACTCAACTTCTGTTGTAGAGTCGGCAATAGTCTCTTGTTTGGAACTTTTCCAACTTATTGCCCCTCCGCACAACGTAAACACGTAGCCGGATTGTGATTTGATATCATCTTTGTCAGATTGAAAACTGGCATCAGTATACCCGTTTATTTTCAAATCACCTTCTCCATATACTAAGAACATATCCTTAGTCCTTCGTAAGTACTTAAGGATGTTCTTTACAACCGCCCAATGACCCTCACCAGGGTCGGAATGGTAACTGCTCCTCAAACTGAGAGCACAAGATACATCAAGCCTAGTACATATCATAGAATATATGATAGATCCAACTGCCGAGGCATATGGAATCTTATTCATGTGATCCCTTTCAACTTATATCTTAGGAGACATCGACTTTGAAAGGCTTACACCATGTGACATGGGCAAGAATCCCTTTTTGGATTGATCCATGCTAAACCTCTTCAGCACTTTATCTATGTATATAGACTGTGAAAGACCAAGCAACCTTTTGGATCTATCTCTATAGATCCTTATTCCAACAATATAGGTTGTTTCACCAAGGTCTTTCATGGAAAATTGTTTGGACAACCAAGCTTTAACCATTTGTAAGACAGGTACATCGTTTCCTATTAGCAATATGTCATCTACATAAAGAGTAAGAAAATGATTGCACTCCCACTAACCTTCTTGTATACACAAGGTTCATCCATGTTTTGAATAAAACCAAACTCTTTGATTGTTTCATCAAAATGAATATTCCAACTCCTAGATGCTTGCTTAAGTCCATAAATAGACCTTTGCAGCTTACACACCTTTGTGCCATCACTGGATGTGAAACTCTCAGGTTGTGTCATATACACTTCCTCAGTCAGATTTCCATTTAGGAAAGCTGTTTTCACATCTATTTGCCAAATCTCATAATCATAATGAGTAGCAATAGTTAGGAGTATCCTGATGGATTTCAACATGGCTACTGGCGAGAAGGTTTCATCATAGTCAATACCATGTTGATGACAATAACCCTTCGCCACTAGTCGTGCTTTATAGGTAACTAAGTTACCATCTATGTCCGTTTTCTTCTTGAAAACTCACTTGCACCCAATAGGTTTAATTCCTTTGGGTGGATCAACCAAAGTCCATACTGGGTTGTCGTACATGGAATCCATCTCTGACTTCATGGCCTCAAGCCATTTGCCAGATTCTGAACTATTCAGAACATCCTTGTAGGTAGTAGGCTCATCTTCATCTATGAGCAATACGTCATTGTGGTCACCAATGAGAAATCCATATCTCTCAGGTGCCACACGTATCCTACTAGATCTACGAGGTTCTTGTGTATTAGAAGGTTCATCTATTCTCTCAATAGATGTGGGGTTAGACAGTTGATCCTCATTTGTTTGATCTTCATGACCTTTACTAAGTTCAATCTTACTCCCACTGTCCCTTTTGAGCATGTGCTCCTTCTCTAAGAAGACAGCATGCTTCAAAACAAACAATTTATTTTCAAAGGGTAGATAGAAGTAATATCCGAAAGATTCTGTCGGATATCCCACAACCAAACACTTGTCAGACTTACTATCAAGTTTATCTGACTGTGGCCTTTTAATAAAGGAAGGACAACTCCATACTCGCAAGTGAGATAACTTTGGTCTTTTACCAAAGAACATCTCAAATGGGGTAGTATCAACCGATTTTGTCAGAACTCTATTTAGTATATAAACATAAGTCTCTAGTGCATACCCCCAAAACGATTTCAGTAGGTCTGCAGAAGCCATCATGGTCCGTACCATGTCTAGAAGGGTTCGATTCCTTCTCTCAAATACACCGTTATGTTGAGGTGTATGTGGCAGAGTCCATTGAGATAATATCCCATTATCTCTAAGATAACTCAGAAACTCTTGACTCAAGTATTCTCCTCCTTGATCGGATCTTAGAGTCTTAATATTTTTGCCAAGTTGTTTCTCTATTTCATTCTTAAAGTCTTTGAACCTTTCAAAGGCCTCAGATTTGTATTTCATTAAATACAAATACCCATATCGTGAGAAATCATCGATAAAGGTTATGAAATAGTTATAACCTCCTCTTGCTTATATTGATATTGGACCACATACATCAGAATGTATGAGTTCTAATAACTCCTTGGCCCGTTCTTCTTTTCTTGGAAGAGGAGTTTTAGTCATTTTGCCTAGTAAATAAGATTCACATGTGCCATATGATTCATAATCAAAATGACCCTAAGTCACCAAGCTTGTGTAACTTAGAAACACGATTTTCGTTTACATGGCCCAAACGACAATGCCATAAGTAAGATGTGTTAGAGTTATCTATTTTAGGTTTCTTATTGTTTATATTGAGAATTGGATTATCCAAGTCTAGAACATATAAACCATTAACCAAAGTTGCTGAACCATAGTGAATATCATTCAAAGAAAAAGAACAACATTTATTCTTAAATATTAAATGAAATCCACATAAGTCTAAACACGCAACTGAGATAATGTTTTTCATTAAAACTGGTATATAATAACAGTTTTCTAGTTCTAGAATCAATCCTGAAGGCAACTTCAGCTCGTATGTCCCCACAGCAAGTGTAGAACCTTTGCCCCGTTTGCAGTACGTAGGTCCACGTCGCCTTTCTCTAGCCTTCTACTATTCTTTAGCCCCTATAAGTTATTGCACAAATGAGATCCACATTCGGTATCTAATACCCATATCTCATTTCTAAAGGCAGTATTTATCTCAATCATAAACATACCTGGAGAAGAAGTAGAAGTGCTTGTAAGCTTCTCCTTCTACTTCTTGTCCTTTATGGTCTCCAAGTAGGCTTTGCAGTTGCGCCTCTAGTGGCCCATCTTCCTACAATGATGGCATGGGCCCTTGGTAGCTGCGTCCTTCTTGTTCACACCTCCTTTAGGCATTATGGGAGCCTTCTTCTTCTTTTTTTAAACTTTCTTCTTAGAAGAAAAAGATTCTACCATTAAAACTGCATTAGAATCCTTCTTCATAGAGGACTCCGCAGTTTTGAGAAGATTGATCAACTCAGGAATGGTGGACTCAATCTTGCTCATCTGATAGTTAATCACAAATTGTGAAAAACTATTAGGCAAAAACTAAAGAATTAAGTCAACACTTAAGTCATGGTCCATTGCAAACCCAAGAGATCCAAGCTTTTCTATCAAGCCCAACATTTTCAGCCCATGAGTGGCCATAGAAGAACCCTCTGCCATTTTACAACGAAATAGTTGCTTCGAGATCTCATATCTCTCAGTTCTGGCTTGGGCATCAAACAGCTCTCGAAGATGTAAAATGATCGATTGAGCATCCATATGCTCGTGTTGTTTTTGCAACTCAGGAGTCATGGATGCCAGCATGATACATGCATGATTTAAGTAGAAGGTCTTACCTCCTCGCCTTGTTTTGGTTGCCATCTCCAGAATAAAATAATTCTACCCCTATCTAACCTATGTAAACTAATTACATAATTTCCTAAAGAGAGAAAACATCGAGTTACATTCGAGGGGAGTTAGATGAGAAGAGAATTACACAAGAATTCTAGAGAAGGCAGGATGCGCATGCCCTATTTCATAATAACCAAAACTGTAAAATGCATGAACAGATATAATTGGTTTTAGTCCATAACCATCCACCATGTCATTGACTATGCTTAAACAAACTAAACATATACTTTTATCATTCCATAATCACTATTTTGGAAAGATAAAACAGATTCTAAAATCACCATTTTAGAAAGATACACTAAGTTTAGATTTTCAAAATAATTATTTTGAAAAACAAAATTGTTTGTCTCAAAACTAATTTTGAGAAAATACTTTTGGGTCCAGTTTCTCATCAAATGAGATTTTCCCTTCCAAAATCTGTTCCGGAATTTTTTTTTTTTTAAAATACCTAGAGGTTGCAAACAGAGCAGAACCGGTGCCGGTTTGGAAGCCGGAGCCAACGCCGCTCTGTTCTGGTTTCCAAAAAAATTTTCTCTTTCAAAAATGATTTTCGGACATCGCGAACAGAATGGAACCGGCACCGGCTTGGAGGTCGGAGCCAGCGCAGCCTGTGTTCTGCAATAATGGCGGCGATTTTCAAAAAAATTCCAGAAACAATTTCTGGTGCTTTCTTCTTCTGCAAATTTTCAGTGAGAACGATTCTCAGTAGTATTTTCTATTTTGAAGCTCTAAACAACAACCAATTTGTTAGTTTAAACAAAATCAAAACGAAAAATTAAGATGAAACGGAGGACAACATCCATGTTGGAGAAAACGTTTTTCTGCAGAAATTTTCAGCACAAAAGAAAACATCTTTTCGAAATACGCTATGATTTTTACACAATCATATTGTGCTACGGACCCAACCCATAAAGATCAAAACGATTTCGACTTGAGTGAAAATGATTTTCACAGAAAACAAAGACAAACATGAAAACAGTTTTTCATGCCAAAACAATGTCCGTAGACCACACATAGCATGTCCCTGATATCACTATTGGGCATCTCGGGCTCACATCGTATGCGGCTCAGCGGAAGAATAATCGAGATACCATCCCAGGACCCATCTATGTGTGGAAAACAAGACATAAAGAGAGTAAATGTAACAGCTTTTTACCTTTAGGTGATCGTCCAAAGAACAAAATTTTCTTTTTTAAGTTGAGGCGCGATCCAGCAATCCTCGTGATCAACCTCCATGTGACTTGGACGTCAAACCGCTATAATCACAGTGTGTAATTATCTCTAACAGTAATCCACACAGAGGAATACTCAAGCACCAAAATTTCTGTGCTAGCAAAAACAATAATGGCGGTTAGGGTTGGGTTTTTCTTTCAAGAAGAAAAACAAGAAAGAGAAAAGAAGGGAAAACGTGTGACTTGGCTGGGGTTTTCGGGTGTATCATATGCTAGGGTTTTCGTGTGTTATATCTACTATATATCACACGAAATTCCCTTCCCAAACTTGAGAATTCTAATCCTATTAGAATTCCCAAATTGTAATTGGAAACACCAAATTCTCACAATTACAACTTGGGCCACAAATTATAACTAATTATGATTTATTCACAACAACTTCTCTTTCTCTCAATTAAACCCACTATGTTATCAAATAACATCTTGAGTATACAATCCTCTATTGTGTGCGACCTATTAGGTTTCCCGGTCAATTGGTAGCGAATATGAATTAATCCAAACGTCTTTGAGATTAATAATCCATAATTAATTAGAATTAATCCTATCAATTCTAATCAGGATTGGTTTATTAATTCATCAATTAATAAACCCATATTCCTAGATCATGAGCGGTATCTAGCAACACATCATGACCACCCAAGAGTCCAAGAAGTCAGGTGGCTTGACATGAACCCTTCGATAACAAACTTCAGTGCAATTAACTCATTTCACCATACAATATCTCATTCGGTTTGGAGTAAGGAATTAGTGCCAACTCCCTACAGAATTAATTCTGGCCCGAATACACTAGTACTTGTACTAGGAACCCACTACTCTAGATGTGTATCAATTGGAACTGTTTTCAATACACAATCGCCTTGGCCAAGGACTTTCGAGTAGTAATTCCTACAAGTGGCTGTGAGATATTCGCCCCTACTATTAGGAGTGGTGAATCTTTTATTGACCCTCTCAACTACTTTCGTTTACCTCACCATGTACCCAATATCCATCCCATAGGCGGCCCTCGATCGAGCTTTGGAGATTGGAATCAAAGTACAAGGCTCAGCAAACAAAGTACCTTGGAGATCTCAAGTCTAAGGATACTTGCACATTTGCTATATTGAGATTATATCACCGGTACTAAATAGTTATCCATATGATTATCTCAAAGCTAGGTCATCCAATGAACTTGTTCCATTAACTAGCAACCATGTGTTAACTTTGAGTATCTCAATACTCACGGTTATGAGAACCACCGCCTGATCAAATCAGGAAGTCTAACACATGCTAGTATTAACGCATTAATGATGTCCTGTCTCATTAATATTATGACTAGGGACTATTTAAGTACTAACACCATCCAGTGTAGTAGGAATCTCATATCATGATCTCTATCATAATTTTCTTAACACAGTGTTGTACTAGGGACTTTATCGAACAGTTATATTACTTAAAGCAAACAAAAGAAACTGTAAGATAAATAATACCTTTTATTAAAATAAAATGTGTTATATATAATATACAAGTGATTGCCTCTACGGCACAATACTAACATAGGTAGGCCAAGGTACCGAAAGGGAAAATCCCCAATGGGAATACCAGTATCAGTCAGAATATCCTCCTTATCATTGCTATGAATACCAGCTATATAGATGTTAGACTTGTCCTTGTTGATTTGAAGACTAGAACACTTATTGAATTCCTCTAAGCAGTCAAGGAGGATGCGGACAGAGGGACGGCCACCCCTGGAAAACAGCATCAGATCATCTGCAAAGGAAATATGAGTCATTCTCAAGGTCTCACATTTGGGATGATATTTGAACAGAGTCCCAAGTGTGCACACTTTGACAACTCGAGAGAAATATTCCAGGCAGACAACAAATAGGAGTGGAGAGATAGGATCCCCCTGTCAGAGACCTTTTTGCCCTCTAAAAAAACTGTGCATCGTCCTATTAATAGCAACAGAAAAGGAGGTGGTGGTAACACACTGCTGAATCCAGTCCACGAAAAGCTGAGGGAAATCCAGTTCCATTAGTAATTCCAGCAAGAAAGTCCAGTTTACTGAATCATATGCCTTCCTAAGGTCCACCTTGACCGTACAACTGGGGGAAACTCTTTTTCTACCATACGTATGCAGGAGCTCCTGAACAAGGAGAATGTTGTCAGCCATGAGTTTGTCCAGAATGAATGTCGACTGTGAGGTATCCACAAGATGAGGTAAAACCTTTTTGAGCCTGTCTGCCAAGATTTTTGAAATAATCTTATACACAACATTACAACAAGAAATGGGTCTATAGTCCCCCACTCTTTCTGCATGTGAGGACTTGGGAACTAGAGCAATAACCGAATGGTTAATATATTTGATGATTCTGCCTAAGGAAAAGAATTCCTTAATTGCATCACATAGACTACGAGCAATCGTACCCCAAGCCTTCTTAAAGAATAATGCAGAGTACCCATCTGGTCCCGGTGCCTTACAGTCACCTATGTCCCGCAGAGCCACTTTAATATCATGATCAAATACCGGTCAAACTAAGTCATCCTTCAAGTCATAGGGAACCAATTGGCCAGCACGAACGTAGTCCACATTGATTCTCTGGCGGTCTACCCTCGTCCCTAGTAGATTACGATAGTAGTCAACAAATTCATCTGCAAGAGCCATTGGACTATCAGTCATAGATCCATCCTCCTAGAGGATTGAAGCAATGAAACTCCTTTTTTTGTTCCATTTGATGATATTAAAGAAGTATCTTGTATTCTTATTTGCTTGAGCCACATACTTCCCTTTTGCCAGTTGCTGGTAGAACTTTAATTCCGTATTTGCAAGACGCCAGGCTGACCGTTTCCACACTTTAAATTTAGAGATAAGGTCCTGGTCATGTGGGCTTTCAAGAAGTTGTTGTTGAACACTAAGTACCTCCATATTCGCTTGTTGAACACGATCAGATAATTGTGAGAATTCGTGTCTGTTTAGTCTACGCAAGTCCCTTTTAAGCTCCTTCAATCACCGGCAGAGAGTAAACTGATGGTATCCCATATAAGACCTATCCCACACACTTTTAACTAGATCATGAAATGAGTCATGATCAGCCCAGAAGTTAAGGAACCTGAATGGGCAAATAGAATCACCACGGTTGTCAACCCGTGACCACAGACATGGGCAATGATCAGACAGGTAACCAATGGGGAAGAATTCTACCGATGCCTGGATGTTGCATTGGAACAATGCATTATTACCCATCACTCTATCCAATTTAGACCAAACCCTAGAATTTGTCCAAGTGAACCTCGACCCAACATAAGGTAGGTCTTCCAAGCCTGTATTAGTACAAGTTTTTGCAAAATCCTTAAGCTCATATGTAGAAGGAGGGGTGCCACTTAGCTTGTCATCAATGTGTAAATAGGCATTGAAAGCTCACATAAGGATCCATGGATCAGACAGAGCAATAGATAAGTGCTGAAGAACCTCCCACAACGGCCTGCGTGCTATAACAGAGTTGTAAGCATAAACAAAAGTAAAGTAACATGAGACATGAGTAACCTTACAGGTGATACGGACAGTAATTGCCTGAGGCGAACAGTGGAAAAACTGAACATCCACCTTAGAACCATCCCACAAGATGAGCACCCTACCCCCCTCCGTCTCAACAAAGTTATGTATTACCAACCAATTACTGAACTTGCAGCGCAGGATATTATCAAGTCCCTCCTCAGTCAATTTAGTTTCTAGTAATACAATAATGTCAACACGATGTTTAGAGATAAACTCTAGAACCCCGTTGTGTTTGAGGGTCATGTTGAACCCTCGAATATTCCAGTAAGTGACTCTCATTAGAGACTTACTAGTGCCCTTTGGACACCAATCAAGTCAAAGCTCCGGTTGGTATATTTCTTCCATACTGATCAGATGAAGTTTGTGGCCTGTGCTGTTGCTTTTCCAGCATTTAAGACCACAGAAGGGATCTCCTCCAAGTTTCGGTCATTACGAATGGTTGAGTCCATTGTTTTCTTTTGAAATTGAACATTCCTCTGTAAGTTTGAGCGAGAGTGGACACGGCCAAATCTTCTAACCCTGGAACGACCCCTCCTATCCTTAAACTGATCACCTTGCACCACAGTCACATTCTTGATGTTAATTCCAGTAGCTCCAGCATGCCCCAGCTTGTTTATAGGGATAGCATGCACAACCACCCCATCTTGTAAAAAGTTGTCCTGGGCAGCAACTTAGGTCGGCACTTGAGCACTCGTTGAAGCCCCGGGTATTAGCTTCGCTACTTGGTCCTGTCCTGCATACTGGATAGGAGCTTTCCCTTTATTAGAGCGTTTGGAGGTTGTCCCCCTAGGTGAAACTGGTCGACTTACACAGTCCTGAACAGCAGGAGCAGACAGAGGCCTTGTTCTTGGCCTGTCCGATTGATGTTTGCTGGGTGCATTGCCTTTGGAGTTCAACAACTGTTCTCTCTTTTTCATCTTGTCTCCCATGCAATCCTCCGTATAATGCCCAAATTTGCAGCAATGGTTACAGAAGGCAGGCTCAAGTTCAAAACGCACTACCTGCTGTTTGATTTTTCTAGATGGTAATCAGAGTGGAACTACCTTCACTAATGGTAAACATCAACTTCCACTAGAACTCTAGCATAGGACAACCGATCTAGCCTTGCAGTGAGCATATCAATCATGATAGGGACTCATATAGCAGATGCAATTTTACTCAATGCAACCTTGTTCCAACAACCAAGAGGCAATGCAGGAAACGTCACCCAGATGGGCATTATATTCATCTCATCCAAATAAAAATCAAACTCAGATGACATAATCTTGAGCATTAAGGACCTACCATACACTGCGTAAAGACCCCCATGGAGAACTAGTTGCCTGTCTTCTTCGTTGTTGAATCGAAAGATAATCCAACCCGAAGCATGTGAGTGAACCTTAGTTTGGACACCCCACTACTTAGTGAGTTCCGGAATAGCTTTCATACCCGGGAATCTTCTTGCAAACATCCCAATTAGACAATGGCCCAACTTCACCTCAGCTTCTTCAAAGTCCCAAACATCAATGTTGATGAAATCACCTGAGCTGGGGATATGGCTCAATCGCATTCCATTGCACATTTCACGATTCCCTTTAACCATATTTGCCCAAGAATGAGGTGGTTTGTCTGTTTCCACAGGTATGGTCTCAGCATGTGTCGGCTTCAGAGGGTTGTTTGGTATTTCCTTACCTGGGACAGATTTATGAATAGCTAACCGGTCAACTGGAGGAGGGGTACTCCTAAGATCAAAGCCCGCCGAGCAAGATGCTCTATTTGGTTCTGGAGCAAACAACTGGGGTAACTGCACAATGAGGGTAGGTGATAAAGGAGGACTGGTGGCAGGTGCTGTCAATTCCTCGGTTTGGGATGGAGATGGGTTGTCAATGTCCAAACTGGGGACAGCAGATACCGGAGGTACTGTCTTGGAAGGGGAGGGAATTTTCTGGGGTATGGATGAAGACGGCACCCCAGAAAACTTAGATTTCTTTCGTCCTCTAGTCTGGACCATTAGGTCCAAGCCATCAGAAAGAGACTCTAGCCAATATAATAGGAATTTAAAAAAAGGGAAGGGTATGGCGTAAGCAGTATTGTAGGGATGGGTGGGGAAGAAATTTAGTAGAAAAGGAGATTCGAGACAAAAAGAAAAGATATAAACTAAATTTTATATGCCAAGTCTGAAAAGGTTACGGAGATAAGACTTATCGGGGATATAGGTTAACAATTCAGGAAAGGACATGGCATGAGCAGTACTGTCGGGTTGGGTGGGAGAGAGGAACCGACAGCAAAGAATGGAGAAATAATAATCTGAATTTTATATGGCTAGTGCGCAACTTGTGTCTGTGGATTTGGAATTGAAAATTTGAGCCTAGAACCTAGGCAAGTCTGACAAACAGGTTTCCGCACGAAATGTGCGGTTTTGGTAGATCAAACAGAATGGGTGATAGGTATGGAGTGTTTAGCAACAAACCAAGACACAGACAAAGGCAATATGATAGAACAGACAAGAAGAAGACAGTTCGAGCAACACAGGCAGAAAAAACTCATGCAGGAATCAAGGTCGAGCTTGCCGCATGAAGGAGTTAGATAGATATGGGGACATATCCAGTTCGAGCATTTGAGGAACTGGATAGTATGTTTGAACAGGAATAGTCTGTATGGATCAGAAAAGGGGAAGTATGCTATTAAACCAGAAACCAAGCTAACATTAAATAACAAACCCAGCAGCCACGAGCAAAGTCAGAAAATTGAAACTTGTTACCCCTCTTGACGCTTGACAATCATCCATTGGTAGCATGGAGGTTGAGGTTGAGACTCGGGAAGAGGACACAAAGGAGTTGAGAGCTTCTCTCTCTACCTCTTCTCTCTCTGCAAATATAAGGTAGGAGCAAAGCTGCATCAAGAAGAAAAGGAGGAGGAATATAACTCTGATGAGATATCCATGTTTTCTCGTCATTTCCTGGAGGATTTGAATGCAGAGCTCCATAAGGAACTTGAGCTTTCTTTTCCTCGGAATATAGCGTTCCCAGCCTTTTCTTTTTATGTGAAGCTTGTGTTGTTGTTGTGGTGCGTACATATGGCGGATTTAGAGAATAGCAAAAACCAAGCCGAAATCAACAATAGGAAGAAAAGACAGGATAGGGCAACCATCACGGTCGCGGTGGAGGAGCTAAAGGTGGCTGACTTTGAGGATTACAGATCAATCAAGATGGACATGGAGGAGTTTCATGCCAAGCACCACCGTGACCTAGAGTCTGCGGACGTTTTCACCTTGAAAGGAGCATTATCTTGCGGGGGCATAACGACGTGCATAGTGATTGGATATGTCCTGTACGATCTCTTCAATGATAAGGAAGAGTGATATAGTAGCGTATATATTTGCGCTTTAGTGTATGAAATTTCATGCGTGGCTATGCTTCTGCTTTCGCTTGACGGAGCTAGTCGTCTGCATTGGAAAAGAAGTGAATCAAATATTTGCCTTCCCTATTGTAAAATGTGCAAATCAATCCATTGATGAAAATAATGAATGTCATTTACAATTTTTTTTTTTTGTTTACTGCTTTGGTGTATAACTATTTTTACATTGGTTAAGATGGTTGGAAATGTTAATTATTTTGATTTCTTGAAAACGCAATAATTTTTACTGATGCTTTGCTCGGGATCATGAAATTATAATTTTTACACTGTATATCCATACAACCATTTGTGGACACGTTTTACGACAATCAAAGGACTCCCCAACCTTATGTCAGAAAGTCCTCTTAGTCAAATTTGATACCAAATTTTGGAGTCCAGTCTGGCAAATATCAAAGGCTGTATTTGTTTGGAAAATGTTAGTTCATGTTAAAAAACACTTGCAAATTTGACAATTATCATTATCAATTTCGCAAATATTTAGGTATATTTTACCACTAGCAGACCTGTTTCTAAAAAATATATTCAGTTTCAATTGCCAAAAAAACCCGAAAAATATGCAACAGACACTGGAATTATGTTTGGGATGCACATTGAAACTGTACCCATCTTTGTAATCAAAACTTCCAAAAGTTTGAATTATACAATAATTTTCTAGCTTAAATTTCTCCCACTTATTTTAGAAATATATTGCTACTTGGTCAGTGAATTAAACCCAAATGTTATGGTTATTGCTCTCTTAGAATTATACTAAACTGGTACATGATGGCAGAAGATAAATCACAGAATGTTTGAAATATACCGTATGGACAGGAGACCAACGCTCACTCGCAAGCTCATATCCATTTGGATCATCCCCAGGAGGTTGAAGAATTGATATACAAACTCTCCCATCTGGATACACTGAAATTTACACAGCAAACATAATCAGTTCAGTGATATGTTTTCAACATTGATAAGAAAAAATTCAAGAAAAATGGAATAAGTTGAGGTTGGGGGGAGGAATTGCAAGGACCAACCATTTGGATGCCATATCTCTGAAGTGAACTTCACTGTTGTAGGACTGACGGAGTAATTCGATGTGTTGTGTTCTGTGTCATGCGTTCTGTGTGCCCCAGGACCGGATGCTGCATAGTGGTTAGATGTTTATTGTATTAGCACAATTTGATGCATCTTGAATTTGTTTATGAATGGAATCTACTTTGAGATATTGCTGAATAAATGCTCTAGATTTTGTGAACATTTGCTAGCAAAATGATTGATGCCACATGAGAAAAATCTGGAAGACAAGTAGTGGTACAATGAAAGTGCAAAAAACCGCGTGGAGTGTTAAACCAGTTTCCTAGTCTAAGCAAGCTGCAAGCCGTTATGTGATATAAATATATCAGTGGACATGGCGCATAGTAGTGAAAAAACAAAGTAGAAAAATTAGAGTGACCTATCCTCTAGATTCATATCCAGCTTTGCATGAGAGAAGTTTCATAGTTATATTCTGAGTATGGGATGTTGCAACTCTTGTTAATATGAGTGAGGGATTGATTGATTCGTTGCAACAATGATTCAAGTTCTTTTGCATCTTGTAATATGTTGTTTAGAAAGGCTTGAATCAAACTCTTTAGTAAACATTACAAGAAAAACTATAATTTACCGACGGATTTTTGCGACGGCCTAAAGGCCATTGCTAATTTGCGACGGAACAGCAACGGAAACACAAATTTTGAAAATAAATTATTTTTTAAAATTTCCGTCACTAATCCGTCGGTAATTGCGACGGATTAGTGACGGATTTCTAAAAATAAAAATAAATTAATTTTTTTAAATTTAAAAAAAAATCCTCGCAATTTTGCGACGGATTTCTAAAATTAAATAATGAATTAATTTTCTTAAAATTAAAAAAAAAAATCCATCACAAATCCGTCGCAATTTTGCTACGGAATTGCGACAGATTTCTAAAATTAAAAAGTAAATTAATTTTCTTAAAATTAAAAAAAAAATCCGTCGCAATTTTCCTACGGATTTGCGATGGATTTCTAAAAATAAAAAATAAATTAATTTTCTTAAAATTAAAAAAAAAATCCGTCGCAATTTTGCTACGGATTTGCAACGGATTTCTAAAAATAAAAAATTAATTTATTTTCTTAAAATAAAAAAAATCCGTCGCAATTTTGCGACAGATTTCTAAAAATAAAAAATAAATTAATTTTCTTAAAATTAAAAAAAAAATCCGTCGCAAATCCGTCGTAATTTTGCTATGGATTTGCGATAGATTTCTAAAATAAAAAATAAATTTATTTTCTTAAAATTTAAAAAAAATCGGTCGCAAATTCATCGCAATTTTGCTACAGATTTCTAAAATTAAAAAATAAATTTATTTTCTTAAAATTAAAAAAAATCCGTCGCAAATCCATTGCAATTTTGAGACAGATTTGCGACGAATTTCTAAAATTTAAAAATAAATTAATCTTCTTAAAATCTAAAAAAAAAAATCCATCGCAAATTTGCTACGGATTTGCGACGAATTTTTAAAATTAAAAAATAAATTTATTTTCTTAAAATTAAAAAAAAATCCGTCGCAAATCCATTGCAATTTTGAAACGAATTTGCGACGGATTTCTAAAATTATAAAATAAATTAATGTTCTTTAAATTAAAAAAAAAAATCCATCGCAATTTTGAGACGAATTTGCGACAGATTTCTAAAATTAAAAAATAAATTAATTTTCTTAAAATTAAAAAGCAAATTCGTCGCAAAATTGCGACGGTTTTCTAAAAATAAAAAATAAATTTATTTTCTTAAAATTAAAAAAAATTCATCGCAAATCTGTCGCAATCTAAAATTAAAAAATAAATTTATTTTTTAAAAATTAAAAAAAAAATCCGTCGCAAATTTGTTGCAATTTGAAACGGATTTGCGGTGGATATATATTAATATATTAATATAGCATTTTTATATACATATAAATATGTTAATATATTTTTTTAATATAAAAATAAATATGTATACTTACATATATACATATTTATTTATGTTAGTATGTGTGTCTATATATATATATATATATACATATATCTATATATATGTTATAATACTTTTAAAATATGTTAATATATATGCATACATATTTATATATACATATATATATTTACATATATATATATATTTCAACTTACTAATATCTTTTTGCGTATTCTACTATTTCAAGACACACACACATACTATATCATATGTATATATAAATAATCAAACATTAAATTTTTTTCGGTGAATTTTTTAGATTAGCGACGGATCAAGGTTTATGAAACCCTGATCCGTCGCAATTTGAGACGGATTTGCAATGGCAATCTAAAATTAAAAAATAAATTTATTATTTTTTAAATTAAAAAATCCATCGCAAAATTGCATCGGATTTGCGACGGATTTCTAAAAATAAAAAATAAATTTATTTTCTTAAAATTTAAAAAAAAATTCGTTGCAATTTTACTACGGATTTGTGACGGATTTCTAAAATTAAAAAATAAATTTATTTTCTTAAAATTAAAAAAAAATCCATCGCAAATCCATCGCAATTTTATGACGAATTTCTAAAATTAAAAAATAAATTTATTTTCTTAAAATTTAAAAAAAAAATCCGTCGCAAATCCGTTGCAGAATTTTCCGTCTCAAATCCATTGCAAATTGCAACGGATTTGCGATGGAAAATTCTGTCGTCGCAGGTCCGTCGCAAAGCCCTAGCAAATCCGTCGCTACTTGCAACGGATTTGCGATGGAAAATTATGTCGTCGCAGGTCCGTCGCAAAGCCCTAGCAAATCCGTCGCTAATTCACAAAAAAAAATACTATATAATTAATATATAGCACAATATATCACACGAACTTCAATAGTTTAGTGGTGGAATGCGTGTTTTCCCACAATAAGGACGCGAGTTCGAGCCCCAAGTCCAACATAATCTCATAATATTCTTGGCAGCTCGGGTTGTGGATCGGGTTCTCAGCGGGCCGGGCCGATGAACGGTGGGGCCGAGTAGCTAATTAATTAATTTTTTGCCGTCGCAAATCCGTCTCAAAATTATTTAATTTTTTAAATAATTTTTTTCGCTACCACAAATTAAATTAATTAATTTTTTAAAAATAATTTTTTTTTGCGTCGCAAATCCGTCGCAAAATTAATTAATTTTTTAAATAATTTTTTTCGCTACCGCAAATTAAATTAATTAATTTTTTTAAAATATTTTTTTTTCCGTCACAAAACCGTCGCTAAATTATTTTAATTTTTGTAAATAAAAAAATTTTTAACCGTCGCAAATCCGTGGCAAAATTAATTAATTTTTTCAAAATTTAAAATTTTTTTGGTTAATTTTTTTTTTTTAAAAAAAGTTTTTGATCGTCGCAAATCCGTCGCTATTTGCGACGGATTTTCTTTCCGTCGCAAATAGCGGTGCACTTTTTAGCGACGGACGTAATCCGTCACTAATCCGTCCCTAAACGTGATTAGCGACGGATTTGGCCGTCGCTAATTTGGTTTTTTCTTGTAGTGAAATATGATGTCTTTTAGCATTAAGAAGTTGTGTGAAATGAAGACTCATGGAGTTGGACTAACAATGGTTGGTTGATTACTAGTCTTGTTGGATTAAGTACAAGAAATGCCTTTTGCAAGTTTGACAGAAAGGACACTATGTTGTGTTCTATTGAAATGAATTACGGATCACTTCGTGTTTAAGATAAGTGTAATCCTTGTACTTTGCTTCAAGTATTAGTGGATTTCTTTATTGGTCTAGGACTCGCAGATTTAGGCTTATTAGTCGAATTGCATTACCTGTCATGCCCCGTGCCCGCGCGGACCCGGGAGCGCGACTATGGGCCTTGCAACACCCACTATTAACTACTTGGCCGCCGCCATTCTCGTTGGGCCAAAATGGATATCTCAAATTGACAATAGGTACTTAGGCCTTTTTTTATATACCATTCATACTTCTCATCCCAATCCCATGTGGGATTGGGGTATTACATTCACCCCTCTTTTAGGCCCAAGCGTCCTCTCTAGGCCCATACTTTAGGGGCCAAACCCAGGACCAACTAGGCGGCATAAGATTTTAGAGGTGGCTCCTACCGCGCACGGTGTAGCACTTAGCTCTTATATACCTTAGTGGAGGGGGGGGGGCGGTTGAATAAGGTATATGGCAAACAATTGCAAATCTTAAAGATCTTCTAAAACTTTTAAAACAAGAACAAATAAGTGCGTGTGTAACAAAAGTTAGATTGTCCATGCAGCTTTAAATGAACTACCAAAGAATTTTCAAAAACTCCGGTAAACGATGAAATGAAAATCTATAATTAAGATAGGTAGATCAGGCATAAAAAAGCAGTCTCACTCAATCAATATAAAAGTCTTTGATCAAATCAATAAATCCAATAAGGAGTATAATGCTTTCAAGTTGGATGAGTAGTAAAAATGCAAGCATGAATATCAAAATAAATGTAAGAGAATAGACTCAATGATTTATAGTGGTTCGATCCTCAAATGATCTACATCCACTACCTTATGTTCTCACTTAAGGATTTCAACACCATAACTAAAACATTTTTCCCAAATCAATGGTGGTAGGCTATACCAATCTTACACAAGAGGATCACCACACTTAGTTTTATACCCAACCTCTTAAAACACAATAATCGAGGCTCATCCCAACTTGATTTTACACCACAACCTTGATACATTCACAAAACAAGGTTGGTCCCAATGGGTTTTACTCCACAACCTTCAACAATAAACCAAAAAAGGCTCACCCCAATGGGTTTTATACCACAACCTTGATACATAATAAATTAAGGCTCATCCCAACTGGGTTTGACCTTCTCAACCTTGATACAAGTTAGAATGAAAGAGAACTTCCAGAAATAGCTCACAAGTTTGAGAAGATATGAACAAATAAGCTCTAACAGCCTTTCACCTTTTGAACAATTCAATTTCACCTTTGAAGCATAATGAAAAGGAAGATTTTTATTTTCTAAAGTGTAAGCGTATTTCTTAGAGAGATAGCACAAAAATATTAAAGAAAATCGGGTTTAAATGCCTTTTATAAAAGTGAAAAGTAGGACAACAACGGCTTGTTAAGGGCGAGTTTTCACTATCAGATTTGCCTGGGCTTTGGATTCAAGTTTTGGATGATGGTGTATCCAAAAGGTAAGTCCAAAATGGCACTTTTTCAGGCAAAAACGTTTTGACACAGTTCACAGGATTTTAGACGAATCTTTTGGATGCAGAGTCATCCAAACTACTCAATCTAATATTCTGAGATATAAAACTTTGAAATCTTTTTATTTTTGTGCTTCAAGGGTAGAAATAAAACTGAATCGTAAGGCAAAGCAGGCATAGGGATTTACACAGAGAATATCTTAACAAACAATTCCTAGTCAAAGGTTCTTCCACAAGGACTTCTTGGTATGCAATTTCTTAAACTTGAACTTCATCTTGATCAACCATTCTTGAATTCCATTGCTTTAGGAGTTGCTTAGCAATCTTATTTGAATGGCTTAGAGAAGAACTGAAGTCAAACATTTTCCATCATATATGGATCACACAAGTTAGTCCTCATCAATGTTGTCATAAGTAAAAACATAGGAGAATGCCCTTAGGGCTAACAATCTCCCTTTTTTTGAGTGACGACAAAACTTTATGGGATTGTGATATAAAAGCAATGATATGTTTAGTACGGACATATTAGACCGAGAGAAACAAGAATATTTTTCACAGAAATGCATTCTCTCATTATAGGACTCAAAGAGTGCTTATCAGATTAAGATAGAAAATCAAAGAATATACTCACAAACGTGACTCAATGAGCATATGGCTCAACCTACCTCCATATCCTCCTTCCTTCCATCAAATGATTATTCCACAAGAGAATAGCCGCAATTAGTAGCCACAAAAAAAAAAAAAAAATGCATAGATATATGCACGAGGAGGTATAGAAGATAAATTATAAGATGTAATGCTCCCTCTTTGTATGTGCATATATGAATCACAAGATATAAAGCCATGAAGTGCTTTTAAGAATCAGACTTGATTTCAAGATTTTGGACTTTTAAAACTTGCATCCAAAATGAGGTAAAATGAGAGAGAAACTAATCTTTTAAAAATTCATTTTTGGACTAGTCTTTTGGATTGACTAAACATGGGTCCAAAACTCCCTCTGTGTATGTGCAGGGTTAAAATTTTTTTTTACAAGGATAGATCAGAGGTTTTCATTCCAACCCAGTTTTCTCAAGGTATTTCAACACAAGGAATTTTCTGTGCAATTAAAGAGAAGTTTTCAAAAGCATAAATGTCCTTATTATCCAAATATATAAACAAAGTGCATATCACATCCCTATCTAAAAAACAAATCATCCAGCTTATTTAAAATCAGTTAGAATGCACAATGAACTCATACACACATTTCAATGTCCTTAGTCCATAACATCAACAACAACTCTATATAGTCTCTATTAAATCATCATAAACAGTCATCATTCATCTTAAGCCATATGAATTAATAATCCTCATAAGCAATCGCAATCATAATCCATATTTATAATGGCAAAGACCAGTGAAAGAGATATGATGAAAGCAAAAAAATGCACAGCACAATGTTTGATCAACTCAAATCCCAAAATGTATTTCACAGAATCACAAGCTTCTAAAGAAATTTTTAGGTTCCACATCATAATCTCCTCCCACATCATCTCCTCTTAGTCCATAGCACAATCTCCATAGCCGCATCAAATTCACAATCCCCCAACAATATATTTCTCAAGTCATCAATTCACAATCAATTCACAATCCCTATTTTCTCCCCCTTTGACATCAATCAAAGCAATAGTAATAACAATAAGTAGTAGAGAAGCAACTAGTAGTACTGTGATAGTAATATCAGGAGAATGCCCAGAATAGGGCCAGCAATAAACAATATTGACAACAACAACAAGTAGTAGGTCGCTAGTAGTAATATTAGTTAAAGAATAAAATAAGGATATGCATGAAAATATTGTGCACAGAGCAGGAAGTTTTGCACGAATAAAATTGTGTCATCAGAATAAGAGTGGGCAGAAAAAGTTATCACTTAGCAGTTGTCATGTGCCACATCTCATGGAATAAGAATAGTTGTAGGCTTAGCATTGGCACCTTTCTTTGAATGTTTTCCAATAATTCTGCTGGACTTTTATTTTACCATGACCTGCTTCTGCTTTTAGCCAGATGGGCTGCCAAATGTTGCTAGTTTGTTTTGCTTGGAAGCTTTCTTAGGTGCAGCAGTTGTTCAACAGTGGACACATTTCTTTCTAGTTCTCTTGTGCACTCTCCATCTTTGGCTGAATATCAGTTTCTTCTTGTGTTCAAGGAATGATAGGTTAAGGCTCTAGCACAAGTGGAGGAACTTGTTCAGTCGATTAGACTTCAGCTTTATATTTTTTTCCTTCCATATTTGTCAGTCTATTTCCCAAATTTTTGTTCACCTTTAACTTCTGCAATCAAACTGTTTTAGCTTGGTAGATATCAGATTTAGAGCATCTAAAAACCTCTACATTTTTCCACTTTTCTAAGTTTTTTGCTTCCCTTTACTTGATGTTTCCCTTTGAATTTCAGTCTCAGATTTTCTTTTTATTCGTCTTGATGTTTCTCTTTGAAATACTCTGCATTTCTATCTATTCTTCAGTAGCCTCTCTAAGTAATATCCCTTGATTATCAACTCAAATGGTTCCTATTTCCTCAAATGAATTTCTGTTGTAAATGATTACTTTGCAGTGCTCAGGGTAACTGTACTCAAATCAACATTGAAGTACTTGAATAGCTTGATGAGAAGGTTTCTAAAAAATAATTCTTTGTTTGATGTGTTTCGAGATTAAGTCAGCATTTTCACAACCAGAAACCTAAAGCTAACTTATTTTCCTTCTGACAGAGCTGGCATTAACACCATTTGCAGAAAACATACAGATGTCTTATGGCCAAAACTCGGTATCACCATGGTTGTAGCAATTTCCCCATTCTATTTAATCATTTGGCAATTTCTTAAATCATCTCAGTTCAAGAAAAGGTTCCGAATTTTGTAGACAGTTTGTTCATTTCTCTAACTCTAGACATATAGCACAGCTTAATAAGCCTGTTCACTATTTTCTCATGTCGTCCTTTTCATAGAATTTTCAAACCAGTGTAGTGAAATTTTTCATTCATAAATAATAAAGGCCCCGAACCACTGATTCAGACAAACCCAGAATGCACTCCTAATTTAAACATGCCTCAGTATCAACCCGATATCCAGTGATCACAGTCCTCTTCCTTGACAACAAGTCATTAACATAAAATTAACATTTTAGGTCAAGGAATTAGAGTACCTGAGTGTCCATGCTTTCTTTTTCTACAGATTGTTTCGATAATGCACTTTGAGGATTTAGTTCATCAATGGTAGCTCACCTTTCCATCTTCTTCGCCGATATCAATGCGGCATTGACTAATTTCCTTTTCATTACCTTCTTCTTGGCTTCCTTCACTTTTAGCTAGGTTTCGTTACTGAGTTTTGAGGAATTTGCCCATGGTGGATAGGATTGAAAGTTTAGATTCTTCTAGATTTTATTGAGACAATGAAGGCCAGAGGAAAGAGAAAAGTGCTAAGGTAAATGACAGCTTTTTGAATTTTTTGAAATGAGAAGCTGAATCAAATAGATTTGAATTCTTTTTGGGGTTTTCGAGGTATTGGAGAGTACAAGCAAAATTTAGTATATTTGAGAAAGGTGATTTCTACAAATATGTAAAGATATTCTTATACGAAGAGAGAGAGTGTTGCGGTTGGAATAAAAAAGGTAGGAGTTTTTGAATTAAAAGATTTGAACATTTTGGATGCCGATTGTCCGTCCAATTTTCCTTCCAATATCTCCATCCAAAATCAGATCTTTAGGAATTCTACAATAATAAATAACCAATCTCTAGCAAAATCATTAGATACAAAATCTGATCATTTCCAAAGCTCTCCTCAGATGATCAAATCATTCTTCAGCCAGTAGTTTGTGAATTTATCTTTTGAGTAGTTCCTTAGCATACTTGTCTTCATTTAGGAACATATCATCTACGGTTAGCTTTCTTTGAAGACTGAGGAAGAAGTTAAATTCTCTCATCTAGCTTATTTCAAACTCTTGCTACATTATCTTGGAAAATTTCTTGCATGAGGAATCATTAGTAGCTCCAAAAATAATATCAGTAACACGTATTTCCATAATTAAGATATTATCAAAATTTTCAGATTTGATAAATCATGTGGTATCCATTAATCCTCTTGAAGAACCTTTTGAAAGAAGAAAACCACTAAGACATGGTTTGGAAGACGTTCATGAATAAAACCTGGAGGTTGCTTCACATAAATTTCTTTTTTAATAAAACCATTTAAGAGAGCACTATTGGCATCCATTTGAAAAGGCATGAAGTTTTTGAATAATGTAAGGGCAAGTAGCATTCTAATGGATTTCAATTGAGCAATGAGAGCAAAAGTTTCATCATAATCAATGCCATCTTCTTGATTGAATTCTTGGGCAACTAATCTGACTTTACTTCTAATAACAATGAAATGCTTATCAAGTTTGTTTTTGAAAACCCATTTGGTATCAATTAAGGGCTGGTCAAGTGGTCTAAGAACACGCTTCCAAACTGGATTCTTTTCAAATTGGTTCAGTTTTTCTTGCGTGGTCATAATAAAAAAAAATCATCATATAAAGTTGTATCAATTTAATTAGGTTCAGTGCTAGAAAGTAAAATAAAATTATCAATAAAATACCGTTTGATTTTAACCTCACAGCTAGAATCACCAATGATATGTATTTTGGATGGATAGTTTAGACTTGCAATCTCTTCGCAGCTAGGATCGCCAATGATATGTTCTTTTGGATGGATAATTTGGATTTCCAATCTTTTGGCAGATTCTGATAAGTGTGTTTAACACTCTTTGCTTACTTTCTTCAACTTGTTGCTCTTCTAATTCCTCTTCTTTGGCATGGTTGTCAAATGATGGAGCTTCATGATGTTCAATGCCATTTTTCTTTGAGCTACCTACATACTCATCATCTTTTCTAGAGGAATATATGTTAGATACATCAAAATTTACAAGCATGGATTCTTCCCCACATAGAGTTCTTTTATAGAACACTCTAAATACCCATTTGACAAAAGAGATAAGGCCCAAGTATATCTTGAAAAATAATCTACTAAAACACGAGCATATCTCTTACCATTTACGCTAGCGATCCTTATTGGTTCAAACAAATCCATAGTATTGGCTCAAGAAGACTTAAGGTTAAAATCATTTTCTTGGATTTGAAATATGTCTTGGCTTGTTTTTCAAAATGGCAACCATCACACAATTGGTTTTTTGTAAAAAATCATTTTGGACAGTCCTTTCTCAAGTTCTTTTAATGACAATCTATTCAACAAATCAATAGAGACATGCCCTAACCTTCTATGTTAAAGGTAGCTATCAATATCATAAATGGAAAGGCACTTTATATCATAAGCAAAGGATCATCAAGATATAATACATAAGCATTGCCAATGCGGTTGTCAAAAAATGATTTCATCACAAGAATTATCAATGATAGTGCATGAATCTTTTTAAAAAATAACCTTGCAATAATTTTCACACAAAAAACTAATATTAAGCAAGTTGAGCTTCAATTCATCAATCAATAATACTTGCATGATAATGATGGAGAATCTCTCACCAACATTAACTTTACCGAGTGTTTTTATCCTTTTTTCTTATCTCCAAGACAAATCCATCATTTTCAGCTTAAATGATATCCATTAGTGCTGCATTTTCCATCATGTGTTCTGAGCATCCACTATCCAATACCATTTCATGGAGCTCAATTTTTGCAACTAGTGTACCTATTCATAAGGTGGAAGAATAGCTTTTGGTACCCAAATTTTCTTCGGTCCTTGGAGATTAGTAGTGTTTCCTTTGATTTCCAAAAAGTTATTCCACCGAATTCCAGTTTTTTTTTAATAAGACATCTCGATGCTAAGTGTCCTGATTTTCCACAATATGTGCATGCTTTGTATGTCGTGTAACATGAGGCAGCTTTAACAAATTGAGGCTTGTGAATTTTGTCCTTATTCTCATGTCTATATTCTAAGCCATTTCGATTTCCAGCATGGTATTGAGTCCCAAGTAATTTTTTCTGGTTGTTTTTCCATTTGTAAATTTTTCAATGCATGTAGTGAGATCGTCAACTCTATTTTCGTATCATCAAAGTTGCTAACCATAATTTCAAGTGAAAATACTTTATCACATAAGCATTTATTTTCAAGTGTTAAACAATTTAAAGAAGTAGAAATGACTTCTTTTTCAACATTTAGACAACGTATAGAATCGAGTAAGGCTTTGTTCACCCTCATCAGCTTATCATTTTCGTCTAGCAAGGAATCAGTTTTTGCTTTCATTACTTTGTTTCTTCTAGACATCTTTTTGAGTTCATGGAACATTTCAAAAAGTAGTTCACTAGGATCATCAACCTTTTTATAATCAGAATTATGTAAATCAAATATGGAATTAGTGGAAGTGGAGTTTACCTCATTTTCCATTGGCATGAAGCACATGTTTGCTTTCTCCTTGTCGGATCCATCACTCTATTCAGTCTCGAACTCTTCTTGGTCCCAAGTCCTAATTAGTCCTTTTCTTTTCTTCTTGTTGTGCTTGGCTTCTCTTTCTTTAGACATTGGGCAATCAGTAATAAAATTCCCCGTACTCTTGCATTCATAGCATTGAAGTTTGAAGGGTGAAGGTTGTCCCTTCTCTTTGACAAATTTTCTACCCTTTTTGAAGTTGCTCTTCTTGAACATTTTTCTGAATTTTATAGCTACCATGGCCAGTTCTTTGGCGTCCAGATCAGTCCCTTTTTCACTCTCGGTTTGTTCACTAGTAACATCATCATCAATAGCTTTTAAGGTTGTTCCTCTTTGGCCTCTATCATCTTCATCATGCTCTTGAAACTTTTTTAGTTTCATTTCATTTGTTAATAGAGAGCCAATTAGCTCTTCAGTGGCTAAACTATTCAGATTTTTTTATTCTTCTATAGCCAAAGTTTTTGGCTGCCAACTCTTTGGCAGAGCATCAAGCAATTTTCTGTTTTGTTCTGATGTGTTTTGATTTGGGTATAAAAATCATATAAAAACTAAGCACATTCCCAATCATGTTTACATTAAAACGTTTATCCCAAATTACACATATGAGTAAGAGTACTCATCATTAACATAGCATAAGGTTTAAATGAGTGTCGATCCTCAAGGAACAAGTATACATTAATCACTCTTCTTACATTGTTTAACCGACTCAATAAAGTGAAAAAGAAATAAAAAGGAAAATAAAATAAAATAAAATAAAAATATATACATGTCAAGGATGGAGAAGTATGCAACTCAAACCATTATTTTGACAAACATGATCTTAAAGTACTCAATCATTATCATAATTAATTATTCTCTTGGAATCATGAAGGATTAAAGTAGATTCACTTCTTTTTCAATCCATGAAATCACTATCTTCTAGATAAATTAGAATTACTTGGTCTCGTCTCAACTAATTCACCTAAAAGATGCATTAAACACAATCCTTGATTAAATTCCCTTGGTCTCGGTGAATTCAAAACATGAAATTAACTAATGAATCCTTGGTCTCAGCAGACATCAATTAACCTTTAATTACCTAGTCCTCATCAATTAACCCCCTTGGTCTCGGCGAGTTAATAGACAATAAATATGAAATTAGTCAGTTGAAACCACCATCAACCCCCTTGGTCTCGGCGAATTAATGGAAAGATTCAATCAATTAATCTCGTAATAAGCTCAAGTAATTAAATACCAAGAAGAACAATAATTAATCAAAAGATCAAATAACTCTAAATATCATGAGTATCTAAGACAATGTCAAATTACAATAAAACAATTAACACATCATTGTTCAAGAAAAAGAAAACAAAGTAAAAGAAAGCACTCATAGACAAGCCTCCTTCTTCTTCCTTTGAAGACCTTCTTGCACAACCCTCCTTGAACTCTTTATTTCCAAAAAATGTTGGTGATGCACTCTAAAATATATCTATGTCCCTACATTGTGCACCCCCCTTTCCTAGGGTAAATTGACCTTTATTTATAGGCTTACAAAGTTCCTAAAAGAGTCCTAAGTAAAGAAGAAGAAATTACCTAAATAATCCAAAACCAAAAAGGAGTAATAAAAAGCTAAAATAAAATCCTAAATAAAACTAAATAAGTCCACCGCCTTTGACTTTTGTGAAATTGAGAATTTGATTTGGACTTCAAGTTGATTCTTGTCGTCTTGTGCTGAAGGTGCAATTCTGTTGTTACGGAATTTGCTATCGCTGGAATTGGCTTCAATTGATGTAAAATTGGGATTGTCTTATTTGGCTTGTAATTTGAGCCGTGTGGAATTACTTTCTTTCTTTCATTTTGTTGTCCGAGCCATCACTGAGCCGAATGGAATTGTCCAGCCGAATTGCTGCTGCCTTGTTTATGTTGTTGTCGGCTCAATTGAGCCAATAAATCAAGCCACCGCCTGCTTCATTTTTTCCTTCTTGCATTGCTTGTTTCGGCAACTTCTTTTCTAGCCTACCATTTTTTACTTTACTTTACATCTGGGCCCACAGAAATCCTTCACTTTGTGTGCAATTGTCTTCTGTTGCTTTTATTTCTTTCCTTCGTTTTCGGCTTGCTTAGCCGTGAGCCATGACCAATCGCTTCTTTTTCATTTCAATTCCAATCCTCTGTTTCACTCAATTCCTTCGTGCTTTTCTCTGTTCTTTTCCAGTGGTTGATCGGCCTCGGTTCTTCCTTCCTGGTTGGCGCCGCCTATATTCTGAAAATCACATAATTAGCTCTAATTTTTTCTTATTTTTGTATAAAATTACATAAAAGTATTTTTATAAGAGAAAAATCAAATATGAAGGAATATGACTAGTTATTTCACAAAATGTATCACAAAATGACCTCTAGGAAAAATATGACTAATTTAGGCCCTATCATGTTCCCTGAGAGGGTAGATCCTTCCATAGGCCTTTAGACTATTCATAATGTTAGTAAAATGATTAAACATATCAGTGATGTTTTCACGTGGCTTCGTAGTGAATAGTTCATAATCGTGGACTAACATTCCCAACTTTGATTCTTTCACTTGATTAGTCCCCTCGTGGGTGACCTCAAGTAGTCTCCACATTTAAAAGGCTGAATCACAACCACTAACATGGTTGTATTCATTTGTATCAAGAGTACAACACAATATATTCATTGCCTAAAAATTCAGAGTCATTTTTGAAGTATCCTTATTGTCATATTCATAACTTTGTTTAGTCACTTTTCTACCTTCAACAAATCTCAATGGGACAAATGGTCCATTCTCAATCAAATTCCACAGCTCAAAGTTGATTGAGCAAACATAAATTTTCATTGTATTTTTTCAGAATGTATAATTGCTTCCATAGAACAAAGGAGGTCTATTTGTGAAGAATCCTTCAATGTAAGGTAGAGCAGTAGTGTTTGCCATATGGATCTTTGATACAAAGCTATTAAGCTAAGGATAAAGTAGACCAACGCTCTGATACGAATTGACATACCTTAGAGGGAGGGTGAATAAGGTATATGGCAAAATAATTTTAAATCATAAAGATCTTCTGAAAGTTTTAAAATAAGAACAAACAAGTGCATGTGTAACAAAAGTCAGATTGTCCATGCAGCTTTAAATGAACTATGAATGAACTATCAAAAACTCCGTTAAATGATGAAATGAAAATCTATAATTAAGATCGGTAGATAAGGCATAAAAAATAGTCTCACTCAATCAATATAAAAGTCTTTGACCAAATAAATAAATCCAATAAGGAGTATAATGCTTTCAGTAAAAACGCAGCCATGAATATCAGAATAAATGCAAGAGAATAGACTCAATGATTTATAGTGGTTCGATCCTCAAATGATCTACATCCACTACCTTAAGTTCTCACTTAAGGATTTCAACATCATAACTAAAACCTTTTTCCCAAATCAATAGTGGTAGGCACACAAGAGGATCACCACACTTGGTTTTTTATCCAACCTCTTAAGACACAATAATCAAAGCTTACCCCAATTGAATTTTACACCACAACCTTGATATATTCACAAAACAAGGTTCACCCCAATGGGTTTTACTCCACAACCTTGAACATTAACCAAAACAAGGCTCACCCCAACGGGTTTTACACCACAACCTTGATACACAATAAATCAAGGTTTATCCCAACTGGGTTTTACCTTCTCAACCTTATACAAGTTAGAATGAAAGAGAACTTACAGAAATAGCTCACAAGATTGAGAAGATATGAACAAATAAGCTCCAACAACCTTTCACCTTTTGAACAATTCAATTTTACCTTTGAAGTATAATGAAAAGGAAGATTTTTATTTTCTAAAGTGTAAGAATGTTTCTGAGAGAGATAGCACAAAAATCTTGCAGAAAATCGGGTTTAAATGCCTTTTATAAAAGTGAAAATTAGCACAGCAATGGCAAGTTTTCATTGTTAGATTCGCTAGGGTTTTGGACTCAAGTCTTGGACGATGTAGCATCCAAAATATAAGTCCAAAATGGCACTTTTTTAGACAAAAATGTTTTGACACTATTCATAGGATTTTGTACGAATCTTTTGGATGCAGAGTCATCCAAACTACTCAATCCAAAATTCTGAGATATAAAATATTGAAATCTTTTTGTTTGTGTGCTTCATGGGTAGAAATAAAACTGAATCATGAGGCAAAGAAGATATAGGGATGTACACAGAGAATACCATAACAAAAGATTCCTAGTCTAAGGTTCTTCCCCAATGACTTCTTGGTATGCAATCTCTTAAGCTTGAACTTCATCTTGATCAACTATTCCTGAATTCTATTGCTTCAAGAGTTGCTTAGCAATCTTATTTGAATGCCTTAGAAGAACAGAAGTTAAACATGTTCTATCATATATAGATCATACAAGTTAGTCCTCATCAATATTTGTCATAAGTCATAATATAGGAGAATTCCCTAAGGACTAACAAGCTCCCATACCGGGGGCTGATTACCTGCTCTGATATCAAATGTCACACCCCATGTTAGCGGACCAGGGAGCTCGACTATGGGCCTAGCTGCACCCACTATCAACAACTTGGCCGCCGTCTTCGCGGGGCCAAAATGGATATCCCAAGTTGATAATGGGTACTTAGGCATATTCTTATAAACTATTCATACTTCTTTTCCCAATCACATGAGGGATTGGGGTATCATATTAATTTTTGTTCCAAAAATTTTGACTTGAATTGGTTGCCAACAAAAATTTCATAATTAATCGTACTTGTGGTTTTCTCTCCAAAATTTGATAAAGGATTTGAGATGGACAAATGAAAATTTTCTGATGATTACATCCATTCGATTTATTTCATATGCATGCATGATGTCATTGATTTCGTAACTGTCACTTTCACATACTACAGATTTACTGAGATTATTTATATTCTCGCATGACTTTTCTAACAACAAATTTCAGGGTAGTGTATGTTTATCAAGACCAAGTGCTAAAGATCATTTTGTAATAGATTAGGTTTTGATACTCTTCTACCATTACTTTAGTGACGATGTATAAAGATTTCTTCTGGCTTAGAGTTTTATCCTTGTGAGTTTGTATTAGGGTTTATTTAGTCAGAAATTTAATTTCTACTTTGAAGTTAATGTTAGTTATACCTTGTTGCTTTCTTTTCTTCCTTTTCTATAAAGACCCCTTGTCTGAGAAGATGGGGCGATATTCCTTGGTCATTTAGGCCATTTAGTAATAGTTGTTACAATTGGTATCAGAGTCTAAGATTAGGTTATGCCTAGGATTGGATTAAGACCTTAAAAGAGTTAGGATTAGTCCAGATTGGTATAAGTTTAGAATATTTTTATTAAGGATCCTAAATGGATATTTTTAAAGTTTAGACTAGACATGACTTATTCAGTGATTTATTTTGGAAAATCTTTTAGGACTAAGCAAATGATCATTATTGTAGGATGGTAAGGATACTGCGTATCGCCCGTAAGACGATAAACCCATGCTGTTGGTGACCACCACCACTAGAGGTTGTAGACCTAGATTCTTCAGATTCGTCTGCTTTAGAAGCTAAAGAGGGCAATATAATCGAGATTATAATAGTATCTTCCAAGAGCGAGGAGTAGATAGCTGTTCCACCTAAAATATAGGTAGCTGAGGAACTCCCAGCATCTAGGAGTGAGGGACCTAGGGAGATGGAGTATGAAGAGCCCAAAGAAGAGACTAAAGAAGGCTCCGAGAAGAGTAGGCCCGTAAAGAAAGCTAGGGTTGATAAGGACTCCGAGGCTAAGGAGGATACTGCTAGTGATTCAGAGGAATACTAGACTACTGACTAAGAGGACTGAGAGGAAGAAAAAAAATAGGAAACTAACACATTTTGCTTTTGTATAACATACTTATTTTGGACTCCTAATCTATGTACTTAATTTCTAAATTAGGTAGTTAGGAAAATTGCATGTTATGGGCTTATATTTGTATGGATGATTTAATCGCCATCACTTTTTTTTATTTCATATTCTAGATGCATGACCACATACTTGATGATGGTCAATTATGAAATGGAAATGGCTTCAGTTCTTATTTACTTCTTGCACTTTAATGATTTCTGCACACATCACATTATGCACGTACTGCCTTCAGCAATATAAAATTCTTGCACAACCCGCTAATAACACCGTTTACATAATAAAGAGCTATTATGCTGCCACAACGAAGACTTATGGTTCACCTCATTGATGACGCGGTTGGAGGACTACCACCCCATGATAACCGTCCTGCTCCAAATCCCCCATCAGGCGAATGAAATGAGGGACCAAGAGCTGAAGACGTGGAATTTGAAAATGACGCTCCTGAGAACGAGGTACCCGAAGAGGTCACTGTTGCTCAAGCCTTTGGTATAATGACTGAAATACTACGGAATTTGATTGAGTGAAAGGCCCCATGAGGCAACGATGAGGCACTTGAGAGGTTCCTTAAGTTTCAAGCACCGCTATATTTTGGAAAGGCCAAACAAGAACAGAAGGTTGAAATGTGAATTGAATAGATGGAATACATCTTCCGTACATTGCAATACACAAAGGAAAGGATGGTGAGATTTGTAGCCTTTCACTTAAGTGGACCGACCCGAGATTGGTAGATACAGATCTAAGAAGTTTGGGAGCAAACCGATCAGGAATGGAGGTAGGGCCACTTCTTGGAAGTCTTTCGAGTAGAGTTCATCCCATAATGGGTCTTTAAGAAAAGAGAAGACGAATTTCAGAACCTGAAGGAGGGCAACATGTTAGTGGCACAATACGCAGTGCAGTTTAGTAAATTATCGAAGTACTGTCGTCGCTTGGGGGACACAGAACAAAATCGAACTCGCAAATTCATCAATTGCTTGAGGCAAGAGCTAAGGAAAGCCCTAGCCCCGTATTCGCCAACCACCTATATTGCTGCTGCCGGTGTGGACGCTTTCACTAGAACAAAAAATGAGGACAAGAATCGACTTGCTGCGAGGACATTCCTATTGGGTATCTCAGGCTCGTATCCAATACGGTGCAGCGGAAAGTCAAATAAGATACCATCTCAGGACCCGCCTATGTGTGAAAATTAAGATATAAAGATAGCAAAGGTAATAGCTTTTTACCTTACATTGATCGTGTGAAAAAATAAAATTTTCTCCTTCTTCAAGTCGAGACGCGATCCAACAATCCTCTTGATCAACCTCCATGTGAGTTGAACATCTAACCACTATAATCACAGTGTGTGATTATCTCTAACAGTAATCAACACAGAGGAATACTTAAGCACCAAAATTCCCTGTGCTAGCAGAAAAAGATGGCGGCTAGGGCTTGATCAAGATCAATGAAAAATATAGAAGAAGAAGTTGTTTTATTGCTAGGGTTTTTTGTGTGAATCATCATACACAAGGGTTTCGTGTGTTTCCCTTATATCATACACGAAAATCCCTTCCCAAAACTAAGAATTCTAATCTTGTTAGAATTCCCAAATTGTAATTGGAAACATCAAGTTCTCACAATTACAACTTGAACCACAAATTATAACTAATTATAATTTGTCCACAACAACTTCTCTTTCTCTCAATTAACCCCACTATGTTATCAAATAACATCTTGAGTATATAATCCTCTATTGTGTGTGGCCTATTAGGTTTCCTGATCAATTGGTAACAAACATGAATTAATCCAAACGTCTTTGAGATTAATAATCCATAAATAATTAGAATTAATCCTATTAATTCTAATCAGGATTGGTTTATTAATTCATCAATTAATAAACTCATATTCTCAGATCATGAGCAGTATCCAACAACACATCATGACCACCTAAGAGTACAGAAGTCAAGTGGCTTGACATGAACCCTTCAGTAGCAAACTTTAGTGCAATTAAATCATTTCACCATACAATATCTCATTCGGTTTGGAGTACGGAATTAGTGCCAACTCCTTCCAGAATATATATATTAACTCTAGCCCGAATACAATAGTGCTTGTAGTAGGAACCTAATACTCTAGATGTGCATTAATTGGAACTATTTCTAATACAAAATCGCCTTGGCCAAGGACTTCTCGAGTAGTAATTCCTACAAATGGCCGTGAGATATTCGACCCTACTATTAGGAGTGATGAATCTTTTGTTGACCCTCTCAACTACTTTTGTTTACCTCACAATGTACCCAATATCTATCCTATAGGTGGCCCTCGATCGAACTCCGAAGATTGGAATCAAAGTACAAAGCTTAGCAAACAAAGTACCTTGGAGATCTCAAGTCTAATGATACTTGCACGTTTGTTATATTGAGATTATATCACTGGCACTAAATAGTTATCCATGTGATTATCTCAAAGTTAGGTCATCCAATGAACTTGTTCCATTAACAAGCATCAATGTGTTAACTTTGAGTTTCTCAATACTCATGGATATGAGAACCACCACCTGATCAAATCAGGAAGTCTAACACATGCTAGTCTTAACATGTTAATCATGTCCTATCTCATTAATACTAAGACTAAGGACTATTTAAGTACTAACACTATACAGTGTAGGAGGAATCTCATATCTTGATCTCTATCATGATTTTCTTAACACAGTGTTGTACTAGGGACTTTATCGAACAATTATATTACTTAAAAGTAAACAAAAGAAAATGTAAGATAAATAATGCCTTTTATTAAAATAAAATGTGTCATATACAATGTACAAGTGATTACCTCTAGGGCACAACACTAACAAACTCCTACTTGCACTAGAGCCAATCATTCAAGTAGCTAATACCGAATAACTCAACAAGACAATCATGTTTCTTTTGGGATGTGCTTTCGTAAGCAGGTCAGCTATGTTCTCATCCGTGAAAACTCTCTCTATCTTTACATCATTCCTATCTATGATCTCTCGGATCAGATGATAGCGTCGTAGAGTCGGCAATCGTCTCTTGTTTGGAACTTTTCCAACTTATTAGCCATCCGCACAACGTAAACACATAGCCAGATTGTGATTTGAAATCATCTTTGTCAGATTGAAAACTGGCATCAGTATACCTGTTTATTTTCAAATCACATTCTCCATATACTAAGAACATATCCTTAGTCCTTCGTAAGTACTTAAGAATGTTCTTTAAAGTCGCCCAATGACCCACACCAGGGTCAGATTTGTATCTGCTCGTCAAACTGAGAGCACAAGATATATCGGGCATAGTACATATCATAGCGTACATGATAGATCCAAGTACCGAGGCATATGGAATCTTACTCATGTGATCCCTTTCAACTTGTGTCTTATGAGACATCGACTTTCAAAAGCTTACACCATGTGACATAGGTAAGAGTCCCTTTTTGGATTGATCCATGCTAAACCTCTTTAGCACTTTATCTATGTATGTAGACTACGAAAGACCTAGCAACCTTTTGGATCTATCCCTATAGATCCTTATTTCAAGAATATAAGTTGTTTCTCCAAGGTCTTTCATGGAGAATTGTTTGGACAACTAAACTTTTACCGTTTGCAAGACAGGTATATCGTTTCCTACTAGCAATATATCATCTACATAAAGTAGTAAGAAAATGATTGCACTCCCACTAACCTTCTGGTATGCACAAGGTTCATCCATATTTTGAATGAAACCAAACTCTTTGATTATTTCATTAAAACGAATATTCCAACTCCTAGAAGCTTGCATAAGTCCATAAATAGACCTTTCCAGCTTACACACCTTTGTGCTATCACTGGATGTGAAACTCTCAGGTTGTGTCATATACACTTCCTCAATCAGATTTCTATTTAGAAAAGTTGTTTTCACATCCATTTGCCAAATCTCATAATCATAATGAGTAGCAATGGCTAGGAGTATCCTGGTGGATTTTAACATGGCTAATGGTAAGAAGGTTTCATCATAGTCAATACCATGTTGATGACGATAACCCTTCGCCACTAGTCGTGCTTTATAGGTAACTAAGTTACCATCTATGTCCGTTTTCTTCTTGAAAACTCACTTGCACCCAATAGGTTTAATTCCTTTGGGTGGATCAACCAAAGTCCATACTTGGTTGTCGTACATGGAATCCATCTCTGACTTCATGGCCTCAAGCCATTTGCCAGATTCTGAACTATTCAGAACATCCTTGTAGGTAGTAGGCTCATCTTCATCTATGAGCAATACGTCATTGTGGTCACCAATGAGAAATCCATATCTCTCAGGTGCCACACGTATCCTACTAGATCTACGAGGTTCTTGTGTATTAGAAGGTTCATCTATTCTCTCAATAGATGTGGGGTTAGACAGTTGATCCTCATTTGTTTGATCTTCATGAACTTTACTAAGTTCAATCTTACTCCCACTGTCCCCCTTGAGCATGTGCTCCTTCTCTAAGAAGATGGCATGCTTCGAAATAAACAGTTTGTTTTCAGAGAGTAGGTAGAAGTAATATCCAAAAGATTCTTTGGGATATCCCACAAACAAATACTTGTTAAACTTACTATCAAGTATATCTGACTGTGGCCTTTTGACAAAGGCGGGATAACCCCATTCTCACAAGTGAGATAACTTTGGTTTCTTACCAAAGAACATCTCAAATGGGGTAGAACCAACTGATTTTGTCGGAACTCTAATTAGAATATAAACAGAATCCTCTAGTGCATACCCCCAAAACGATTTTGGTAGGTCTGCAGAAGCCATCATGGTCCGTACCATGTCTAGCAGGGTTCGGTTCCTTCTCTCAAATACACCGTTATGTTGAGGTGTATATAGTGGAGTCCATTGAGACAATATCCCATTATCTCTAAGATAACTCAGAAACTCTTGGCTCAAGTATTCTTCTCATCGATCAGATCTTAGAGTTATAATACTTTTGACAAGTTATTTCTATATTTCATTCTTGAAGTCTTTGAACCTTTCAAAGGCCTCAGATTTATATTTCATTAAATACGAATACCCGTATCGTGAGAAATCATCGATAAAGGTTATGAAATAGTTATAACACTATAAGAAAACAGAGAATTAGCGAGGGACATTTCCCTCGCTAATCCGTCGCTAAGTCAAATTAGCGACGGATTAGCAAGGGAAAATTCCCCCGCTAATTTCTTCCTCGCAGAGGCAAAAATTTGCGACGGACTCAAAAACCCGTCGAAAATAGCGACGGATTAGCGAGGTATTTTTCAAGAAGTCAACGACTTCAGCAATGGATTTTTGAAATGGATCTGCGCGGGATTTTTATTTTCTGTCGGTAATCCCTTTCTATTTAGAAAGGGATCAGCGACGAAATATTTTACTAATTAATAAAAAGTTGAAAATTTCCGTCGCTAATGCCAAGCTAATTTGCGAGGGATTAGCGACGGACATTTTCTTTTTATTGTTTTGATATAAATTGTCCGTTACTAATCCCAAACTAATTTGCGAGGGATTAGCGACGGAATATTTTCTATTTAATGTTCCGATTTAAGTTTTTCGTCGCTAATCCCCTGCTAATTTGCGAGGGATTAGCGACGGAAAATTTCTTTTTAATGTTTTGATGTAAATGTCCGTCGCTAATCCCAAGCTAATTTGCGAGAGATTAGTGACGGAATATTTCTTTTCCTGTTACGTTTTAAGTGATCCATTGCTAATCCAAAGGGAATTTGCGAGGGATTAGCGACGGATCCTCAATTTAATTTCCTTAGCCCCTCTCTAATCCCTCGCTAGTAATGTTTAATTTTAAAATATTTTTTAAAAAATGTTTAAAAAATGCCCTGTAATTAAAAAATGCCCTGTAATTGAAGAAAATTCATTTTACCTAATGCAAAATTTAATTTGATTAAAAAAACCACCAAATAGTCATTATTAATAGATGTAATAATGACAAATGTGAATAACACATAAAAATGTTGTCTAAAAATCCTAAATAAATATAATGATGAAAACATATGAATAACACATAAAAATGTAGTGTATATATCCTAACTACGAAGCAGGAATCAGTGTGGATGTTGGAGCCGACAGAGGGGGTGGGGGTGGATCAGAAGGGCCTGGCTAATGATCTGGATGTGAATCTAGAGGACTGATGACGAAGTCCTCCTCATCCTCAGCATCGTCCTCCTGAACAGTTGGCATCGGCGGTGGCGGAGAAAGATTCAAATTCTGAGACATAAGCGTTAGGTACTCAGTCAAGCTCTGGCTATGGCTCCGATATACCGGTACCTAATGCTCAACTCTCTCCCGCCTCCTCCTCTCAGTGTGTAACTCTCTCTGTAGCTGGCTCACATCCAATGAGGTAGAAGAAGTCGATGACTCAGATGAAGCTGGCTACTGTAACCTCTGCCTCACCCTCGCAGACTCGGAGCCCAATCCATATACGCGTCCCTTTTTGGACGCTTTGTCATCCACCTCGACGAACAGCGTCTTCTCGTCGGGCACCCGAGTCGGTGCGACCGTGCTCGTAGAATCAGTCGCGGAACCCAACTGCGCGTGACGCTCAATAATAGCAGTGACACTATCCTGTTGAATTTGGGTCAAGGAAACAAGTATAAAATATTTAAAATTAGCAATCAAAATATGAATAATATTAAACTTAAAAACGTTTAAGATTGTGTATTCTTACTAGCGTGTGGCGCAATCGATCACTGACATATTGGCCCTTCCTCGACCCGTCTTGGAATGTATGGGTGCGTCTGAAGAGGTTGATGTAGCTAAAGTCAGGACCTAACTGCCTCCGCTATCATTGTAACAAGAAATGACTAGATGTTAGCTTTTATGAATTAAATGTGAAATAGCGGATATACCGAACAGTAAAAAATTTTACACTTACCTTCCGCTCCTCATGCTCAGTAAAAGAAATAGATCCTCCTGTGTGGGACGCCTGACCAGTAGATCTGTTCCGCTTAGCAGCGAAAGAGATACGCTGCCACCTATCGGACCCCCAATGCTCCGATAGAGTAGCCCAATGGTCTGGGGAAATCCACTTGGGGCAGCTACCCCCATGCTTCTTCCGAGCCTTGGACACTGCATCCGAAAGTCTGGCCTTACACTTCTTCTCCCAATTAGCCTGGATTTGTGCGGCATGCTCGGGGCGCCAATAGAAGAAAGACTGCAAAATCAAAGTAGCCGTTACAAGTAATTACAAATAAGAAAACATATTAAAAATAATAAAAAGACTATAAGTAATAATTTCAAATTGAACTCATACTCCAAAGATCAAACCACATGTTCCGAACATCAATCGGAACCTGTGAGAAGGTAGCATAGGCTCCAGTGTAGTGTCGCCTAAAAATCTCAACAATCTCCCTTACACATCGAACCGAATGTGTGAACCTGTTTCGAGAAAATAGATCTTGTAATATTAGACAAGTTATAATTTTGAAAATTTAGAAAAACTTATAATAAGTAATTATGTAGCCGACTTACGATTCACCAACTGGCTCAATCAACAGTCACGTGTCGTCAGTAGATGGAGCGCCAACTGTGGACCCTGAAGAACCTAGGATCGGGGTAGGGGCCTGCTCTGATCGAGCCTCTTTCAGAGGCAATGGCTGTGGAGCAGGTATACATGGGGCAATGCTCGGGGACGGTGTCTCATCCGCCCTCGACGTCTCACGAATCGCTGACCGATCATCGGGTGAGGTATCGGAAGCCATATGTATCTGGAATTATTTAAATACATAAAAATTATCATATTTTGGGAGAAGAAAAAGATAATAAATATAAAAGTATAAAGCAAAGTAAAATGCTTGTAATGTAACGATAGCATAACTACTAATTTGTATCCATACTTTAGTCAAACTTGAACCTAGTCTATGGACTTCTATCATCATCGGATGAGTAGCCTTCCACATCGTCGTCTGTAGAGGATCCTGTCTCCCATTCTTCTTCCTCGGCATCGTTTTAGTTGTTCGGTTATGCTTCCTCTATCATTAAACCCGAATCTATAAAATTGATTGTATCTCCAATACCAGACTCATCTGCTAATCTTCCAAAGTTGTCATCCTCAACACGTACATTGATTGCCTGTGCATCATCTACTGCCTCCTGATATGGTGCCTCAACAACGGGTGCATCAATAACATGCCGAGCTTTCATTTTACAAACAGCTACTCAATCAGATTTTGGTCTTTTACTCCCCGGGTAGGATAGGAAATACACTTGAGTTGCTTGTTTAGCTAACACAAAGGGGTCATATTTTGGGTAATTCCTCTTGCAGTTGATGTCAACAAGTTTGTAGTGAGGATGAATTTTAACCCCCCCTCCCCCCTGATTTAGCGTTGGATCAAACCAATCACACTTGAATAGGACAACTTTTAAACAAGGAGTTCCAGGGAACTGAAGTTCGACAATCTCCTTCAACACTCCATAATAATCTTCGGCACTATCTCCGTCGCCTTTAACACAAACTCCGTTGTTAATTATTTTTTTCCGACTGACCGATCATGTGTATGGAACCTAAAACCATTTATGAAGTAGCCATGGAAGAATTTTGCTTATCTCGAAGGTCCCCAGGCCAAGCTTTTTAAGTGTTGTTCAGTCACTTGATTTTGTGGATCATGAATCTAGCAAAGAACAAAGTGTTAATGCACATTCGATATCAATGTAATTTATTTCTACGTCTCATTTTGTATGTGTTCAACTCACGTAAGTCCTAAACTATCCTGCAAACTCCGACTTTATTCTCCTATCCACTTTAGGATTTGTTATACTCGGCTCATACAACTGCAAGTCATTTTTGAATTTCCTAAAATGACCAAAACCAACACATAATTAAGGATACTCGTTCAAAGTATTGTCGTATAAAATCTAGCAATGTAAGGCAATAGCGGTATACTTACGTAATGTATGATTGAACTTCTTCACAGTTTATGTATATGTAATTTGTGGCAGCCTTAAATTCATCCGGGGTAAGATACCTATTGTGAATACTTCCCAAAACCCTCCCTGGAACGGCGCATATAGAACACACAGTGTCACTTGAGTTTGTATCATGAACGCCCTCATCATTCCTAGCTGTAGCAGTATGTCGAGTCTGCACATGCGGCTCAAAATAATAGGAGAAGAATGTAGATGCCTCTTCAACTAAGTAAGCATTGCACATTGATCCCTCCACTCTCGCCTTATTTTTAACTTTGGTCTTCAAATGATATAAGAACATAATGCATTTTTTACAGTTAGAACTGATTCACATAGTAGATGTATATATAGATATAATAATACACAATATTTTACCGCTCGAATGGATACATCCATCTATATTGAACAGGGCCACTAACCCTGGCCTCATATGGAAGGTGGACCATAAGGTGCTCCATCACGTCAAAGAAGCTGGGTGGGAAGATCTTCTCCAACTTACACATGAGTAGGGCAATATTATCTTCCAGTTGCTTCATATGGGTTGTGGAAAGTTTAGGCGAACATAAGTCACGATAAAAGAGACTGACTTCTGCTAAAACGTTCTAAATTGACACCGAGAGTAATTCTTTAAATGCAGTTGGAAGTAATCTTTCCATAAACACATGGCAGTCATGGCTTTTCATACCCGACCTTTTTAGCTCATTCAAATAAACACACCTGCTTAAATTTGAAGTATATCCATCCGGAAGTTGCAAATCTCTAACCCACTTTAGTAGAAGTCTCTTTTGTTCAGGTGTAATAGAGTATTTAGCCTTTGGCATTAATGTCCTCCCGTCACCCAAGCCAATCACGTGTAATTCAGGTCTATCACATTATACCAACAGATCACGTCGCGCCTTCACATTATCCTTTGTTTTTCCCTTTACATTCATGACTGTGTTGAAGACATTATTGAACACATTTTTTTCATTGTGCATCACATCTATGTTATGACGGATTAAGTGTGTTCGCCAATACGGCAAATCCCAAAAGATACTCCTTTTGGCCCAATTATGGTAGATGCCTCTGCCATCATTCCTACCAAGCTCCATAGCTATCTCGATTATTTTTGGTAAATGGCACACTTTATCCCACATACCATCTCCAGAAGCGCGTTGTACAGGGTGTGCTGTCTCGCGACCTTTATCCTTCCTGAAAGACCTAACATCTCTCCTGTATGGATGATCTAAAGGCAAGAAGCGCCGATGGCAGTCAAACCAAGAATATTTACCTCCATTTTGCAAGGAAATGATTTTGTCTGCTCCATGCAATATGGACATGCTAATCTACCAGATGTGCTCCAACCACTTAGCATCCCATATGCCGGGAAGTCGTTTATTGTCTAAAAAAGTGCTGCTCGTAGGCAGAAGTTCTGTTTCTTTGAAATATCATATGTAGAGACTCCATTAATCCACATCATCCTTAATTCATCTACCAAAGGTTGTAGATAGACATCAATTTTATGCTTCGGATTCCTAGGGCCCGGGACAATGACGGTTAAAAACATAAATGGATCCCTCATGCACATCGACGGAGGTAAATTATATGGAGTAACAATAACAGGCCAACAAGAGTATTGTTTACCCAACATTCCAAATGGTGAAAATCCATCTGTGCATAACCCAAGCGCACATTACGAACTTCAGCTGCAAATTCAGGATGACTATGGTCGAAGTGTTTCCAAGATTCACCATCACGTGGATGGCTCATAACGTCCTCTTCCGGTTGACTCTCTGCATGCCATCTCATGTGCTCCGCTATTGTGGAGGATGAAAATAGTCTCTGCAGTCTGGGTGTTAATGGGAAGTAATACATTTTCTTGAAAGGAACGTCTTTTTGTTGTTTGTCCTTTCCTACTTTCCTTTTCGCCAGATATCCACCATGGCACAGAATTTGCAGTCCCCCTGGCACTGTCGTCCTTCCAGTAGAGCATGCATCCTTTTGGGCAGACATCTATCTTCTGAACAGGTAGCCCTAGACCAGATACCAACTTCTTTGTTTGATAGAAGTCATCCGGGAGCTTATTACTACTTAGTAATACCTCCTTCATCAATTGCATCACCTGATTAAAGCATTTCTCCGACACGTTGTTTTCGGATTTAATATTCAAAAGCCGAGAAACAGCTAATAATGTACTGTGATTCTTGCATCCATCCCATATCGGAGTTTCTGAAGCTCCCAGTATGTCATAAAATTTCTGCGCATCCGGGTTTGGAGGTTCCTCAATATTCTCCGGTAATGAAGGTCCAGTTAGAAATTGATGTCCAACTGCATCAATCACCATATCTCGATACGGATTGTTAGAGCTTGACTCGACTGCAGTCGTACAAGTGCCGGTTATTGATGTAGATGGCAACGGATTAATACCCTCACCATGACTAGTCCATCTTTGGTAATTAGCAACAAACCCAAATCTGTACAAGTGCAGCTCCACTTTATCTGGGGAAAGGTATGCCTTGTTTTTAAACTTTCCACACGGACACCTTATAACTGAAGCTGCACCAGTTGACAAATAATATGCGATGAATTGCTTGACCCCTTGTTCAAACTCAGATGTAATTCCTTTAATCCCCTATACGTGTCTTCTATACATCCAACCACGATCATCCATCTACATTTAAGCCATAACCATGTAGCTTATTAGCACATGTATAATTCGAATGATGATCGATGGTAGATTGTATGGTCGAGGACCCTAGTATACTCGCTATGAATTATGGAAGAAAGATTGAATAATGATACAGAAGAAATACTATCAGCTATCGATTTGTGTATTCTAAATCCTTTAAAAAAAATCTGGCATAGTTTCCCCTGTAACTTGAGGATTTTCCAGGCACAAAGCCACCTCAATTCACCCAACATTCATTGTAAAAAACACACAATCCTAGAGTCATTAATCAATAAAATAAAATGTTCTACACAAGAAAGCTAATCCAAGCAAAATAGTTCTCTTTATCAAGTAGAGTAATATACATCAAAATGTGGCTCACCATGCATAGACCAACTTCACAATGAAAAGAACATATGGAAATACACTAGGTAAGAATTAATAAGAATATCTTGGCATGCCACCTCAATTTAACAAAAAAAAAAATTGACAGAGTTTCCCCTATAAGTTGAACGTTTTCCAGGCGCAAGGCCACCACAATTCACACAACACTCATTGTAAAAAATTCAAGAAAATAAAGTATTCTACACAAGACCACAAAGTTAAGTTTGCTTCACTTAATTCCTCTACATCAACTCCTTTTTTTTTTTTTTTTTGTTGTCATTTTTAGTTTTCCTAGTTCCTATTATCTAGTACATTATCTAACTACATAGATTTTGAATGATTTTGCACCTAAACTTCATAGTTAGCCGACATTTCTTATGCACCTAAGAGGAAAATTAAGCTGCTAGTTTCTAGAGCTAAAACATTCTATCTCTTCAAGGAGGTAATCAAGATTACACCTTTTTCTTCTCTCTTCCATGTTGCTGATTCTATAGTTTCATCTTTATGAATTTTCAGTACCAGATGTTTTGCATGTGGTTGTTTGCTTGAAAATTATATGAGTATGGTTTCATTGATTTCTTTGTGATTTAAATAACTTAAAGAATGGTTTGTTAATGGCAAACTTAAAAGAAAAATCTATCTTTTTCTAAATGCAAATTGAACATGAAATCTGAATTTTCTTTAGTGTCGAATTATGAGCATGATTTGTATGAGATTACCTTACTTGGTCATAGGCTTTGCATAGGGTAGATTTTTACCAACCTATAGGAACATCAATACATTACTTGTGTTATGTAATCATGTGTTGAAACTTAATTTTTATTGCTGACTAGGTTAACATGCTTGATGGAGTTCTACCTATTATATGTTATAAGAATCTTTAGGACTTGAATATTTGAGTTTGGTGCTAAATTTTGTTAAGGAAACTTATAAAATGTTAACGCAAGAGTATATGGTGATTTTTAAGTGGATTTTATGAGCATGAAACAAAGTTTTTTATCTCTAAAATTTTACTTACTCACATATTTGGAAAACACTTATTTTTGCTATGTATGATGTTAAACTTCAGTAGGCTACCTGTGCTATTTTGCTCATAATTTTTAGAGTGAATATTAAGTGCTTTTATATTAGTTTGTTGCTCTAAAGTGCTCGAAAAGTTTGGGAAAATTTAAGTTGAGATTTTGTTAGAAAGTTTCCTAATTGACACGATTTTGAGCAGCAAGATATCTGAAAATTTTTTGTAGCTCCTAAGGTTTTATTTGCTGTAATTTTTGGAATTGTTTAATCCTACAAAGGTTAAACTTTATGTCAGTAAAATTTAGAGGCATTTGGGTATGAATACATATGTGTTTTACCCTAGAGAATTTGAACTATGTTTGCTGGAAATTAGTAGATAACATGAATCCTTAAGTGAGAAATTACTATTCTTGATTTCTTTAGGTAAGTTATGACGTGAGTGAATTGTCTACATACATTAGAATGTTAGAAGGTCATTAAGACTAAATGTTGGACATGTGTTTCCTGTACAAATTTCACTATTTTGATATAAAGACCACAAAGTTGAGTTTGCTTCACTTAATTCATGCAAAATTTACACCACAATAATCTTAACACCTTATACAATTCTCAAAGACTCAAGATTAATCAAGTCATCAACAAACACTCAACTCAAAATCAAGACCCAATTCAGCTCCAACACAAAACCAACATTCCTCTACTGTTATCCCCATCAAACAAACTCCTCAACAATTACTGGTTGGTTAACAATTATCATTCATTAGATTGTCAGGAGAAGAAAGTATAGTTCCCTTTATCAAGTAGAGTAGTATACTTACAAAATGTGGCTTACCATGCATAGACCAACTTCACAATGAAAAGAACATATGGAAATACACTAGGTAAGAATCAATAAGAATATCTTGGCATGCCACCTCAATTTTTTTAGAAAAAAATTGACAGAGTTTCCCCTATAAGTTGAACGTTTTCCAGGCATAAGGCCACCACAATTCACACAACATTCATTGTAAAAAATTGACAGAGTTTCCCTTCATTGTAAAAAATTCACAAAACACAAATAACCTCAAAACATTTAATATACAATACTAAATTTAGGGATAATCACCCATTACCCATAGGGAGTGATCACCCATAACTCACGAGGAATGATCACCCATCACTCACGGGATTCTAAAGATGCCTACTAATTGTTTTCTTACCTAAGAAAAGCTCGTCCATCTGGGCAAATCAATGAAGAACTAAAGGTTTAACCTGTGAGTAACAATAGCATAAGGTTACTATAGTACAAATTATAAGTGTAACATAGTTTTTGAAATATATGGTTACTATAGTACAAATTACAAATCATGAACAATGCCAAGGCCAAAAAGCCTAAAATAATTTATGCCAGAGTATCTAATAGCTTGACAATACTCCATTATTTCTACAACAATACTCTTTACCATTTTGTAAGAGAACACCTAAGATGAAAATCAAATTAAGCTAGTAATGGCACATCCTTGTACACTTTGAATTTCATAATAGTTTTTTGCACTTTCTTTTCAAAAGATCAACCAAGAAGCTAGTGTTTTGACACATCAAAATAGAGTACATATAATGGAGGCCAATCCATGAAATTTTATTCCAGCTTTTATTCCATGAAATGCCATTACAAATACACTACCACATATTCATGTCTTTTCATGCTTTGGAACATTATCTATGTAATGGCATCATAGATTTTATCAGAAAAACCATATTTTCTTTGGGAAAACCAAATCGTCCAATGTTCATTTTGTCATAACAATTGCACACAAGCATTTTTGTTATTTGAGACATCGAAGGACTCACATTTTCCTAGGGAATCTTAACAAGATTAGTAGCATATTAAATACAAGAAACCTAAAGTTTTATTAGGAAGACCAAAGGCATTTGTTATGCATAAACCACTAGCATAAGGGACTCACCTCGAAAATGATATTACTCGATCTTGAAAACATCCAGCAATTGTCACATGTTTGTAATCAAATGCCTAGAATTAAGATAAATCCTAATGCACTTAAGTATGCATTTCATGAACCAACAATATTCATGTAAAACTATAACAAGGAATTTAATCATTCCTTTAATAATTCTTTACTTCTTGAAATGAAGTAAACTACTAGGAATACTATTATTCCAAATTATCCACTTCTTGTTCTTTTCTCAAACATAATTTTCCAACATTTCAATCCATTCAATCCATGCTCTTTAATTCCATCAATCAAATGAAATTCACCTAAGAATGTATACTATCTCAAAATTTCCAGCTTTTTTCTCATTAAACCACATCTCACTAATTAATTCATATATTTTAATACATATTCCAAATTTGCTCCAAAATGTTCCTATTTCACTTAGCTATCATTTTATGGCCTGATTTCACAGCAACAATAGAATTCCAGCTAGTTTTCTGCGCATTTTCAAGGCAGAAATTCTGCCTTTTCTTTCATTTTTCACCAAAATCTTATTCCATCTTGTTAATTATTTTATCTAGCACCTAACTCTAATTAATTCCTCCATTTTCCATCAAGTTTTCTTCCTCAAAACTCATTGTTTCCTCAGTATTTTCCTACAAAAAATGACACACACACAACAGCAAAATCCAGCAGCCATTAAACCATTTTCCATGCTTACATGATTTCAACTTACATTAAATTTATTCCTTTACTTTATTTAATCTTTTCTTCATTAACTTCATCAACTTTCAGCCATCAAAATCTTTTCAAACATCATCAAAACTGCACTATAGCATAACAAATCCTTGCTAAATTCTTTTCTATGCAATCGGCTACACAAGAGAGCAAAAATAGCAGTATAACTACAACGACCACAATGAACCGAATCAACAGACATCTATAATCCCACTCTCATACAGCTGCATTATGAAACTACCAATGAGGAGGTAAGCTAAAAAGAAACAAAAAGGGAATTCACTATGCATATGGGAATTCACTCTCACACAACAAGAATCACACAATTACTCCACTGTGCATATGAGAATTCAAAAAGAATTGTAAGAATGCGTATGCACGCAACAAAATTGGGAATGCGCAACTATTACCCATTATGCCACGAGATACAAGAGAAGAGAGATTACCAGAGATCTCGTACCCACTAGGCCACGATGCACAGTGGAGGCCGCAGCAACAATTTGGTGGTCACGGTTTCAGAAGTGAGGAACCGAGAAGAACAAATCCCGCGCCTAATTAAAACACCTCGGCACCTGAAATTTTATATTTGACCAATGTATATCGGTTGGAAGAGCCTTCAACCGGTGCTTGAAGGAGTATATATAGAGCACAATGAGGGGTTGGAAGGGATTTGAGAGGGGTTAGTTGAAGAAGATAGAGAAAATGGGAGAAAACACAACGGAAGGGAAGACAGGACAGGGATGTATAGTCGTTGAGATTTGCGAGGGAATTTTCCATCGCTAATCCCTCACTATTAGAGAGGGATTTACGATGAAAATAAAAATAAAATAAATATAATCAATCGCTAATCCCTCGCTAATTAGTGTGCGATTAGCGAGGGATATATTCAGCGACGGATTAGCGAGGGTAAACCTCAGTGGAGTTTTAATGCCTTTCTGATCCCTCGCTAATTGTGTCGTATTAGCGAGGGATTTTTGAATTTCATATTCCGCTAAAAAAATCCGCGTTGCTTTGAAGGTAAAAGTTTTTGGGCCCCTCGCTGGTATATCCGTCACTAATCCGTCGCTATTTAGCGAAGGATTAGCGACGGATTAACATTTTCCTCACTTTTTTCAGTACTATACTGAGAAAACATATTTATTTCTAGCAACACTTAGCTACTTCCGACTTACTTACGGATTAAAAGTATGAAATATTTCGCCAATGAATAATTCTAAATAATCATCATGCTGTTTGTTTAGGTTTAATTAACATTGATCATGTTACGCTTACTAATATACATATAAAAAGTTTAATTAGTATTGATGTGTTTTCATATCTCAAAATTGTATTTATTTTGCTAATCAAATGTAATAAAACGTAATATATAAAACTCCGAGTGCATATGTAAACTCTTATAGTTATTAAATGTGTGTTCGTATTTGCATAATTATACATCGATCGATGACTGTATGCATGATCGATGCATCAAATATATATATATATATATATATATGCATATAAAGTGATAAATGAATTATATATATACTACACATGACGAGCTTGTACAGAGGTATAATGTATGCATATCTTTTAATCATAATCTATACTTCTTAACTTGCTGATGGTAATTACATATGTATTGAATGTAAATACATTGGTTATAATTAAACAAATAATAAAGAATTAAGTATTCATAAGAATATTACATAAAAAAATTTACCACACACAAAAGTATCGTGAGGAAAAAATTTGAGTATTCACAAAATGGAGAATCCTTTGCAAATCCCTTGGAAATTAGCGAGGGATTAGTGAAGGAAACAATCAGCGATGGATTAGCGAGTGATATTTAATATCCCTCGCTAAATAAACTCCAATCCATCGCAAATCACTGCTGGAATTTTCGACGGATAATTCAGCCTCTATTCCCTCGTAAATTAGCAAAGGAATAGCTTCGGTAACATCGAAAATCCGAAGCTAAAAATTTACCGCGAATATTAAGTAAAAATAAAATATCCGTCACTAATCCCTATCAAATTAGCGACGGATTAGAATGGGATATCTTTGTCCATTGCTAATTTGAAAAGGATTATAGTTAACGCTGATCCGTCGCTAATCAACTAGGGATTAGCGACGAAAAGTCAATCTGTCGTCTTTCCCTCTCTAATCCCTAGCAAATTTAGCGAGGGAAAATTCCCTCGCTAATTTCCCTCGCTAATTCTCTATTTTCTTGTAGTGTAACCTCCTCTTACTTGTATTGACATTGGGCCACATACATCAAAATGTATGAGTTCTAATAACTTTTTGGCTCGTTCTTCTTTTCCTGGAAAAGGAGTTTTAGTCATTTTGCCTAGTAAACAAGATTCACATATGCCATATGATTCATAATCAAATGGCCATAAGTCACCAAGCTTGTGTAACTTAGAAATACAATTTTCGTTTACATGGCCCAAACAATAATGCCATAAGTAAGAGGTGTTTGAATTATCTATTTTAGGTTTCTTATTATTTATATTAAGAACTGGATTATCCAATTCTAGAACATATAAACCATGAACCATAGTGAATATCATTCAAAGAAAAAGAACAACATTTATTCTTAAATATTAAATAAAATCCACATAAGTCTAAACACGCAACTGAGATAATGTTTTTCATTAAAACTGGTACATAATAATAGTTTTGTAGTTCTAGAATTAATCCCGAAAGCAGATTCAGCTCGTATGTCCCTACAGCAAATGCAGCAACCTTTGCCGCATTTGCAGTACGTAGGTCCACGTCGCCTTTCTCTAACCTTCTACTGTCCTTTAGTCCCTACAAGTTGTTGCACAAATGAGATCCACATCCACTATCCAATACCCATATCTCATTTCTAAAGGCAGTATTTATCTCAATCATAAACATACCTGGAGAAGAAGTAGAAGTGCTTGTAAGCTTCTCCTTTTGCTTCTTGTCCTTTATGGTCTCCAAGTAGGCTTTGCAGTTACGCCTCTAGTGGCCCATCTTCCCACAATAATGGCATGGGCCCTTGGTAGCTGCGTCCTTCTTGTTCACACCACCTTTGGGCTTTATGGCAGCCTTCTTCTTCTTCTTTTAAACTTTCTTCTTAGAAGAGGAAGATTCTACCATTAAAACTGCATTGGAATCCTTCTTCATAGAGGACTCCACAGTTTTGAGAAGATTGATTAACTTAGGAATGGTGGACTCAATCTTGTTCATCTGATAGTTAATCACAAATTGTGAAAAACTATTAGGCAATGACTGAAGAATTAAGTCAACACTTAAGTCATGGTCCATTGCAAACCCGAGAGATCCAAGCTTCTCTATCAAGCCCAACAACTTCAGCCCATGAGTGGCCACAGAAGAACCCACTGCCATTTTGCAATGGAATAGTTGCTTCAAGATCTCGTATCTCTTGGTTTTGGCTTGGGCATCAAATAACTCTCGAAGATATAACATGATCGATTGAGCATCCATATGCTCGTGCTGTTTTTGCAACTTAGGAGTCATGGATGCCAGCATAATACATGATGCTGTATCACTATCCTCCTTGCCCCTTTTGTGGATAGCATGCTCATTAGCATAAGCATCTTGAGTTGGTGGTGGCAGAATAGGAGCATCTAGCACGTAGAGCAACTTTTTCGATTTGAGAACGATTCTCAAATTTCTATACCGATCGAGATAGTTTGATTCAGTTAACTTGTTGGTTTCTAAGATGCTACGTAAGTTCAAGTTTGTTGACATGATGCAAGTGACCTAGATGTAAAGATAGAGAACATTAGCTACTTGTATATGCACATAATATGCAAATAATTAGGACTTTAATTAAACGCATTTTTACTCCACTATTTTACTCAAACCAATAGCCCCCACTATTGATTCAAGAAAGCCCATTGGAAGATTTCCTAGTGGACCGGTATCCAAATTCATCAAGAATAACCTGAGGTTTGCCCAATAAGCCACCCTTGAGTTCATTGGTAGGTATTCAATACCAATTACATCATATATAACTACCGGATCATTGGGTGATTAACAGCTTTTAATTTTAAAGCCTTTTGGGCTACCCTAACTTTTCCTCTAAATTTCTTTATGCTTGAGTTTGCCCAACTGGGATAAAGAATTTAGTTAAACTCGACCTATTAATCAGGAATTTAATTCCAAAGGAGTTTAATTCCATAGCTTGAACATGCCCAATGTCAAGCAGGCTTGGGTTTGCCCAACAAACTGGTCTCGAAAAAGGACTCTCATTCTTACTATATTAATGGAAGGAATTAGGTTTAATATTAATTGAGGGATTTGTTCCTTTTAGTGATTTCGTTGAATGATATGCATAAAAATCAATAAATCACGTAATTGATAATCATGGTAATAAAGCGATTACGTGGTATGGTTATGGACTTTTCCTAAATTAATTTCTTTGAGCCATAAAAGAAATTAACATAGTTAACCCTATGTGTTCATGCATGATTTAAGTAGAAGGTCTTACCTTCTCGCCTTGTTTTGGTTGCCATCTCCAAAATTGAAATAATTCTACTCTAATCTAACTTATGAAACTAATTACATAATTTCCTAAAGCAAGAAAACCTCGAGTTACATTCGAGGGGAGTTAGATGAGAAGAGAATTACACAAGAATTTTAGAGAAGGGAGGACACGCAGGCCCTATTTCATAAAAACCAAAATTGTAAAATGCATGAACAGATATAATTGGTTTTAGTCCATAACCATCTACCATGCCATTAACTATGCTTAAACAAAATAAATATATACTTTTATTATTCCAAAATCACTATATTGGAAAAATAAAAAAATTCTAAAATTACCATTTTAGAGAATACATCAATTTTAGATTTTCAAAATCATTATTTTGAAGAACAAAATTGATTGTCTCAAAACTAATTTTGAGAAAATAATTTTGGGTCCTGTCTCTCATCAAATGAGGTTTTTCCTTTCAAAATTCCATTCGATTTTTTTTTTTAAATTGTTGGATAGTGTAAAACAGAGCGAAACCAGTGCCGATTTGGAAGCCAGAGCCGACGCTGGCTCTGTCGTGGTTTTGAAAAAAAAATTCTCTTCCAAAAACGAGTTTTTTTACATCACGAACAGAATGGAATCGGTGCTAGCTTGGAGCCGGAGCCGGCGCCGGCGCCGCTTGTGTTCTGAAACAATGGCGGCATTTTTCAAAAAATTCCAGAAACAATTTTTTGTGCTTTCTTCCTTTGCAAATTTTCAGTGAGAACAATTCTCAACAGTATTTTCTGTTTTGAAGCTCAAAACAACAACCAATTTGTTAGTTTAAACAAAATCAAAACAGAAAATTAAGATAAAACGGAAGGCAACAATCATATTGCAGGAAAACATTTTTCTGCAGAAAATTCTCAAACCTAAAGAAAGCATCTTTCGAAATATGTTGTGACATTAACACAATCATATTGTGCTACGGACCCAACCCATAATGTTCGAAACAATTTCGACCCGAGTGAAAACAATTTTCACAGCAAACAAAGATAAACACGAATACATGAAAATAGTTTTTTATGCCAAAACAATGTCTGTAGACCACACATAGCATGGCTCTGATACCACTGTTGGGTATCTGAGGCTTGTATCTAATACGACGCAGTGAAAAATCAAACGAGATACCATCTCAGGACCCACCTATGTGTGGAAATCAAGACATAAAGATAGCAAAGGTAACAGCTTATTACCTTACGTTGATCGTACGGAAAAATAAAATTTTCTCCTTCTTCAAGTCGAGACGCGATCTAGCAATCCTTTTGATCAACCTCCACGTGAGTTGAACGTCTAATCACTATAATCACAGTGTGTGATTATCTCTAACAGTAATCCACATAGAGCAATACTCAAGCACCAAAATTCCCTATGCTAGCAGAAAAAGATGGCGGCTAGGGCTTGATCAAGATCAACGAAAAAGAGAGAAGAAGAAGTTGTTTTGTTGCTAGGGTTTTTCGTGTGAATCATCATACACAAGGGTTTCGTGTGTTTCTCTTATATCATACACGAAAATCCCTTCCCAAAACTGAGAATTCTAATCCTGTTAGAATTCCTTAATTGTAATTGGAAACATCAAGTTCTCACAATTACAACTTGGACCATAAATTATAACTAATTATAATTTGTCCACAACAACTTCTCTTTCTCTCAGTTATGTTATCAAATAACTTCTTGAGTATATAATCCTCTATTGTGTGTGACCTATTAGGTTTCCCGATCAATTGGTAGCGAACAAGAATTAATCCAAATGTCTTTGAGATTAATAATCATAATTAATTAGAATTAATCATATTAATTCTAATCAGGATTGGTTTATTAATTCATTAATTAATAAACCCATATTCCCAGATCATGAGTGGTATCTAGCTGAAGGTGTGAAAACTTGAAACACGAAGCACAGAGCGAAAGCAATTAAAAAAAAAACTGGAAAAACTCAAGAACAAGGTGGACAGAACAGAGGCAGCGCTGGTTGCCCTCTGTTCCACCTCCAAGGTTTGAAAATTTCTTGCCTATTTTCCTCATTCTAAGGGTTAGCTGGACCGGAATGTGTGCAACCGGGGTAGGTGTGCTAGTGGAAGCCTCTGCTGCGATCCCTACAAGCCTCCTACTCCGTCTTGGCATGTATGAACGATGAACGCCAAAGCTTTCCAGTTCTCGAAATATTCCACTGCCTAACTCTTGTTGGTGAAACAAAAGGGTGAAGAAGAATGATCTCAAGAGGAGTGATACTATATTCTCAACCTTCTCCTTGTTTTTGAAAAACAAAACCTTAAGGAGAATAACCCTCTCAACCTTCCTGGGTGAAGCAAAAGGTGAGAACCAAAACCAACAATAATGACCCGGGTTTTCTTATTCTTCTTGTTCTTCAAAATCCAGAGAATAATAAAGAAGAAGACTCTTGTGTTCTCATGAGAGAGAACCACGAAAATTCTAAGAATTATGAGAGTGTGAGAGTCCCAAGAGAAGAGAACAAAAATGATCAATATCATGTAACCTCTTGTGACCCTTAGTTTTGGTAGATTTGGATCCATATGACCTTTGGTTTTCTTGTTTTTGTTTTCCTTGCATGACCATTGAAGTCACACGAAAAGCCTCAACAATACAACCACTTTTCATATATCCAAAAGCCTCTACAAAAACTGAGAATTTCAAACAATTCTCTAATTGCAATCGGAACCCTCCAATTATAACTAATTATAATTTGGCCACAAGAACTTCTCTTTCTCACAATAAACCCTACTATGTTCTCAAATACCATTTTGATCTCAAATACCATTTTGAGTATATACTCCTCTTAAACCAAGACCAATTCCTCAACCCAAAGTTAATTAGGACTTACGGGCTATTCTGAGGACCAAAAAGACACATCGCCTTGGCTACTAAAATGACCAAAATACCCCTGCTATACAAATAGCTGTATTTTGCATTTTAAATATTTCCTAGTATCACCATAAGAAAATATTGACCCCAAGGACAATGTTGCATTAGCAAAGTCTTCGACCTACAGGTGAAATGACTAAAATACCCCTCTACACATCGCCGTAAATTTAGAGAGGAAGAAGTGTACTAACACCCCTCTAAATGACATCTACCATCCTTAGGTTTCTAGTCCAATGATCCACGACTTCCTGGAGTGTTTCCGCTTTCCAAGGGAGCTACCCTAAAGCAAACATCCAAGTCATGTTTTCTAGGCCTGGATATTTAGATCATTCAGACAACCACAAGGGGCGATATGGTGTAGAAACTATCTTGTACAAGTCTGTCTTAACTAACTAGTCACACATACTCAACATGCAAGTATATTGGCCCTACTATAGAACCTCAACTATAGCATATCAAAGTATATGCTTCCAGCTTCACTAGACCACCAACTCATACTCAAGTCGTAGAGTACTAGTCCATGCTGTAGTGGTAGTAGTCTAGGTTTCAACCATATAGTACTTTTAGAAACCACTACTACAGGTCCTGTTCTACGTATTCGAAATACACTTATGTCATAAAGTGAGTGGATTACTCACTGGCTAAAGGTAAGCCATTCCCTATTTGGAATTCATAACATAATAACTTAAACATGATGAGATTCTCATTCTCATCAATCGGTTAAGAACAAATGTTTATGTGTTTAAATAACCCATGATATATACCTTACTGTGAAAGACCTCTATTCACATGGATCACTTATTTAAACACAATGGGTCTTTTCCAAACGACATCATGCACAAAAGTGAATTCACAAACGATTTTTGAAAATCAATTCTTTTAATTAAAACATTCGATTTTTTTACATCAGAAAAACTAGTCTAAGAGGGCATACTTCCCAACAATCTCCCACTTGCACTCTAAGACTAGGTAAGTCCATAGGTGCCCACCCCAATGGCATCTAAGTGTCTCTTAAAGACCCTCTCAGCCAAAGGCTGGGTGAATGGATCTGCTAGATTGTTATCTGAGGTAATCGATTCCACCACGACTTCCCGTCTCTGGATGAAATCCCAGATCAGGTGGTACTTCCTCTCGATGTGCTTCCCATTCTTGTGGTTCCGAGGTTCCTTGGATTGCGATACTGCACCAGTGTTGTCGCAATACATCACAATCAATCTATCCATATGTGGCATGACTCCAAGTTCTGAAAGGAACTTCCGGAGCCAGATTGCTTCCTTAGATGCTTCCGAAGCTGCCACATACTCAACTTCCATGGTTGAGTCAGCAATGCAAGATTTCTTAACATTCTTCCACGAAATTGCTCCTCCGGATAAGGTGAAGACATATCCACTAGTGGATTTTCTCTCATACTTATCTGCCTGAAAGTCTGAGTCTATGTATCCGGTAGGAACCAAATCATCAGCCCTGTAAACCAGCATATAATCCCTCGTTCCTTTGAGGTACTTGAGAATATGCTTTATAACTTGCCAATGAACCTCCCCAGGGTTTGATTGATATCTGCTAACTAAGCCAACAGCAAAGCAGATATCTGGCCTAGTACACAACATGGCGTACATGAGACTTCCCATAGCCAAAGCGTAGGGAATCCTACTCATTCTGTCATTTTCTTCTTAAGACTTAGGACAGTCCCTCGAAAAGAGTGACAACCCATGTCTGCAAGGGATTAGTGCTCCCTTGCATGAGTCCATGCAGTACTTGGCCAGCATCTTGTCAATGTATGCTACTTGGGATAATCCTAACATTTTATGCTTCCTATTTCTAAGAAGTCTAATCTCGAGAATGTAACTAGCTTCTCCCAAATCCTTCATACTAAATTGACTAGACAGCGAAACCTTTGTAGATGATAACGACCCTACATCATTTCCAATGAGTAGAATATCATCCACATACAAGACAAGAAAAACCATATTAAACCCCCCAAGTTTCTTGTACACGCATGGTTCATCCTCGTTTTGAATAAATCATAAGACTTTATAGTCTCATTAAAATGAATGTTCCATGCTCTTGATGCTTGCTTAAGTCCATAAATGGACTTCTTAAGCTTGCATACCATATGTTTTTGGCCTTTAGTAATAAAACCTTCCAATTGGGACATATAGATGTCTTCGCTAAGATGGCCATTTGAAAATGCCGTCGTGACATCCATTTGCCATATCTCGTAGTTATAATGACATGCGATGGTAAGGAGGATCCGGATGGACTTAAGCATAGCAATCGGGGAAAAGGTTTCCTCATAATCGATTCCCTCTTTCTGAGTATACCCTTTCGCCACAAGCCTAGCTTTGAAGGTTTCCACCTTCCCATTTGCTCCCCTCTTCCTCTTGTATACCCACTTACACCCAATATGTTTTATCCCTTCAGGTGAAGCTACAAGATCCCAAACCTGATTGACGTACATAGACTCAATCTCGGCTTTCATTACTTCATGCTATAGATTTGCATCGACATCAGCAATTGCCTCCTCGTATCTAGTGGGGTCTTGTTCCTGATGATCAGAGACCAGCTCAAAAGCTTCTCCATACCATCTATCTGGAACCCTAGACAGTCTCCCATTGTGACGAGGCAATATTTGTATAGGCTCTTGAGGATGTGCCTCCTCTTGTTCCACAATCAAGTCAGAAGAAGTTACTTCCGAAGATAACTTCTCCTCGAGTTCCAACCTAGTTGAACCTTTCGTAGAAGTACTTTGATCATCCTCTAAGTATCTAGCATTAATACTAACTAGTACTTTCTACTCCTTAGGATGATAAAAGTAACCACCCTTCGTTCCTTTTAGATACCCAACAAAATAGCATAATTCTGATCTTGGTTCCAGCTTATCTCCCTTGATGAGTACATAAGCTAGACAACCCCATATCCTGAGATGATTCAGACTTGGCTTACGCCCAGTCCATATCTCATAGGGAGTCCTAGGTACTGACTTGGAAGGTACCAAGTTCAGAATATATGTTGCTGTTTCTAGGGCATATCCCCAAAAAGATACTGAAAGAGTAGCATGAGACATCATGCTTCTGACCATTTCCATCAATGTCTTGTTCCTCCTTTCAGCCACTCCGTTCTGCTGGGGTGTCCCCGGCGCAGAGAGTTGGGATACTATCTCATGATGTACCATGTAGTCCTTGAATTCACCTAAGAGGTACTCTCCACCGCGATCCGATCGTAAGGTCTTGATTAATTTACCTGTCTGACGCTCCACTTCAGCCTTAAACTCCTTGAATTTATCAAAAGAGTCAGACTTGCGCCTTATCAAGTAAATATAACCAAACCTTGTACAATCATCTGTGAAAGTGATAAAGTACTCAAAACCTCCTCTAGCTAGTGTAGATAATGGACCACACACATCAGTGTGAACAAGACTCAGTACCTCTTTGGCCCTATCCACCTTTGGGATAAAAGACCTTTTGGTCATCTTTCCCATAAGGCAAGATTCACACTGAGGCCAACTTTCCAATCTCAATGAGCCCAAAGGCCCATCATGGATTAGCCCCTGAATCCTGGTTGAGTTGATATGACCCAACCTCAGATGCCAAAGATATGAGTCATTGATATTGGTCTTTCCCTTCTTAGTTAAAGGTTCAGATTGAGTGTTAATTGATTATTTGTTAATAGGGTTCAAATAGAATAGATTTCCATACATGTGCCCAGTACATAATATTTCTCCATCTCTACTAATAGAAATACCAGAATGGAAATATACAGAATATCCTTGATTTATAAGTTTCGCAACTGAAATTAAATTCTGACGAAAAACAGGTACATATAAAATATCTATTAAAACAACTTTCTTATTACAATCAAAATCAAGATCCAGCTCTCCCACTACAAGGGCCCAGACTTGTGCTCCATTCCCTACTCGTAATCCATGTTCGCCCTTCTTAAGTCTTCTTATCTTCCTTAACCCCTACAAGGAGTTACAGATTTGATCAGTGTCTCCTGAATCAACAATCCAAGTAGAAGTTGATCCAACCATTGAAATAGACTCTAGATAGAAAGCATTACCTGTGGAATTTTTCTTGGCTTGAAGATCTGGACACTCCTTTTTCCAGTGTCCCTTCTTCCCACATTTGAAGCACTTGCCCTTTGGTTTGTCTTTGGACTGGGTCTTAGGCTGGGTTGCTGCGTATCCCTTCTTCCTTTTGAACTTTCTGGGCTTAGACCTAGTTCTTGAGGAAGAAGCCTTAGCAATCATGGCCTTTGAATGTGGCTTCATAACCTTCTCTTTCATTTGAAGTTCCATCATCAACTCAGTCAAACTCATATTTAACTTGTTAATATTCTAATTTAGTTTGAATTGAGTAAAGGAACTCGATAGAGATTCGAGAACCATGTCCACTTGGCTCTCGGGGTCAATGACAGCCCCTAAGATTTTCGCTTCCTCGAAAGTTGCAATCATCTTGAGCAAATGCTCCCTGACTGATGCTCCCTCAGCCATCTTAGTGTTTATTATAGTTCGAAGAGCCACCTGCCTTGTGGGCCGGCTCTTATCTGCGAACATAGTGGCCAATGAATGACTAATATCATACGTAGAAGTCATGTGCTTGTGCTTAGACTAGAGCACATTAGACACGGAGGTTGCATATAGCAACGTGTCATTTCATTAGCCTTCTTCCATGCCTTCTCAACCTCTCGCTCTTCATCGGTAGAACCTTCCCCATTTACAGGGTAGGTCTCGTAAAGGACATATTTATACTCCTTAGCTGTGAGTATTATGTCCAGGTTCCTCTTCCAGTCCACATAGTTTGGTCCCGTTAACTTATTCTCCCTGAGAATAACGGCCAATGGACTAAAAGAACCTCCCACCATTTCTGAAAAAATGAAAAATAAGAGAAAAGATTTAGTTTGTGAAAACAAAACAAATTTGTGCACTTTATCCTTATTATCAAGACTGATAATAATCAATTTGGCCCTTAGGAAAGCTGACATAGCTTATTGGGAAGATTAACAGTTTCCTAAACTAAGTGTATTAACCACCACAAATTAATTTCCCTTCTAGGTAATAATCTAGAAGATAACTCCATCGTGGGATGGCCGTTTCCTCTCATTTCCTATAGACATTCCTCACACTTATAACCTCCAACGTGCGCTGACCGATTATAGTACGTGTCCCGGGTTATTAATTACATCCTTCCATTAGATCAAGATCCTTATGGTATCCCCATCCTATATGGGTTCACTCCCAGGGTGACGCGAGGGGACCCACGATCTCTAATGAGGATCGTGATGGAAGCCGCGGGGCCGTTGGAACCCCTCTCCCACTTAGTCTTTTAAAATAAAGGTTTTTCTGAAAAAATATCCTTTTGCAAATTTACATTAAGTCTTTCCTTAACTCATAAATAAAATATCTCAATCCATTAAAATCTCTATATCTAGATTTATATCCTTAGAGACTTTTCTATGGACTAATTTTATTTAAGTTAAAAACTTAATGATTTCAAACATTTTTCAAGTAAACTTTCTAGAGACTTTGGTCTCAAGTTTGTTTGACAAAACAATTTTCTTGTGCCAAAATTAAATGGCTTTCTATTTTAACTTACAAAAATATCTAAATCTAATATATTTTCTATGCCAAGTATTAAATCCTTTGAGAAAATATCTAAGGATTAATTTTTGTTCAAGCTAAAATAACCATTGTTTTCCTTGTCAAAAACATTCCCAAAGATTTTGGTCTTTGAGAAAAACGTGCACATAGGTAACAAAATAAATAGCATGCGAGAAAACATTAAACGTTTTCATGCTCTTCTATTTTTAAACCTATGTGCCCAGATAATAGAATTAAACACATTAATTAATTAATTAATAATCTTGTTCAATCCTAAAATCCCTTACTAATATTTTCATGCAAAAATATTCCATGAATATTAACTATTGCAAAATATTAACTTCGTCTGGTATGGACCAAAAGAAAACTACAAGAAAAATTACAAGGAAAATTAAAACTTTCTCCTTGGTCCACTGCAACCGCTACACTGCTTTTAGGTCCAGTCATGCGCCCCTTGTCTTTTTTTTTTTATAGAGCGGAACCGGATTTCCATAGCCAAGCCAAGCCGGTTCCATGACCCCAAGCCGGTGTCGGTTCTGGTCTGGCTAGCTAGGACTAGCCTTCCAGAACTAAGTCGGTGCCGGTTCTAGCACTCCAATCCGGCACCGGTTCTGTTCTGGACGCTAGATCCTGCAGTTTTTTCTTGCAAATTTCCTCCACGAATTTCCCTTTGTTTTCCTTCACAGCTTCTGGTATCCATGGCTCTCCGATTTCAAACCAAACACAATGAAATCAACCAAAACCAACAATCGCCTATACCCTTCCAAATTGGGTTTACACGGTTGTACTATGAAAACATGGAAATTACAATCTCCTATACCTCCAATTGCGAGGTTTAACAGAGAATCTATCCATACCATAAACAACGAAGGATCATAATTGTAAACACACATATGTGTCTAGCTTTATTTGTCTAGATGCATGCACCCTATATTTTCACAAAAACTTCACGCACTGATACCAATTGAAGGTGTGAAAACTTGAAACACGAAGCACGCAGCGAAAGCAATCAACAAATTCTGGAAAAACTCAAGAATAAGGTGGACAGAATAGAGGCGGCACCGGTCCGGCAGCCCTAGCCGGCGCCGGCTGCCCTCTGTTCCACCTCCGAGGTTTGAAAATTTCTTACCTCTTTCCCTCGTTCTAAGGGTTAGCTGGACCAGAACGTGTGCAACCAGGGTAGGTGTGCTAGTGGAAGCCTCTGCTGCGATCCCTACAAGCCTCCTACTCCGTCTTGGCATGTATGAACGATGAACGCCAAAGCTTTCTGGTTCTCGGAATATTCCACTGCCTAACTCTTGTTGGTGAAACAAAAGGGTGAAGAAGAATGATCTCAAGAGGAGTGATACTATATTCTCAACCTTCTCCTTGTTTTTGAAAAACAAAAACCTTAAGGAGAATAACCCTCTCAACCTTTCTCTTTGAACCAAAAGGTGAGAACCAAAACCAACAATAATAACTCGGGTTTTCTTGTTCTTCTTGTTCTTCAAAATCAAGAGAATAATGAAGAAGAAGACTCTTGTGTTCTCATGAGAGAGAGCCACAAAAATTCTAAGAATTATGAGAGTGAGAGAGTCCCAAGAGAAGAGAACAAAAATGATCAAAATCATGTAACCTTTTGTGACCCTTGGTTTTGGTAGATTTAGATCCATATGACCTTTGGTTTTCTTGTTTTTGTTTTCCTTGCATGACCATTGAAGTCACACGAAAAGCCTCAACAATACAACCACTTTTCATATATCCAAAAGCCTCTACAAAAACTGAGAATTTCAAACAATTCTCTAATTGCAATCGGAACCCTCCAATTATAACTAATTATAATTTGGCCACAAGAACTTCTCTTTCTCACAATAAACCCTACTATGTTCTCAAATACCACTTTGATCTCAAATACCATTTTGAGTATATACTCCTCTTTAACCGAGACCAATTCCTCAACCTAAAGTTAATTAGGACTTACGGGCTATTCTGAGGACCAAAAAGACACATCGCCTTGGCTACTAAAATGACCAAAATACCCCTGCTATACAAATAGCTGTATTTTGCATTTTAAATATTTCCTAATATCACCATAAGAAAATATTGACCCCAAGGACAATGTTGCATTAGCAAAGTCTTCGACCTACAGGTGAAATGACTAAAATACCCCCCTACACATCGCCGTAAATTTAGAGAGGAAGAAGTGTACTAACACCACTCTAAATGACATCTACCATCCATAGGCTTCTAGTCCAATGATCCACGACTTCCTGGAGTGTTTCCGCTTTCCAAGGGAGCTACCCTAAAGCAAACATCCAAGTCATGTTTTCCAGGCTTGGATCTTTAGATCATTCAGACAACTACAAGGGGCGATATGGTGTAGAAACTATCTTGTACAAGTCTGTCTTAACTAACTAGTCACACATACCCAACATGCAAGTATATTGGCCCTACTATAGAACCTCAACTATAGCATATCAAAGTATATGCTTCCAGCTTCGCTAGACCACCAACTCATACTCAAGTCGTAGAGTACTAGTCCATGCTGTAGCGGTAGTAGTCTAGGTTTCAACCATATAGTACTTTTAGAAACCACTACTACAGGTCCTGTTCTATGTATTCGAAATATACTTATATCATAAAGTGAGTGAACTACTCACTGGCTAAAGGTAAGCCATTCCCTATTTGGAATTCATAACATAATAACTTAAACATGATGAGATTCCCATTCTCATCAATCGGTTAAGAACAAATGTTTATGTGTTTAAATAACCCATGATCTATACCTTACTGTGAAAGACCTCCATTCACATGGATCACTTATTTAAACAAAATGGGTCTTTTCCAAACGACATTATGCAAAAAAGTGAATTTATAAATGATTTTTGAAAATCAATTCTTTTAATTAAAACTTTCGATTTTTTTACATCAGAAAACTAGTCTAAAAGGGCATACTTCCCAACACTAGCAACACATCATGACCACCCAAGAGTCCAGGAAGTCAAGTGACTTGACATGAACCTTTCAATAACAAATTTCAATGTAATTTACTCCTTTCACCATAAATATCTCATTCGGTTTGGAGTACGGAATTAGTGCCAACTTCCTCCAGAATATATATATTAATTCTTGCCTGAATATAATAGTACTTGTACTAGGAACCCACTACTCTAGATGTGCATTAATTGGAACTATTTTCAAAACACAATCGCCTTGGCCAAGGACTTCTCGAATAGTAATTCCTACAAGTGGTCGTGAGATATTCACTCCTACTATTATGAGTGGTGAATCATTTATTGACCCTCTCAACTACTTTTGTTTACCTCACAATGTACCCAATATCCATCCCATAGATGGCCCTCGATCGAGCTCCGGAGATTGGAATCAAAGTACAAAGCTCAACAAATAAAGTACCTTGGAGATCTCAAGTCTAAGGATACTTGCACGTTTGTCATATTGAGATTATATTACTGGTACTAAATAGTTATCCATGTGATTATCTCAAAGCTCGGTCATCCAATGAACTTATTCCATTAACAAACATCCATGTGTTAACTTTGAGTATCTCAATACTCAGAGATATGAGAAGCACCGCCTGATCAAATCAGGAAGTCTAACACATGCTAGTCGTAACTCATTAATGATGTCCTATCTCATTAAAACAATGACTAGGGACTATTTAAGTACTAACAATATACAGTGTAGTAGGAATCTCATATCATGATCTCTATCATGATTTCCTTAACACAATGTTGTACTAGGGACTTTATTGAACAGTTATATTCCTTAAAAGTAAACAAAAGAAAATGTAAGATAAATAATGTCTTTTATTAAAATAAAATATGTCATATACAATATTGTACAAGTGATTGCCTCTAGGGCACAACACTAACACTTCCTACCCAACAAACAGTTTCCCATGAAAAGGCCAGCTGGACCGCAAGGGAGAAACAAAGGAAAATAAGTAAGGATAAATCCTATCAGGACTAGATAGAATGAAGTGATTTGCCACCGTTGTGGAAGGAAGGGACACAAAGAGAAGGATTGTTGGCATATGGATGCAACTAAAAGATGCTTCAATTGTGGGGATCCCAATGATTTTCGTGATAAATGTCCAAAACTATTGTTCAACACCCATGGTAATCCTGCAAGCAAATCGTGACAGCCAAAGTGTTAATGCACCAAACAAATCGTGGTAATGGTGCAGTCCATGGGGGAACAACTAGAAGTCGCAAGTGAAAGCCAAAGTGTATGCACTGAATAGCCACAAAATAGGAGCTGACTCTGCAATGGTTGAAGGTATGCTTTCTATTCAAAATTGCAAAGTAAATGTGTTGGTAGACCCTTGTTCCACCCATTCATATATGAATAAACTTTGTGCAAATATGATAGGATTGGTTGGCTTAGAGTTACCATATATTCTTTTCGTTAGTACACCTCTGGGAAAGTCAATCATAGCAAATGATGTTATTAAGAGGTGTGAGATTGAAGTGGGGAGAGAAAAACTACCTGGGGACCTTATTATTATGCCTTTTGAGGATTATGACATCATTCTAGGTATGGATTGGTTGGCCAAGCATGGTGCTCGGGTAGATTGCAAAAACAAATCTGTGTAGTTCGTTAGGCCGGGAGAGGATGTTTTAGAATTTTGGGGAGTCTAAGTGAAAGAGTTGAAGTATTTAGTCTTTGGAACTAAGGCCCAAAGAATGTGATAGGACGTAAATTAGTCATATTTTTCCTAGTTATTTGAGGCTATTTTGTGATACATTTTGTTCAATAACTGGTCATATTCCTTTATATTTGAGATTTTACCCTTGAAAAGTTATTTTGTGCATTATTTCAAATTTTAGGAGTAAAATAAGATAAAAATATCACAAAACAGAGCAAAGGTGGCGCCAGCTAGAAAAGGGGAACCGGCGCTGCTCTTCCACTGGAAAAGCACAGAGAAGTTAAATGAAACAGGGGACAATTGAAACTGAAATTGCAAAGAAAAAGGATGGATTTCGATCAACAATTTCGGCAACTTCATGGCTTCACGGCTCAATTCCAATTCAACAACAAAGGAATTTCGGACAGCAAGAAGAATGCAACAGTAATAAAGTGAAGACAATTTGGTGGGGCCCAGATGTAAAGAAAGGTCAACAAAGGTGGCTGATAAAAGGACGAAAGGAAATTGAATTCAGCAGCAATTTTCGGTGGTGATTTGCGGCTCAATTGAGCCGAGGTAAGGGAAACGACTCAATTGAGCCGACACAACAAAGAAGGAGAATTGGTTTTGGTGGCTTCTGTGTAGGCTTGATTGGAAGCCGAATTCCACAATCTTTAGCAGAAATCGACAACAAGACAACAACCGAAATCAAGATTTCAAATTGAAGTCAAAATTGGTTTCCAATAATCAAAAGTCAAGGCGGTGGACTTTTTAATGTTTATTTAGGATTTTATTTTAGGCTTTTATTATTCTTTTTTTATTTTGAATATTATTTTGTAATTACTTCTTCTTTATTTAGGATTCTTTTAGGAACTTTGTGAGCCTATAAATAAAGGCCAATATACCCTAGGAAAGAGGGTGCACAATGTAGGGACTTAGATATATTTTAAAGTGCATCACCAATATTTTCCCAGGAGAAATAGTTCAAGGAGGATTGTGTAAGAAGGTTTTCAAAGGAAGAAGAAGAAGGCTTGTCTATGAGTATCTATTTCTTTCCTTTGTTTTCTTTTTCTTGAACAATGATGTATTAATTGTTTTATTGTAATTTGACATTTTTTTAGACATTCATGATTTTTAGAGTTATTTGATCTTTTGATTAATTGATTGTTATTCTTGGTATTTAATTACTTGCGGTTATTACAAGATTAATTGATTGTGGCTTTCCGTTAACTTGCTTAAGAATAGGGTTGATGGTAGTTTCAATTTATTGATTTCATATTTGTTGTCTTTTAACTTGCCTGAGAATGGGGTTAATTGCTAAGAACAGAGTAATTAAATGTTAATTGATGTCTGCCAGAGTATGAATTCATTGGTTAATTTCATGTCTTAAGTTTGCCAGAGTATGGAAATTTAATCAAGGATTAGGTTTAATGCATCTTTTGGGTGAATTAGTTGAGACAGAGTATGTGATGCTAATTTGTCTAGAAGATAGTGATTTCATGGATTGGGAAAGAAGTAAATCTCTATTAATCCTTCATGATGCCAAGAAAATAATTAGTTAAGATAATGGTTAAGTTCTTTAAGATCATGGTTGTCTAAATAATGGTTTGAGTTACATACTTCTCCATTCTTGACATGTATATATTTTTATTTTTATTTTATTCTCCTTTTTGTTTCATTTTAACTTTATTGAGTCGGTTAAATAATGAAAGAAGAATGATTAATGTATACTTGTTCCTTGAGAATCGACACTCGTTTGAACCCTATACTATGTTAATGATGAGTACGCTTGCTCATATGTATAATTTAGGAGTTAACGTTTTGATTAAACTTGATTGGGAATGTGCTTATTTTTATATGATTTTTTATACCCAAATCCATACACATCAGAATGCTTAGGAAAGGATGTCAAGGTCACCTTGCCTCTTTGATTAATCAACCCTCGGACGAGAGTACCTTGGAGAGCACTACTGTAGTGCGCGATTTTGCTAATGTTTTTCTTGAAAAATTGACAACATTACCCCCTTCGCAGGAAGTGGAGTTCACCATTTAGTTAGTGCCAGGAGCCGAACTAATTTCCAAAACCCTATATCGTATGGGCCCTACGGAATTGAAAGAGTTGAAGGATTAGTTAGAGTAATTGTTGAGTTAAAGGTACATTAAGCCAAGTACTTCGCCGTGGGGAGCACCGGTATTGTTTGTGAGGAAGAAGGATGGAACTTTGCGTCTGTGCATTGATTATCGTGGGTTAAATAGTTTGATAATTAAAAGCTCGACCTAAGGCAAGGATATTACTAAGTGAGGATCTGGGAGAAAGATAACCCTGAGACTGCCTTCAATACCCGGTATGGGCATTATGAGTTTGTGGTGATGCCATTTAGATTGAAAAATGCCCCTGCAACCTTTATGGATCTAATGCTTGCATTGACACAAACCGACACTTGTTATAAAGCTAGACCGACACCGATTGTACACTTTATCTTGATGATATATAGTTCGTGCTCTGAACTAGTGCCCGTTAGTCATAGTGTTTCGACTTTTGAGCTCTCAAGACAAAACGGGTGCCTCTTCAATTCTTGAACTATTTCCTGTTCCTTGAATCGGTGCTCGTCCGTCTGCATAATCGATGCCTATTATTTCCAAAGAGTTTGGGTTAAACTCTCTATTTTGAACCAATGCCTGTTCAATACCTTTCCCGAGACCAGTTTGGTGTTCTTTTGCACTATTTTCATCATGCTTCTCCAATTATCTCCTCTTTATGAATTGTACATAAAATAAGGTTAAAGTGAGGAAAATCAGTGGTCATCTACTCCTAATTCTAGCATAACTCTACAGAAAAAGCTAATAATTATAGTAATAATAGGAACTCAGCACTCCCCAAACTTATGTTTTCACTTATCCTCAAGCAAATTTTCAAGATAATAAGCACCTCAAGCTAAAAGAACATTTGTAGCATGAATAAAATTTTGACAAACTTAACTATCACGATAAAGATATTCTTTTTCTTTTGAGATGAGAATTCAAATTTAGACAACTCAACCAAGTCAAACTTGTGTAAACGTGTGTATTTGAATAGATAAAACTAAGATAATCGAAATTATCTTAAACAAGTCTATGCTTATTCAACACGTTTCACCTTATCCCTTAGGTCAAGAATACAACTCCAGTGATAGATATAAGTAAGGAATAATGAGTAGTGTTAAGTTCTCTGACTTCTCAAAGCTGTAGGGATTAAAGTAAATAAAGGATTGGTCTATAAACTCACTTTTGCAGAGTAATATAATCGCCTAGTAATGATATATAATAAATGATATTTGTATAGTGCCAGAATCATAGAGTAGAAATGTAGTACATAAATAGAGCACAAAAAAATGTAGTAAAAAAATGCAATACAAAAATCATATGGTGCTAGCAGGAACTTTCTCTGGTAAAATGGAAGAGGAACTTCGTTGAGTAGCTATTTTAACCATATTTTGAATTTGTGTTGTCACATATGTGAGACCATTCCTTGTTCATCTTTGGACAAACAACAAATGATTAAAGAAAGCATGGAAATGTACATGCATGAAACTATATAGTCATATTTATTATTTCCTACATCTCTTTGAACTCCCATTAGTTAAATACATATTCTGCTAGACTTCAAAATAAACCAACTATATGCTTTGCAAAAGAAACCTAAACGCCAATCCCTAAATTTTTCTCAAGCCTAGTTGAAAGATGCATGCTTTACAAAGGTTGAAAAGTATGAAATAGATAGGATCAACTTCTGACGGTTAAAAAAAAAAATAAAATACTAACATATATGTTTATTGCAATGAGTACTTTGATTGTTCAAAGTTGCAACAATGTAGAGAAGGGAAAAGAAAAACAAATAGAAAAAAAGTTGCAGTAGTACTTTGATTGTTAAAAGTAGATGCAATTAAAATTTTAAAAGTAGGGCATAATTGAGCATTTCTTCACATATGAAAGAAAACTATAATAACTTACTAGACTTTGATGATGTTGAAAATTTGGTGGAAATTGATGGTGAGGAGGATGAAGAATTAGAAAAAAAAATAAGGTAAAAAGGCCACTGAATGGTTCAAGCAAATGTTCCTCAAGTTAGTTCTAAATGGAGCAAATGTTCTGTTGGACACCATCGGCAGCACATTGTATTGACCTTATGCTAGAAGATATTGGCATGATTCCTCAAGTTAGTAAGATTTTGGAAAGGACAGTAGCAGTCACAGGTTTGATCAAATCTCATTGGAAAATATTAGTGATAGTAATAAGTGGTTGATTGGAAAGTTGGGTGTGCATTCTTTAAATGATGTAGATGATGAGTTGGTCTTTGATCCAACATAGAATCTGTACACACACTACACAAAACAACATTCTGAAATCATAAAGCTAAAACATTCCAAAATCACAAATGTCTTTTTATTAAAATGCTTTATAAAATAACACCTAATCTAATAAATGAAATAAACATATAATGTACATTTAATAAATATATTGTATATATATATATTGAATAAATATGTAAACATATCGATATATGTGTGTGTGTGTGTGTGTGTAATCAAATATCAAATAGTTACCTAAATTGTTTATTATTTTAATTAATAACTCCTCAATAATTCAATACACGAATTTAGAATTAATTCTTTATCTATCTATGTATATGTATTTTTTTTTCAATTATTAGTTTTTTGCAAAACATTCTATTCTGCATTATTTCAAGTAGTGATTTCTCCATCATTACTCAAGCACAATAATTTCCTTTACATACCAAACTCAAATAATTCATTCACACCATGCCGAATATGTCTTTATGCAAGAATGCTCGTACTATATGGACCATATATACGATTTTAGGTGAAGTGTCACAAGTAATATTTCTTCCCATTGCATCAAAAACACTACGGCAAATTAATTCTCTATTCCATTTAATCCCGTTCACAACATATTTCTAAAACTTCCTACAAGTAATGTTTCTGTCTTTCATGTAGAAACAATTAGCATTACCCCTATCAATGATTCTCCATAATGTTCTATACATTCTCACTTTTTCCTTTATTTTAATATCTCTAATAGAATTGATTGAACAACGCAAATGTACAGGATTCTTTAAGAAGTCTTTTTGCCTCTGTCATTATCTTCATCTCGGCAGATGATTGGCTATCTCATAGACTCTATCACTTTGATCTTCGTCAACAATGCACAAATTCATCCACAGAGGCTTCTAAGGGAAACTTCAATCACAAACCTTCCTTATGACGTTTTAAATTAGGCCATTTGTCAAATAGTTATCAAGAAGTCTTACATAAGAAAATTTCTAATGTGATGTTGGTTAGGTTTGGATTGTAAACTTTTTGTGGTTTTGTTAAATTTTCCTGTCGTAGTTACGTTAGTTTGACAAACTATAAAAAATTAGAAGTTTAACAAACACAGCAATTTGATAACGCAGTTCGTCTATCAACAAGTCTACATCAACAGGCTCTTGACCAATAAAGAAATCCACTAAAACTTTAATCAAAGTAGCAAGGATAACACTTATCTCAATCACCACGTGAACCCTAGTGGACTCTAATAGAACACAACACAGTGCTCTTCCTATCAATCTTTCAGAAGACCTTTTGCTCTACACAACCCTACGATTGTTCACCTTTCAATCTTTGTTACTACAACAGCCTGTTGCTTCGTCTGACTCCAGAAACCTTCCTACCATAAAGGTATTTGATTTGAAGGAGAAATAAATTGATTCAAGTCCTCCAAGAAGATCATATATTGTTGTTGCTAATAACTAGAACTAAAAGCATACTTTAATAGAAAGATTCAATACTCTACATTAATGGCATATGCTTTTCAACCACTCAGAATATTTTCACGAATTTCCACTTCTATTTTTCATGATCAAACTCGGAGGATTTCTCTTAAAATTTCATGCTCTTTTACTTTTGTATTTGGTCACTTTATATAGTGCTATAGAGTAGTAGTTTCAATGTCAAATTTGGATCTGTGTTAGCCTTGTAGCTTCCTAAATCTTTGGAACTCTAATCCCACCTTGTTTTTTAATTTTTCACTTACAAAATCTTCATAATATCTTAAATAAAACTCATCCAACATTCCCTGCAATCCATTTCCTACCCCAGTTGAATTATTATAGCATCAAAACCTTACCAATATTGCAATTTCTAAAATAGTTTCAATTATGTCAAAAATTTCTGTTAGATGTCAACTTTGACAATGATATTGAAACACTTTATTTCCATTTTGAAATAGTATATTGTCCAAACGATACCTATCATGATCTTATGTTTCTTCATATTCAATCCCATAAATATTCCAAAATCTTTATAGCATGATCTTCATAAAGATTATGAATGTATATTGCTAGAACTTCTTCAAATTCTTCTAGATTTAGTTTTCTAATTCAATTCCAATTCCATTGCTCAATCCTATGAGGAGTATATTTTTCAATATCTTTTGAGATTTACTTTCCTAATCTCCCTCCAATTTATTTTGCTCAAACATTGCCAAATAAGCAATGAAATTTCCATAACAATCTCCCCCATTCGCATTGTTTGGTGCAAAACCCATATTTAGTAAGGTATCTTCAACAGTCATCAGGAGTTCTTCAACATGCTGCCGAATTCTTTTTATTAGACACATCAATGACCATAGACAGCAAAACTCCACCTAAATAATAACTCGTCCAAAGTACAACATTAGTCGTGTGCATCTTGCATTCTTGCTTTTCATGCATTTGCAGCATTGCTTTGCTCTCCCCCCTTTTTTTAGCAAAGAAGGATGGACCATCATTATTAATCAAGAAGAGTACCAATACCAACATGAGTGTTAAGCTAATTCGACTTTGTTGGAGGCAGTTTTTGTTGTAGTTAGTAGGTGCTTGTGTGAGGATTCCTACCAGTTTCCCTTACTAATGTTTTTCTTACCAATTTTTCCTCAAAATATTGTTCTCCAAATTGAAGAGCTTGATTGGTAATGTCTCTTACTTTGTTACCAAACACAGCAGTAGTTCCAAGCTCACCTATCCTTAGATCTTTGAATTATGTTGTTAGCATTTGCAACTTTGACATCGGTACTGTGCTTGTTCCTTCAAATACTGTTTTGTAATCACTCCCATGCATCTTTAGCAGATATGCATGTTGAAATCAAGTTCAATTCATCAGCACCAATAGCAGCAAAATTTGTATTCAATGTTTTAGCATTAGCATTTCCAAGACGACATTCAACATCAGTCCATAATTCCAGTGGTTTTTCTTCTTCTACTCCAGTACTAGCATTCGGAAATGTCGATGGTTTCCATCCTTGAAGATTCTCATCCTTGTTTTCCAATAAGCATATTTAGGAAAGACAATTCCATACCACATGTAAAGTTCGGATTGTCAATTTGCTCTGTTTGTTAAACTTCTTATTTTTACAATTTGTCAAACTAACGTAAATATGATAGAAAAGTTTAACAAAATCACCTGAAGTTGACAATCCAATCCTTAAAATGTTTTGTCCTATCTATGCATTTGCTAAGCAACATCAACTTTCATTTCCATGGCATTCTAGTTTTTTCTCTTCTAGCTTTGCTATTATTTTCATAGATCTTCTTTGACAATTTTATGCCTTTGTTAAAACTCAATTTTCTAGGAAAATTAAGGTATTTCTTTTGAAATAATGGGTTCAAATTTAACATGTGGTCATTCTACGATTCCAAATGAATTACTCGTCAAACTTCTTCTACGAAAATTCTTGAACAAAGTGGAATAGTTGAAAGCAAGCAATAAAATATTATGAATATAGAAGGAGCCCAACGTCTCTCTCCTTTGGGCTCTGTTTAGTTCATCAAATGGGGAAAGAGAACTTTCAAATAGTTTTTTTATATTATTTTTATGAAGAAATAATGTCAAGATTGAATTTCTTTTTTATATTTATACATTGTATTATGTATATTGCAAAATGTAACAGTCCGCGACTATAAAAATTGCAAAATATACATTATCTTATACATAATGCTCCTAGTGGTTTTCACCGTTTGCAGTCCGTGACTATGCAAGAATATTCTGTGCTGTCCTTGATGGAAAACGAAAAATAGGGGAGCATGTTGTATACGTAAAAAAAAATTGGAGAAAAATAAAATGTGAGCCTTAAAGGCTATGCGGAAGCGTAAAGATCATACCTTTGCGTTCCTTAACCCTCCCAAGTTGCGTAGGAACAGATTGAACGGCTGGAATCGCCTCACTTTGCACACTTGAAGGAGCTTCCGGTTGAACACTCGCTAGCCTTCTACTTCGCCTTGTTTGCATTAACGCTTAGCTCTCCAGTTCTCGGGATATTCCTCAGCCTAACCTCTAGTTGGTGAACACTATGGTGAAGAGGAACGATCTCTAAACTCCTTGGATCTTTCGCTATTGATTAGCAAAGAACAAGAAGAAACCACAGAGGAAGGGAGAGGGAAAAACGTGAGTTCCCAAAGAGAGAGTGACGTGAGTGTGTGAGGCTAGGGGAAAAAAATTAGGGTTTTATTTTCCAAAGAGTTGTTTATTAGTTCGCCTAAACTAGGTCTCTCAATCTCTGATAAACATATCCCCGGGATTTCAAAACACCCGGATATTATCCTGAGAATCAGTTTGGCCTAACCTTAAACTCCTCTTAACCGTATCTGGAAAAAACCCTAAGGTCCAAGCTATTGGGCTAGAAAAATATTTATTATTTTTCTTGGATCCAAAAGGCCAAAAATAATAATTATTAATTATTTATTTCCTGGGCTTACATAAGTAACCCAATAAATAATTAATGAGCCCAAATAAACCATAATAATTAATTTTTAATTATTTATTTCTTTGGCCTATATAAATAACCCAATAAATAATTAAAAATTATTTATTTCCCCTAGTTTAAGCCCAGGTTAATTTCTTAATTATTCATACTGGACCTAGGCCCTGAATAATTAATTAACCAATTAAACTAGATAATTAATTTCTCTCAACTCCTATTTTATTTATTTATTTATTTTATTCCAGTCCAATAATAAATTAGACTTCCTGAATAAAATAAAATAAAATACAATCCTCTTCAACTGAGACCAATTCTTCAACCCAAAAGTAGTTAGGACTTACGGGCTATCCCGAGGACCAAAAAGACACATCGCCTTGCCTGCTAAAATGACCAAAATACCCCTGCTATATAAATAGCTGTATTTTGCATTTTAAATATTTTCTAATATCACCATAAGGAAATATTGACCCCAAGGACAATGCTACATTCGCAAAGTCTCCGACCTACATGTGAAATGACTAAAATACCCCTCTACACATCGTCGTACATTTAGAGGGGAAGAAGTGTACTAACACCCCCCTAAATGACATCTACCATCCTTAGGCTTCTAGTCCAATGATCCACGACTTCCTGGAATGTTTCCGCTCTCCAAGGGAGCTACCGTAAAGCAAACATCCAAGTCATGTTTCCCAAGGCCCTGGATAATTTAGACCATTCGGACAACCACAAGGGGCGATATAGTGCAGAAACTATCTTATATAAGTCTGTCTTAACTAACTAGTCACACATACCCAACATGCAAGTATATTGGCCCTACGATAGAATCTCAACTACAGCAAATCAAAGTATATGCTTCCAGCTTCGCCAGACCACCAACTCATACTCAAGTCGTAGAGTACTAGTCCACGCTATAGTGGTAGTAGTCTAGGTTTCTACCATATAGTACTTTGAGAAACCACTACTACAGGTCCTGTTCTACGTATTCGAAATACGCTTATGTCATGAAGTGAGTGGACTACCCACTAGCTAAAGGTAAGCCATTCCCCATTTGGAATTCATAACATAATAACCTAAACATGATGAGGTTCCCAGTCTCATCAATAGGTTAAGAACAAATGTTTATGTGTTAAATAACCCGTGATCCATACCTTACTGTGAAAGACCACCATTCACATGGATCACTTATTTAAACACAATGGGTCTGTTCCAAATGAAAATCGTGCACAAACAAAAAGTAAATTCACAAACAATTTTTGAAAATAAATTCTTTCATTAAAATATTCAATTTTACATCAGAAACCTAGTCTAAGAGGTCATACAATCCAACAGTCCTTTTATGGGAGACTTGGATGTGTCGTAATAATGTATTGTTCATTGGAGCTAACTTTATTCCCTTGCAATTTGGAAGTAGCATTCTTTAGGCCAAAGCTGATTTATCTCAGATTCAATCGATTTGTCACTCGGCTGGTATGTGGGTTTACTGAACCTCTGTATGTTGGAAGGTTCCCATTCCTCCTCGAATCATTCCTGTCATTTGGATTAAGTCTAATATGGTTACGGTTAATGTCAATGGTGATTGCAAGGGAAGGGCCTTCAGGGAACAGAGTGATTGTGTGAAAATCAGCTGGTCACGTCATCTTTGGTTTTGCAAAGAATATTGGTCACTTTTGCAATCAGCAGATTGAAATTCAAGCCGTTTACTTTGGGCTTAAATGGTGTTGGCGTCTTCATCTTCAAAGCATTGTCGTTCAATTTGACAATTAGCTTCTGGTCCATTAATTACAAGGCAATGTAGATAGTTCATTGAAGACCCATACTTTCTTCAGGAAAATATAGTTTATACGACAGTGTTTCAGTTCTTGCACTTTTACACATGTCCTTCATGAAGCCAACAGAGTTGCGGATTATATGGTAAATTTTGGTTTTTTCATTCAGGAGTCCCAATCTTTCCAATCTTTTATAGAGTTGCCTGCTAAAGCAAGAGACTTATATAACCTAGATAGATGGCTAATCCCCACCCTTCGTATTAGAAATTTTGTTGCCAATTGAGGCTTGACACCTTTCTTCCCCTCTTTTCTCTCTCTTCTTTATTATTAATAAAAATTGACTTCAGCTTCGATTAAAAAAATGTGAAATGTAACAGAATGTATGTGTCTCTTTCTAAAACTTTATAACTACAATTTATCCGCTTAAAACAAGGAGATTTTATTAATTACAGCAAAGTATTAAAAATTAAATGAGTAGAAGTTGCAGTTTAACATCTCTTACGACTAATTATCTTTAAAAAAAAGAAAGAGAATTGTATAAAATAATGGAGAAAGATGTAGCTTTGCTACTACCTTATCTATTGTGTCTCTACAAAAGTTTGCTTCACCTCACACTTGATATTCTCTTCAATTTTGCTTCTAGTTTCAACAATTTCAGTTCCTTTGGAATTCTTTTGCATTTCCTACGTCGACATTACTTTGAAGAAACGTTATGAAAAGGTTGTTCATCATCCTTACAAATTTTATTTTTGTTTTCAAACTTCCCATAAAACAGGCACTAGGAATAGGAACTGGACATTTAGGTTGGGGGTGGGGAGGATTAAATTAAAACTTATATTAAAGGATTTTAATTTTTTTTTTTTTTTGCGGGGTGAAGGATAAAATTTAAAGGGAATTTTTAAAATTTATTAATTTTCTTAAGGAAAAAAATGATTTGTTTAAAAAATCTTGGAGGGAGAGGAGGGGGGTAGGCACAGCCCCCGCACCCCTCTCTCCATCTCTGACAAGGAAGATGCATATATCATGGAATGGAATGGGTCGATCTTCTCCCTCCAAATCCCACCACCGTCCTCAAAATATCACCATGAAACTCAATCACACAATTTGCACAGAAACTTTTGTGTATATGTCTCAGATTTTTCTGTCTTTGCCTTTCTTTTTTTCTTCAAGTTGGCTTTATTTATATTTTAGAGACACATAAATATTGAGAAGATTTGTCCGCAAGATCTTCTCAACATATACTAAACATTTTCAATGAATAGACTTCTAAATTCTGTATCAATCACTAACCCCATCAAACATACGCTAAAATAGTCTCCTAACCAACATGCACGGCATGGTTAGGTTATCAAGGTCATTTATCATAGTTTCTCTAATGGAAACCGTATCATTACATATGTAATACCCCACGCAAAACCACCTTTTACTATGGGGAAAAAGTCATGCATTGCATAGCATGTCGCATTTCATGTGATAGCTTAAAATTATTTGTGCATGGGTGCATGTGAATTTCAAGGTTGTGCTTGCATTAAATTATTTAAATGTGTTGAAGCATTATTTAAGAGCTGTTTAAGTGAAGCTTAGTAGAGGAGATTGAAGGATGAGAATTAGGGTGGAAAGAATTTCTTAGAGAAATATTAGCATTGGAGTTGATTTGGAATAGCGGTTAGGTCAGTAATTTCCCTTGGTGACCCGAGTTCGAATCTTACCTCTTGCGAATCTTAGTTTTTCTTTTTGAAAATTCTTTTCCCTAGATTCCTCCATGCTTTGGCCAAAAAGACCCTAGCCATCCTATTGAATTTTCAGCACCATTTTTCCAAGGAGATAAGTCTCCATATTTATCTCCTAAATTTAAAGATTTTTGATGAGGATAAAGCTTACTTTTAATTTCAGCTTTTGTTCTTTTTCGATTTTCGAAAAACCCTAGTTGGAATAATTAAATTCCAGCTTGATTTTAACTTACTAGATTTTGTAATGGATAGTTGGAATTAAAGTGTTATTTTTCTAGTTAGATACCTTGTTGATTTTGAACCTAGAACCCTAGCTAAAAATCTGGAAAATTCTCCAGCTAGGTGCCGCCACTTTTGAGGGAGTTTTAGCTCAACTCAAACTCCTCCAATGCTAGGAAATCTTATCCTAAATCCTTTAGCAAATCAGACTTTATTCCAATCCTAAATCAACTGGGTTTTTGCTCTCTTTTCTAGCAGAATTTCGGCAGCCTTGTACAAGAACAAGCTGGCCGAAATTGCTGCACTTCTAAGTGTAATCCAACTATTCGAACCCTAGCACAAATCACCTAGAACACCCCTCATCAATTCAGATTACCTTAGCCACACAAAATCAGATTTTACTCACTAAAAATTCCAGAATTTCGGCCAGCTTATGAACCAGAATTTCGGCCAGCTTTGTACAGGAAATTTCGGCCAGCTTTGCACTCTAAATCAAACGAAAATTCTGCATGCCAAGGCACACCAATACCCCAGCTGATTAAGCCAAATTTCAGCACTTAAAACACTCACGTTTTTGCTGTGAATTGCGGCAGAACAACAACCAAGTCAGTCCAGAATTTCTTCCTTTGGTTCAGTGATTTTCACACAACACTCACGCCACTCTTGCACAGAATTTTAGTTGTCAAAACCTACTCAAACTCTTCCTTCTTTTGGCCAAAACAACCTGAACACGCACAGCCCTTTTCTTGAGAAATATTTTGGCCAGCATAGGAGAACATGTCCAGAATATTTTCTCCTCTCAAACCTTCCCAAAATCGGCAGCAGCAAGGTGCACAGCAAGCTGCAATTTTTGCCCTTGCTGTCCAAGAGATCTAAAGCCATTAGGAGTCTTTCTTAGCACCACCATCTAACCCTAAACCAATCTTCTCTAACCTTAAATCATAGTAGCCGACTACCCTCTCCTTACTACACAAAAATTTTAGCAAAAACTCTCCTGCAATTTTCGAAAATCACAAGAGCAATTCCTAGCAAGAAACCGATCACACTCTAAGGTAAGCAAAAAACCATCCAAACCTCTGGATTCCTTCCTTCCATCAATTCTTCTCTTTTTCTTCCCTTGAATCATGCCACCTAAAGGCTGATTCCATCCTCTTTAGCTACTCTCGGTCAAAAGGAAGGAAAGAAGGCAGTTTATCTCTTCTACTCGAACGAACTCGGGACTATCACCATAGGAGCATCGAGATCTTGTTGACACGGTTGTTGCAATGTAAAGGAATCCTTACCCTTGATGTCGAAGTTAAGGCTTAATATGGTTGAAGATGTCCACTAGCATGATGAATGAGTATTTTGAGTCGAGTATTTAATTAAGCATATTCGATGGATAGCAATGCTATATTTTTCTGTGGTAATGATGGATATGAATTGTGATGGTCAAGTCAGGACCTTTTTGATATAATATTCATGTCTTTGATGGATATATGGTCATAGTATATGAACTTTGGGGATTGGATAATTTATTTGGAGTTAGATAGTGGATTGTGAATTGTTATGGGAATAAATGAGTTTAGAGCATGTTTGAGTCGATTGAGACCCTGATCACGATATTATATGGTTCTAGATCAGGAGGATATTTAAAGGAATCAAGCTGTGATTTTATCTTACTTATCTGAGGCATGCCAAGTAAGTCCTGGCAAAAACCCTTTTGTTAAATGTTGTGATGGCAAGTCTATGTTGTAAGGCTTTGTGAAGCTATTGTTAAACTATGTTTACTTGGGTTGTAAACGTGGATATTTATCTTTAAACGGTTTTGTCAAACTAACGATTTTATCAAGAAAACTATTCTCTCTCCTAAATTTTTAGAAAACTCTTTTAAAGAAAACCACGTTGTACAAAGCCAAGGTATGAAAATATTTTGAATCAGGAATTGACGGATATGTTCGTTGAGTATTTAATAAGGGTAGACTAACAATACTAGTCTTAGAAGGTTAGAGTAAGTCTTCTAGCAGGAGGCCACCTCTAGAAGATAAGCTCGGCTTGAAAATGCGACAGTGTTGGTTGGTTAGGCCGGTCCGAGCTAGCATTTGTAATTGGTAAGGTATTACTTATTTTCCCGGCATGGACACCCGGATGGTTTTGTTGGGTGTAGAGAAGGAGGAGTATCTCACCCGGTGGGCTGTACACTCACGTTGATTAGAACACCCAACGTGTGGCAATCTGGTCCCGGCAAGGTGCACAAAGTACGGTACTTTGTGCTCATGGAGCCCAATGTGTGGTGACATGACATTGATTCGAGTGGATGATTTATTTTGCATAAAGTGTGATTATGAGGAAAACCCACTCCTTGCAAAAGAGAAATGATTTATGACTTGGCAAATATTTCTGCAAATATTTTTCTCTATGCATACACGAACTGTTTAAAATACCATGTGCACACACAGGACTTACTGAGATTTAATCTCACACTATTTTATACCATGTTTTTAGGTGATAGATTATGCTGAGCAAGCGGGGCATGTGATAGTTGGAGTTTTTGTTATTTTTCCATTTTGTTCTTGGGGACACTTGTTGTTTTAAGTTTCTGAATGATAATTGCTTGGTTTCATTTTGCTCCAGTTTGAGCCTGATGTAATAAGAGTTTTTCTCTATTTATCTAAGTTTATTATTATTATTATTATTATTATTTTGTTTACCTTTATATTCTATACCTCATTTTAAAGACCCCTTGTCCTTCGGGATGAGGCGACATCCCCGCTCGTTTAGGGTACGTAGTAGTGGGGTGTTACAAGTGGTATCAGTACCTAGGTTTAGGCAATTATTTGACTTACTGGGTTTTATTTCCTTAAGTATTTTGATCTGGTGCTACTTTTTATCTTTTGGTTATAGGATGGTCATAAGAGTTGTATCGGCTGTCAGAGACTGGCTTGCTGGCTGCGGGAATCCGCCTACCCCACTACCTATAGCTGATCCACCCTCGTCTGATTCGGAGAGGGAACATGAGCTGCCTGTGCTAGATGACCCGGTGGTTGAGGCGGAGATGGAGGTTGAAGGGAGCCTAGGAGAGTATGAGAGGATGATGAGGGGGAGGTAGTTGAGCTTGCCAGTGAGGAAGAGGAAAATGAGGAGATAGCTGAGTTGAGTGAGGGGGAGGTAGATGAGCTTTGGAATGAGGGAGATGATGAGAGTGAAAGAGAGATGGTTGGGATAGAGGAAGAGGATGAGGAGGTGATGGAGGTTCCCCGGAGCCCGCAGATAAGTGAATTTGATAGGAATCCTACTCGCTATGACCCTATGGAGTCCAATGGCGAGGGACATAAGCCGAGGGATGGAGATGCCCCAGGAGAGAGGGAACTTAGGCAGTCAGCTCTAGGAATAGTAGATAAGGGAAAGAGGAAGCTAGAAGAGGGTCCTAAAGGGTGTGGACTTCGATATGGACTAGGGATAGATGCCAAGTTGAGGAGAGAGGGATTCCTTAATCCATCCGACTAGGGGAACGAGAGGCCTCCGCCTAGGGGTGTGGTTAGATTAGCATTGGATGAGCTTTATGAGACGGCCATGAGAGCCAAGAGGGGCCATGAGGGTGAGTCAGGGCAGTCAAATGAGAGTGTTGGTTTTGCAAGGGATTACATAGGGAGACCCGATAGCTCTGTGGGGTGGCTTGTGGAACCAGCCTCTGACGACTCCGATACCTCTGTTGACACTAGAGAGAGTCGAGTATAGAAGACCAGTGGCGCTTACTTTTCCTTCTTCAGGATTTGCATTCTTTTGTTTGTTCATTCCTTTTTAAAGAAGCATGTTGCTTATAGGGCTTTATTATTTTATTGAATAAAAGTGTATCGCATGTGATAACCCCTTCTTTTTTTACGAAAGAATGGTTTATATGAAAAGCATGAATTTTATTTATTACTTGATTTTTCCCTGCATAATCTCATCAAATTCTCTTTTAAAATGAGTAGATAACATTGCTATTAACTGATCATGCACCTGAGCATACTCTTTTCCCCTTGGTAACTATCCGACTTTGAGTGAATGTGATCAAAGATGGCACCAAGACGCAGGACAGTCGTGCATAGCAGAACTGTGCAAGAAAGTGCATCCTCAACCCTGGAATTTAAGCAGATGCATCGTTCCACACCCGACGTGGAAGAGCACTTGCCACGAGAACAGGAGTTAGCTTCGGAGAGGTCACGAGATGTGACCATGGGTCAGGCTTTCGACAAGATGGCTTCGATCCTACAGAACCTAACGGAGAAAGTGGACAAGGTGGCCAGGAAACCACCGCGGGGAGAGGATGAGGCCCTGGAGCATTTTCTAAAGTTCCAACCTCCCACATTCCAGAGGGAGGTAGAGCAAGATGAGAAGGGCGAGCAGTGGATTGAATAGATGGAGGATATTTTCGCTACCTTGCAGTACTCAAAAGAGAGAATGGTGAAGTTTGCTGATATCCGATTGAGGGGACCGTCCCGAGCATGGTGGCAGCGAGTACGGAGTGACTGGGACAGAGAGGAGCAGGAATGGACATGGGATGACTTTACTGAAACTTTTCGTACCGAGTACATTCCTCAATGGGCAGCTGAGAAGAGGAAGGATGTGTTCCAAACCCTCAAGCAGGGAGGAATGTCTGTTGCTCAGTATGCAGCCCGATTCACGCAGTTGTCCAAGTACTGCAAATGCTTGGTCGACACAGAGCAGAAGCGCACCCGACAGTTCGTGAAGGGGCTAAGGCCAGATTTGAGAAAGGCATTAGCTCCATCACCGCCAACGTCGTACACCGTCGTCGTGGACGCTGCTTCCCGGACGGAGAATGAAGATCGGTATCGACCGATGAACAGACCTTTCCATCCGAATCATCCACCAATGAGGCCTTCAAGGAACAAGCGACCTGCGGGCTCTATGCCGTGGGGAAATCGGGGTAAGCAGCCTTGAGTGCCTATGGCCGGACCGATGCAAGGCAGCCTGAATTACCGACTGTGTGGAAAGGGGGGCCACACCGAGAGGAATTACTGGGGCAACGAGAGTGGAAGGAGGTGCTTCAATTGTGGAGACCCAGGTCATCTGAGGAACGCCTGCCCTAAACCTTAAGGATTGGGCAGATAGCCACGACCCAGCCAATCGGAGTCAATAGAGGTGCTGCTGCTGGACCAGCTGCAGCGGGAGGCCAGAAGCCTCAGGTGAAGGCCAAGGTTTTTGCCCTAAACAGAGAGGAAGTCGGAACAGATGCAACTGTAATCGAAGGTAACCTTTCTATCCAAGGTCGTCTTGTTAATGTTTTGATAGATCCAGGATTCACACACTCTTACATAAGCAAAGTATGTGCATCGCATCTGGGGTGGGACGGAAAGGAGTTATCCTATACCCTAGTAGTAAGCTCACCCTTGGGAAAAGTGGTAGAAGTAGGTAAGGAAATGGGAAGTTGTGGAGTTGAGGTAGGGAAGGAGATTTTGGAAGCCGACCTCATAATTCTGCCGATAGACTATTATGACCTGATCTTGGGCATGGATTGGTTGTCGAAGCACGGCGCTCGCGTAGACTGTAAGATCAAGACGGTGCAGTTTGTGAGACCCAGTCGGGATGTAATTGAATTTAACGGTAAGCGAGCAGAGGAACTGAAATTTCTGATTGCCGGTGCTAAGGCCCAGAAGTTGCTCAAAAAGGTTGTACGGGATATTTGGTGTATCTTCTGAATAAACCTAAGGATCAGTGTACCTTGGAGAGTATGGAGATGGTAAAAGACTTTCCAGATTTTTTTCCTACTGAGCTCACTTCTCTACCCCTTGAACGAGAAGTTGAGTTTACCGTGGACCTGATTCCCGGAGCAGAACCGGTGTCCAGAACCCCCTATCGAATGGCACCGACGGAGCTGAAGGAGTTAAAGGAGCAATTGGAAGAATTGGTGAAGCAAGGCTACATTCGACCGAGTACGTCACCGTGGGGAGCCCCAGTGTTGTTTGTTAAGAAGAAAGATGGTACCCTGAGGCTATGCATTGACTATCGGGGACTAAACAACTTAACGATCAAGAACAAGTACCTTCTACCGTTGATCGACGAGTTGTTCGATCAACTTCATGGCGTCACTTGCTTTTCGAAGTTGGACCTGCAGCAAGGATACTACCAGGTGAGGATTAAGGAAGAAGACATACCTAAGACTACTTTCAATATCCAGTATGGCCACTGCAAATTTGTGGTAATGCCGTTTGGTATAACCAATGCACCGGCAGTTTTCATGGATTTGATGCATCACGTCTTCCAACCATATTTGGACAAGTTCGTGGTTATCTTCATCGATAATATCTTAATCTACTCCAAGAATCCGGAGGATCACGCGGAGCACTTAAGGTTGGTCCTAGAGAAGCTGAGGGAATTCAAGCTTTTCGCCAAGTTCAGTAAATGTGAGTTTTGGTTAAGCTCGGTATCTTTCCTCGGCCATGTGATATCTAAGGATGGGATCAAGGTGGACCTTGCCAAGGTGGATGCCGTAGCTAATTGGAAACAATCGGAGAATGTTACCGAGATACGAAGTTTCCTTGGGTTGGCTGGGTACTATCGGCGTTACATTAAGAATTTTTCTACAGTGGCTTCACCGATGACGCGACTATTAAAGAAGGATGTCGTCTTTACTTGGAGCGAGAGGTGTAAGAAGAGCTTCCAAGAGCTTAAGAGGAGGTTGATTACAGCACCCGTGCTGAGCCTACCAGAGGCTAACAAGCCCTATGCACGCTATACGGACGCATCCAAGGAAGGTCTAGGAGCTGTGTTGATGCAGGAAGGGAAAGTCATAGCTTATGTGTCTAGGAAGCTAAAGCCGCATGAAGCTAACTATCCAACGCATGACTTGGAACTGGCGGCGATAGTGTTTTCCTTGAAGAAGTGGTGGCATTATCTGTACGGAGCTCAATATGAAGTCTTCACTGACCAAAAGAGTTTGAAGTACATCTTCACGCAGAAGGACTTGAATATTCAGCAGCGTAGATGGATGGAGTTTCTGGAGGAGTATAAGTGTCCTATTAATTACCACCCAGGCAAAGCGAATGTGGTAGCTGACGCATTGAGTCAGAAAGTGAAGATAGCATATTTGAGAATGCAGAAGGTATCGACATTCCAGGAAATCCTGGAGCAGGAGGCAGAAGTTCAAGAGAGGAAGATCTGTGTGAGCAACTTGACCTTGAAACCCCATCTGGATCAGGAAATTGTATCAGCCCAACAAGACATTATGGAATTTCAGACCTTCAAGGAGAAAGAAATCGCGAGGGGAGGAAACGATTTCCGGACCAACGAGAAGTGGGTACTGTATTTTTCGGACCGAATATGTGTACCTGACATCCAAGACTTAAGGAAGATGATACTGGACGAAGCTCACAAGAGCAAGTTTACCATACATCCTGGGGAGGTAAAGATGTACCATGACCTGAAGAAGAAATATTAGTGGGCTAGAATGAAAAGAGATATGGTTTAGCATGTGTCAACCTTCCTGACGTGCCAGAAGGTTAAAGTGGAGTATAAGAAGTCTGCAGGTTTACTGCAACCATTATCGATTCTCGAATGGAAATGGGAGAAGGTGACTAGGGATTTTGTGACTGGTCTTCCGATGACCAAGTCACACAAGGATGCGATTTGGGTGGTAGTGGACCGACTGACCAAGATAGCGCATTTTATATCAGTGAACGTAAGGGACTCAATGGAAAAGTTGGCTCAGGCGTATACCCGGGAAATTGTAAGGTTGTATGGTGTACCGTCAAGCATTGTGTCGGATAGGGACCCTAGGTTCACTTCGAGATTTTGGAGCAAGTTCCAAGAATCTTTGGGTACCACATTGAAATTTAGCACCTCTGCTCATCCGCAAACTGATGGTCAATCCGAGAGAGTCATTCAAATACTAGAGGATATGCTCCGAGCATGTATTTTGGACTTTGGAGATAAGTGGATCGAGTGTTTATCGCATGCAGAATTGGCGTATAACAACAGTTATCAGGCATCGATTGGGATGGCGCCGTACGAAGCATTATATGGGCAAAAATGTCAAGTACTGATATACTGGGGATGGACGGAAGAGGGGAACATTAGGAGGACTGGTGAGGTATGCATTTAGGAAATGACAGACAAGGTCAAGGTTATCCAAGAAAGGCTAAGGGCAGCGCAAAGCCGACAGAAAAGCTACGCAGATTCTAGAAGAAGGGAACTGGAGTTCCAGGTGGGTGATTGCGCATTCTTGAAGTTGACTCCTAGCAAAGGAATCCTGAGGCATTCGAGAGGAGGGAAGCTAAGACCTAGGTATTTAGGACAGTTCCCGATATTGGAGAAAGTTAGGCCGGTTGCCTACAGATTAGATCTACCTGATGGTCTAACTGGGATGCATGATGCATTCCATGTATCTCAGCTGAATAAGTACAACCCCGATTCGAGTCGTGTACTTAATGAGGAACTGTAGGAGTTGCAACCGAATCTGAGTTATGTGGAGAGACTAGTTAAGATCTTGGAGCGGAGTATCAAGACCCTTCGAAACAAGCAGATACCTATGGTGAAGATACTTTGGGATCGTCATGGAGCACAAGATGCAACATGGGAAACGATGGAATGGTTAAGACGGAAGTATTCAGATATGCTCTAAAGGTATGGAATCTAAATTTTGGGATGAAATTCTCTTAAGGGGGAGGAGATGTAATACCCCGCCCAAAACTACCTTTGACTATGGGGAAAAAGTCAAGCATTGCATAGCATGTCGCATTTCATGTGATAGCTTAAAATTATTTGGGCATGGGTGCATGTGATTTTCACGGTTGTGCTTCCATTAAATTATTTAAATGTGTTGAAGCATTATTTAAGAGTTGTTTAAGTGAAGGTTAGTAGAGGAGATGGAAGGATGAGAATTAGGGTGGAAAGAATTTCTTAGAGAAATATTAGCATTGGAGTTGATTTGGAATAGCGGCTAGGTCGGTGATTTCCCTTGGTGACCCGAGTTCAAATCTTACCTCTTGCGAATCTTAATTTTTCTTTTTGAAAATTCTTTTCCCTAGATTCCTCAATGCTTTGGCCAAAAAGACCCTAGCCATCCTATTGAATTTTCAGCGCCATTTTTCTAAGGAGATAAGTCTCCATATTTATCTCCTAAATTCAAGGATTTTTGATGATGATAAAGCTTACTTTTAATTTCAGCTTTTGTTCTTTTTCGATTTTCGAAAAACCCTAATTGGAATAATTAAATTCCAGCTTGATTTTAACTTACTAGATTTTGTAATGGATAGTTGGAATTAAAGTGTTATTTTTCTAGTTAGATACCTTGTTGATTTTGAACCTAGAACCCTAGCTAAAAATCTGGAAAATTCTCCAGCTAGGTGCCGCCACTTTTGAGGGAGTTTTAGCTCAACTCAAACTCCTCCAATGCTAGGAAATCTTATCCTAAATCCTTTAGCAAATCAGACTTTATTCCAATCCTAAATCAACTGGGTTTTTGCTCTCTTTTCTAGCAGAATTTCGGCAGCCTTGTACAAGCACAAGCTGGCCGAAATTGCTGCACTTCTAAGTGTAATCCAACTATTCGAACCCTAGCACAAATCACCTAGAACACCCCTCATCAATTTAGATTACCTTAGCCACACAAAATCAGATTTTACTCACTAAAAATTCCAGAATTTCGGCCAGCTTTGTACAAGAAATTTCGGCCAGCTTTGCACTCCAAATCAAACGAAAATTCTGCACACCAAGACACACCAAAACCCCAGCTGATTAAGCCAAATTTCAGCACTTAAAACCCTCACCTTTTCGCTGTGAATTGCGGCAGAACAACAACCAAGTCAGTCCAGAATTTCTTCCTTTAGTTCAGTGATTTTCGCACAGCACTCACGCCACTCTTGCATAGAATTTTAGTTGTCAAAACCTACTCAAACTCTTCCTTCTTTTGGCCAAAACAACCTGAACATGCACAGCCCTTTTCTTGAGAAATATTTTGGCCAGCATAGGAGAACATGTCCAGAATATTTTCTCCTCTCAAACCTTCCCAAAATCGGCAGCAGCAAGGTGCACAGCAAGCTGCAATTTTTGCCCTTGCTGTCCAAGAGATCTAAAGCCATTAGGAGTCTTTCTTAGCACCACCATCTTACCCTAAACCAATATTCTCTAACCCTAAATCACAGTAGCCGACTACCCTCTCCTTACAACACAAAAATTCCAGCAAAAACTCTCCTACAATTTTCGAAAATCACAAGAGAAATTCCTAGCAAGAAACCGATCACACTCTAAGGTAAGCAAAAAACCATCCTAACCTCTAGATTCCTTCCTTCCATCAATTCTTCTCTTTTTCTTCCCTTGAATCACGCCACCTACAGGCTGATTCCATCCTCTTTAGCTACTCTTGGTTAAAAGGAAGGAAAGAAGGCAGCTTTTCTCTTCTACTCAAACGAACTCGGGACTATCACCATAGGAGCATCGAGATCTTGTTAACACGGTTGTTGCAAGGTAAGGGAATCCTTACCCTTGATGTCGAAGCTAAGGCTTAATATGGTTGATGATGTCCATTAGCATGATGAATGAGTATTTTGAGTCGAGTATTTAATTAAGCATATTTGATGGATAGCAATGCTATATTTTACTGTGGTAATGATGGATATGAATTGTGATGATCAAGTCAGAACCTTTTTGATATAATATTCATGTCTTTGATGGATATATGGTCATAGTATATGAACTTTGGGGATTGGATAATTTATTTGGAGTTAGATAGTGGATTGTGAATTGTTATGGGAATAAATGAGTTTAGAGCATGTTTGAGTCGATTGAGACCCTGATCACGATATTATATGGTTCTAGATCAGGAGAATATTTGAAGGAAGTAAGCTGTGATTTTATCTTATTTATCTGAGGCATACCAAGTAAGTCCTTGCATAAACCCTTTTATTAAATGTTGTGATGGCAAGTCTATGTTGTAAGGTTTTGTGAAGCTATTGTTAAACTATGTTTTATTGGGTTGTAAACATGGATATTTATTCTTTAAATGGTTTTTTTAACGATTTTCTCAAGAAAACTATTCTTTCTCCTAAATTTTTAGAAAACTCTTTTAAAGAAAACCACGTTGTACAAAACCAAGGTATGAAAATATTTTGAATCAGGAATTGACTGATATGTTCGTTGAGTACTTAATAAGGGTATGCTAACAATACTAATCTTGGAGGGTTAGAGTAAGTCTTCTGGCAGGAGGCCACCTCCAGAAAATAAGCTCGGCTTGAAAAGGCGACAGTGTTGGTTGGTTAGGCCTGTCCGAGCTAGCATTTGTACTTGGTAAGGTATTACTTATTTTCCCGGCATGGACACCCGAATGGTTTTGTTGGGTGTAGAGAAGGTGGAGTATCTCACCCGGTGGGCTGTACACTCACGTTGATCAGAACGCCCAACGTGTGGCAATCTGGTCCCGGCAAGGTACACAAAATGTGGTGCCTTGTCCGCATGGAGCCCAACGTGTGGTGACATGACATTGATTCTAATGGATGATTTATTTTGCATAAAGTGTGATTATGAGGAAAACCCACTCCTTGCAAAAGAGAAATTATTTATGACTTTCCAAATATTTCTGCAAATATTTTTCTCTATGCATACATGAACTATTTAAAATACCATGTGCGCACACAGAACTTACTGAGATTTAATCTCACACTATTTAATCCATGTTTTCAGGCGATAGATTATGCTGAGCAAGCGGGGCATGTGATAGTTGGAGTTTTTGTTATTTTTCCATTTTGTTCTAGGGGACAATTGTTGTTTTAAGTTTCTGAACGATAATTGCTTGGTTTCGTTTTGCTCCAGTTTTAGCCTAATGTAATAAGAGTTTTTCTCTATTTATCTAAGTTTGTTTTTTTGGGGGGTTTGCCTTTATATTATGTACCTCGTTTTAAATACCCCTTGTCCTTCGGGATGGGGAGACATCCCCGCCCTTTTAGGGTATGTAGTAGTAGGGTGTTACAACTTATGACCAAGACAGTCAATGGCAAGTATAAATACGTTGGGAATAACAAGAGACGGAATAAAAAATTTGGAGTTAGATGAAGGTAAATAATACCATAAAAATATGTATTACATAAATTAAAAAAAATTGGGGTAGTGAAAGTAAAATTTAAAGGAAACGTAAAATTAACCGAGTCCATTCTGTCCCATGTGGCTTTATGCTTGTTTGAAATTTTTTCCACATTCTTAGAGCATAGTTTGACGTAAAATCCATAGCCTTCTCTCAAAAACTGACTTTCTGAAGTTGAAGTTGCATCTCAATCCAATGCATAAACACCAATAACTACAATCAACTCAAAAGAAAAAAAATAACATAAAAATTTATTAACTATAATTAATATATATATATATATATATGTATATATATATATATATCAAAGCCTATGATCATGGACTACTTAGTAAATTAAATAATTAATGAATTAAATATTACTCAATTAAATGGGTAAACAAGGATACTTTTAATTTTTTAGTACTTAATTAATTTGGTGCATTCGATAGCACATTCTTATTATTACTTAATTGATTAAAACATAATAAAATTCTATTATAAATTTTAAATAAAATAGAGGTTCCAGAGATTTGAAATATGAATATGTGGGATAATTATGTAATTAAACTTTTTATTTAATCATATTATAATCAAATATAGTGAAAAATGAATCACAATAAATCTAATTTTTGGATTCTTATTCAAAATTTAGTTTTTAAATATTCAAATTTTTAGCGTTCAAATTCTAACTTTATCAAATGTTTTTCTTAGTTGGTTAGAAACATGTCTTATAAAAAAGAACAGGTTTCAAGTTTGATTAGTAGAGCTCTAAAATATTGGTCTAATTACGAGTGCTCTAATCTTGTAAAAAAATAATAAAATAAAACTAGTTTTCTAATATCAAATTCGAGATCTTTTAGTTTGGCAAGGTTATTTACCATAAATGAATATTAAGAAAAGTGTCTCTCTCCCATGTAATATAATTGATTGTTTTCAAGGGGGGGAAAAGGGGGGAAAATCAATAAAGTGTCGATCCTGCAGCATGTAAACTTGAATGTGGTTCCAATTTGTTCAATCAAAATCAAGCCTATATACATTAGTAGAGAATCGCAAAAGCCTATATATTTGTTTTACAGATTGGATTAGGTTGGAAAAGATTAACCGGATAGAGTAGATTTTTGAACTAAATATTTTTGTTTATCTTGAATTGAATGATTTACTTTGATTAAAAACAAATTATTATTATTATTATTATTATTGTTGTTGTTGTTGTTGTTGTTGTTGTTGTTGTTGTTGTTGTTGTTGTTGTTGTTGTTGTTGTTGTTGTTGTTGTTGTTGTATAAATATATAGATGTGTGTGTAGCTATGTAGTAAAATTTTGTAATTATATAGAAAATAGCGTGAGATTAATAGTCCAAATTTCAATACTACTGTTTTCTGTCTAAAATATGGGAAAGAAAGTAGAAATAGAAAAATATACGCAATAAAATTCATATACCCGAAAAGATTGAGAAATAGGATGTTCAAGTTCAATTAGTGAACATTAGTAAATCCATATTAATTTTTTAGGGAAAAAAATAAACAATATATGAAATATTTGCCACCCTTAAACTCCTATGCATGTATATGAATTCTAGTTTGATTAGGTTTCAACTACTTCCAATCTGATTCGTATCACTATCAGAGGCCTATATATTAGCAGAGGGCCAGAAATCTTAATATTTAGACTGTGATCAAGAAGGAAGGGGACGGGGCGATTGCAATGGAGGAGGTTAAGATTTCTCTTCAAAAGAAGGAGGAGGAATTTAAATCTGATGAGATATCCATGTTTTCTCGTCGGTTCCTACAAGATTTGAATTCAGAGCTGCATAGGGAACTTGAGCTTGCTTTTCCTCAGAATATAGCGTTCCCAGCCTTTTTTTTTTTTTTTTATGTGATGCTTGTGTTGTTGATGTGGTGGGTACATATGGCGAATTTAGAGAATAGGTGAAACAAAGCCGAAATGATAGTTCTTTCACTAGGGCTTTGCCTTATTCAGTTCGCCTATTTTGTCGCAAGCATCATCCTCTTTCTCAGATTGAAAATCAACAATAGGAAGAAAAAACAGGATAGGGCAACTATCACGACCGCGGTGGAGGAGCTAAAGGTGGCTGACTTTGAGGATTACAGATCAATCAAGATGGTCATGGAGGAGTTGCATGCCAAGCACCACCGTGACCTGGAGTATGCGGATGTTTTCACCTTGAAAGGACCATTGTCCTGCGGGGGCATAACGATGTGCATAGTGATTGGATCTGTCCTGTACTATCTCTTCAATGATAAGGAAGGGAGATATAGTTGGGTATATGTTAGAAAATAAAGAAGGAACAAACTTTGAGGCGTGATTACACTATCTTGAGTGTAATATTGTCTTGCTTATCAAAATAAGTTACCCCAGGATACAACAAAGTTTCGTGAGAAATCTAAGTAGAAATAGAAAAACCAGATTCCAACCTGTAAAACTTCTGCAGTATTTATAACTCCTGAATGGTTACCAACTGAGAAGTAACAACCCTTTGAAAGAGTCTTTCTTCGAAAGTTATATCCCTTAAGAGATATAAAGTTATATCCCTTAAGAAATATTAATTCGGAAAAATATAAAAAGAAAGTATTTTTTAAACAAGTCCAAGTGCCCTTTAGACACTACTTCTTGAGCACAACTACTAATAAAGAGTTTCAAGACCTTTCTTTTTCAATGTGAGATATGATTGAACAAACTATCTATCATTCCCCCACTAGTTTGTTCATACAGGTAATTATTTTTCAAAATAAACATAATGCATACAAGAAAGTATCTAAAATATTAAACTTTCAATTAGTATAAGTATTTCAGGATGCTAACGGTGTACATGGTGTCCTAGGATTAAACCAAGACGCCTTTTGTTAGGATCGAAAATACCACACACATTACATTTATCTTTTTCTATTAAATTTCTCGTTTTACTTCTAGCACTAGAAATGGCCTTGTGCTAGCAATCCATTCTCTATGAATATTTACAAGAATAAATCCTTTTAAACTCTTGTTGAAGCGGCACCACTTCATATTCATATAGGTGGAGTTTATTTATAGACAGAAAAACTCCATTAAGAGTATAAACTCATCCTCTCTACTAATCATCACTAACAACTATCACCTTTTGTATGGAACTTGATTTAGTGATCTAATAAGACACATAGCAACAACCTATTATTACCCATTAAACTTCAACCAATAACGGATTTGATTAAGTGAAGTTGGGTTACCATTATTGGTTTCTAAAGGATTATATTTTAGTCCCATACCATAAGTAGTCTCCCAGACTTTATCTCTTGGTAAAGCCTTAGTAAGTGGATCCGACAAATTTGCTGCAGACTTCATATAGGAGACAGTAATAATACCATTCGATATTAATTCTCTAATATAACTGTGACGTAGACTTATATGTCTTGATTTTCCAATGATATGTTACTTTGGATGGATAGTTTGGACTTCCAATCTCTTCGCAGCTAGGATCACCAATGATATGTTCTTTTGGATGGATAATTTGGACTTCCAATCTTTTGGTAGATTCTGATCAGTGTGTTCGACACTTCTTTGATTACTTTCTTCAACTTGTTGCTCTTCTAATTCCTCTTCTTTGGCATGGTTGTCAAATAATGGAGCTTCATGATGTTCAATGACATTTTTCTTTGAGCTACCTACATACTCATCATCTTTTCTAGAGGAATATATGTTAGATGCATCAAAATTTACAAGCATGGATTCTTCTGCACATAGAGTTCTTTTATAGAACACTCTAAATACCCGTTTGACAAAAGAGATAAGGTCCAAGTATATCTTGAAAAATAATCTACTAAAACATGAGCATATCTCTTACCATTTACCCTAGCGGTCCTTATTGTTTCAAACAAATCCATAGTATTGGCTCAAGAAGACTTAAGGTTAAAATCATTTTCATGGATTTGAAATATGTCTTGGTTTGTTTTTCAAAATGGCAAGCATCACACATTTGGTTTTTTGTCAAAAATCATTTTGGGCAGTCCTTTCTCAAGTTCTTTTAATGATAATATATTCAACAAATCAATAGAGACATGCCCTAACCTTCTATGCTAAAGGTAGCTATCAATATCATATATGGAAAGGCACTTTATATCATAAGCAAAAGATCATCAAGATATAATACATAAGCATTGCCAATGCGGTTGTCAAAAAATGATTTCATCACAAGAATTGTCAATGACAGTGCATGAATCTTTTTCAAAAATGACCTTGCAACAATTTTCACACAAAAAACTAATATTAAGCAAGTTGAGCTTCAATTCATCTATCAATAATACTTGCATGATAATGATGGAGAATCTCTCACGGACATTACCTTTACCGAGTGTTTTTATCCTTTTTTCTTATCTCCAAGACAAATCCGTCATTTTCAGCTTAAATGATATCTATTAGTGCTGCATTTTCCATCATATGTTCTGAGCATCCACTATCCAATACCATTTCATGGAGCTCAATTTTTGCAACTAGTGTACCTATTCATAAGGTGGAAGAATAGCTTTTGGTACCCAAATTTTCTTCGGTCCTTGGAGATTAGTAGTGTTTCCTTTGATTTCCAAAAAGTTATTCCACCAAATTCCAGTTTTTTTTTTAATAAGACATCTCGATGCTAAGTGTCCTGATTTTCCACAATATGTGCATGCTTTGTATGTCGTGTAACATGAGGTAGCTTTAACAAATTGAGGCTTGTGAATTTTGTCCTTATTCTCATGTCTATATTCTAAGCCATTTCGATTTCCAGCATGGTATTGAGTCCCAAGTAATTTTTTCTGGTTGTTTTTCCATTTGTAAATTTTTCAATGCATGTAGTGAGATCGTCAACTCTATTTTCGTATCATCAAAGTTGCTAACCATAATTTCAAGTGAAAATACTTTATCACATAAGCATTTATTTTCAAGTGTTAAACAATTTAAAGAAGTAGAAATGACTTCTTTTTCAACATTTAGACAACGTATAGAATCGAGTAAGGCTTTGTTCACCCTCATCAGCTTATCATTTTCGTCTAGCAAGGAATCAATTTTTGCTTTCATTACTTTGTTTCTTCTAGACATCTTTTTGAGTTCATGGAACATTTCAAAAAGTAGTTCACTAGGATCATCAACCTTTTTATAATCAGAATTATGTAAATCAAATATGGAATTAGTGGAAGTGGAGTTTACCTCATTTTCCATTGGCATGAAGCACATGTTTGCTTTCTCCTTGTCGGATCCATCACTCTATTCAATCTCGAACTCTTCTTGGTCCCAAGTCCTAATTAGTCCTTTTCTTTTCTTCTTGTTGTGCTTGGCTTCTCTTTCTTTAGACATTGGGCAATCAGTAATAAAATTCCCCGTACTCTTGCATTCATAGCATTGAAGTTTGAAGGGTGAAGGTTGTCCCTTCTCTTTGACAAATTTTCTACCCTTTTTGAAGTTGCTCTTCTTGAACATTTTTCTGAATTTTATAGCTACCATGGCCAGTTCTTTGGCATCCAGATCAGTCCCTTTTTCACTCTCGGTTTGTTCACTAGTAACATCATCATCAATAGCTTTTAAGGCTGTTCCTCTTTGGCCTCTATCATCTTCATCATGCTCTTGAAACTTTTTTAGTTTCATTTCATTTGTTAATAGAGAGCCAATTAGCTCTTCAGTGGCTAAACTATTCAGATTTTTTTATTCTTCTATAGCCAAAGTTTTTGGCTGCCAACTCTTTGGCAGAGCATCAAGCAATTTTCTGTTTTGTTCCCTGAGAGGGTAGATCTTTCCATAGGCCTTTAGACCATTCACGATGTTAGTGAAACGAATAAACATATCAGTGATGATTTCACAAGGCTTCATAGTGAATAGCTCATAATCGTGGACTAACATTCCCAACTTTGATTCTTTCACTTGATTAGTCCCCTCATGGGTGACCTCAAGTAATCTCCACATTTCAAAGGCTGAATCACAACTACTAATACGACTGTATTCATTTGTATCAAGAGTACGACATAATATATTCATTGCCTAAAAATTCAGAGTCATTTTTGAAGTTTCCTCATTGTCATATTCATCGCTTTATTTAGGCACTTTTCTACCTTCAATAAATTTCAACGAGACAAATGGTCCATTCTCAATCAAATTCCACAGCTTAAAGTTGATTGGGCAAACATAAATTTTCATTGTATTTTTCCAGAATGTATAATTGCTTTCATAGAACAAAGGAGGTCTATTTGTGGAGGATCCTTCAATGTAAGGTAGAGCAGTAGTTGTAACACCCCACTACCTAGGCCCGACAGGGCCGGGGATGTCGCCCCATCCAAAGGACAAGGGGTCTTTATAACTAGGTCACACAAAAGAAAATAAAAGTAATACCTTGAAATTGAACTTGTTACAACCCAAAAATACATGAACAAATCCAAAATAAATTGTTCGCTACCATCTCTCAGAACAACACATAAGAAAAATAACATAAAGTCTTCAAGACATAGGCAACAAATCTAGCTATTCATCTCCACAGCAGGATCGACCTGAAAACATGGCATAAAAGGTGGTGAGATAAAAATCTCAGTAAGTCCCTGTGTGCTTTGAGTGTTCAGTGAAAACAGTTCGTGGATGTAAAATGTGAAAACTTTATAAGAGAAATATTGGCAAGCATTAAACATTAGTCAAAAGCAAGAGTGGGGTTTTGGCTTTTCCAGCCATACATAATTTATAAGATCAACCACTCCAAAGAAATGATTATGGGTTACCACACGCTGGGCCCCATAACCAGATGGTCAGTATGCCACACTTTATGCACACTGCCGGTCAGAATGCCGACACTTTGTGCAGACTGACAAAAGGTAGGTGATCGGTCTACCGGGCAAGATACTCCTCCTTCTCTATACCTAAACAACAACCAGGTGTCTATTCCGGCAAAACATAGTCACTTGACTGAAATAAAAATTGCTAGCTCGGACCGGCATGACTAAGTAGTACTGACGTTTCTCTAAGTTGAGTTTTATCTTCTGGAGGTGGCCTCCTGCCAGAAGACTCACTCTTGCTCTTCAAAACTAGTACTACTAGCCTACCCTTATTGAGTACTCAACGATAATTGTCCCACTTGGGAGAAAATTGGTAAAACATAGCTTTACTTGAAAATGGCAATTAAGGGTTTCTAAAGTCCATGCCAAAATCAGTTTTAGAAATAGTTCAGTGTTTGAGTAAAACTGCTTTGAAAATTTTCAAATAATTGGTTTGACCGAATCAAGAAAAGAAACAGTCCTTAATTGCCTTTACCAAATCAGTATTCACATACTTCGTGTTTAGCTTGCCATGGTAACCTTTTACAATAAACAAGTTTTATGCAGGAGCTTACCTGATCCTTTGCTTGCTCAAATTCAAAAGTCTTCCAAGGTGACCTAACCCCGCTTGGGGTAAACACAAGACATAAGGTTACATTCGGGCTATACCTGCCTTACATAAATAATTTCTTAGCTCAACTAGTTACAACCATGACTAGCCATGACCCTAATGTCCTAAGCTTTAAGGCTAGGTGATAAAGAATTTTATAAAATAAGTTTTAGTTGATAAGTTAAAAGAACTTGGGGTTCTAAAATAATTGCTAATAAATTATAGACCCAATTAATAATTCTTGAGTGTTATTTTTAATAAATAAACTAAGGTTTGAATATTAAGTCCTAAATAGTACTAATAAATGGTGATTTAAAAATAGCTTTATTATAAATAAATATTTAATTACAAATAACCTTTAATTAATTTTTAAATAGATAATAAATAATTAGTAATAAATAAAATTAATAAGGAATGAATTATTTTAAATTTTAATTAATAAATAACAAATAAATTCTAATAATATTTTATTTATTGTAAAGGATTTATTACTATATATATATATTATTATTAATAAAAGATCTCATTTATTTGATAAAGAAAATATGAATATTTTAATTAATAAACCACTCCAAATCTCCCTAGAGTTTCGAATTTTATAGGGAAAATATAGCAGCATTCTATTCAAGGTAATAAAATTTGTTAATAAAAATAATCTAGCCTTAACAAGAAAATACTTTTTCACCATGATTTTCCTATTGCTAGAAAGGATTCATGAACATACACTTGAACTATCTCATACCATCACATGGCCAAAATCCTACTAAGCATAATCATCAATCATGGTTTCCATGGAAAAATAAGAACATAAAAACCTAATCACCTTTGGTGTCATGCAAACATCCATAAAATTTCATTAAGCACGAAGAACATACATTGATTCGAAAGGAAAACACATACATCCTAGTCATATACAACAATCATCATGTCCTAACTCCATCCCCTTAATCCACATGCATATACTCAATCCCTTATCCATATTTCATTCTTCCTATCAATATCTAAGAGACATGAACACTGAATTAAAAGAAGGATTAAAGGAAAATACTTGATTTGATGAACACTTCGATGAAAAATTAAGAAGGTCCACGCGATTGAGAGCCTTGAATGATCCAATGGAAAGACGGCCATGGTTAATGGTTGATCAACCATTTCAGTTGGAAGAGAGAGAGAGAGAGAGAGAGAGAGAGAGAGAGAGAGAGAGAGCATTAGAACAATACAATTGAATGGAAGAAGATGAACAAGAAGGTTGTTCTTGACTTACCTTGTTAATGTTCTTGAGACCTTCAAAGAAAAGTTAATTTTGATTCGCTCGAAAATTCTTGTTTGCGAGGTTTTGTGTTATAAATACTAGAAATGAAGTTTAGAGATTAAATGGAAGTGATTTGGAGTATTTGAGAGTAATTGGAGGTGTTTAGAGTAGGGTTAGGCTTGAAGAAGGTTAGTGTGTGTTCTTGATGTTCTAGGTGAAAATGGAAAGAATTTGGAAGAAGTGCTGCACGAATTTTGGTAGAAGGCTGGCCGAATGGTATGGAGTGAATGAGGGTTTCGGTTTTCAGCAAGAAGGAGAGAGAATGATCAGATTTTTTTTTTGAAATTTAAATGGAGGAAATGGTGGAGATGTTTAAGGTAAGAGGTTAGCTATGGTGTTTTGATCAAGAGAGGTTTCTATGGTCTTCAATGGTGCTGGCTGAACATGGTGTTTTGCTGAATTGATGGAAGGTTAATGTTGCTCCAAGGCTGGCTGAAATTCAGTCTTAAATGGTAGAGGAACTTCTGGTTTATTTGCCTAATACAAGAGGGATTTTAATGGAGTAAAATGCTGAAATTATTTGAAGTTCAAAAAGAGTTTGAATGGAGTGATCTTAGGAGTGTTTTGTGGTGTGGCTATGGAGTCCTTATGCTCAAGGTGAGTGTGGGGTTAATGGTGTTCAGTCTACAGCTGAGCAAGGTTCAATTTTGCAGAGGTTGAAGGTGATTTTCGGCCTAGGCTAGAAGGGAGCAAAGCTGGAAAAAAAATCTGGTTTCATGGTTGTTCTTAGTTTCGAAGATTGCAGATTTTTTTGTGCAGAATTTTTGCACTCACTTGGCTCGATTTTCAGAGGTTCTTCTGGGGTGTTTGAGGGTCTTCCAAGGATGGTTTTTCAGCCTTATTTCTGGACAAATATAGGGAAGTTTTGCTGGCTTGAAGATGAACTAAAAATAGCTTCATTTCCTTGATTGGAAGTGGCGAAATGCCCAGAATTTTTCCTGGTTTGGTGCTGTTTTGTGCAGTCTGAAAATTGCACAGTTTTTCCAGCTTTCAAGCCACATGAAATGACCATTTTCTTGGCAGCAAATGAATGGGTTTATTGGCTGTATTTTCGAAGAAGTGGTCTGCAAAAAATCTGGAAAATTTCCAGATTTTCCTTCACTAGGGTATGAACAATATGAAGGTGAGTTTGAAGGTGCTATCATGGTGATTGATTTTCTCTTGGAAACCCTTCCTGTTTCTCCTCCTACTTTCGGCCAACTTCCCAACCTCCAAAGCTGATTTTCGAAATTCAAGGTGGAGGAGTTATCACAGAATTTTTTTGGAATTTAAAAGAAAGGATTTAATGGTTTTGAATTATAAAGATGTTAGGACAAGCTAGTGGTAATAAAAAGGACAAGAATTCCTCTAGAATGCTTTTTAGGACATGAGGATAAGATTAGGACATTCTCTTCATGTCTCCCCTAAGACAACATTCCTATTTCCGTGAAATGCAAGAAAATAAAAATTCAAACTTAGTTAAGATAATCATGACAAAAGCTTAAATGATGGGATTTGAACTCATGACCTTAGAAATTAATTCACCAAGCTCTAACCACTAAATCAAAATAACTCTTGTTGTTATTTTCTCGTCCACATTTTCTTCCTATTTAATCCTCAAGCTTTCTTCCTATTTTGACCTCAAGCAAAATTACCATTTTACTCTTCCTACTCGATAAACATAACTAAGCATTTTAACCTATAATCCACAACTCTAAAGCACATAGAATCATTTAAAACATATATATATTCATGCAAAATAATATGATATGCATCCCGACCCCCTTACTCTAGGGTTGGCTTTAGGTGGGGTTTCACAGTAGTGTTTGCCATATGGATCTTTGCTACAAAGCTGTTAAGCTAAGGATAATATAGACCAACGCTCTGATACAAATTGACATACCTTAGAGGGGGGTGAATAAGGTATATGGCAAAATAATTTTAAATCTTAAAGATCTTTTGAAACTTTTAAAACAAGAACAAATAAGTGCGTGTGTAACAAAAGTCAGATTGTCCATATAGCTTTAAATGAACTACCAAAGAACTTTCAAAAACTCCGTTAAATGATGAAATGAAAATCTATAATTAAGATAGGCAGATAAGGCATAAAAAACAGTCTCACTCAATCAATATAAAAGTCTTTCACCAAATAAATAAATCCAATAAGGAGTATAATGATTTTAGTAAAAAAAGCAGCCATGAATATCAGAATAAATGCAGGAGAATAGACTATATGATTTATAGTGGTTCGATTCTCAAATGATCTACATCCAATATCTTAAGTTCTGACCTAAGGATTTCAACACCATAACTAAAACCTTTTTCGCAAATCAATGGTGGTAGACTATACCAATCTTACACAAGAGGATCACCAGACTTGGTTTTATACCCAACCTCTTAAAACACAATAATCAAGGCTCACCTCAACTGAATTTTACACCATAACCTTGCTACATTCACAAAACAAGGTTCACCCCATTGGGTTTTACTCTATAACCTTGAACATTAACCAAAACAAGGCTCACCCCAACAGGTTTTACACCACAACCTTGATAAACAATAAATCAAGGTTCATCCTAACTGGATTTTACCTTCTTAACCTTGATACAAGTTAGCATGAAAGAGAACTTACAGAAATAGCTCACAAGTTTGAGCAGATATGAACAAATAAGCTCCAACAACCTTTCACCTTTTGAACAATTCAATTTCACCTTTGAAGCATAATGAAAAGGAAGATTTTTGTTTTCAAAAGTGTGAGAGTGTTTCTGAGAGAGATAGCACAAAAATCTTACAGAAAATCAGGTTTAAATGCCTTTTATAGAAGTGAAAAGTAGCACAGAAATGGCTAGTTAACGACTAGTTTTCATTGTTAGATTTGCCAGGGTTTTGGACTCAAGTCTTGGATAATGGTGCAACCAAAATGTAAGTCCAAAATGGCACTTTTTCAGACAGAAACGTTTTGACACTATTCACATGATTTTGGATGCAGAGTCATCCAAACTACTCAATCCAAAATTCTAAGATATAATATTATGAAATCTTTTTGTTTGTGTGCTTCAAGGGTGGAAATAAAACTGAATCATGAGGCAAAGCAGACATAGGGATTTACACAGAGAATACATTAACAAACGATTCCGAGTCTAAGGTTCTTCCACATGGACTTCTTGATATGCAATCTCTTAAGCTTGAACTTCATCTTGATCAACCATTCTTGAATTCCATTGCTTCAAGAGTTGCTTAGCAATCTTATTTGAATGCCTTAGAAGAACTGACGTCAAACATGTCCTATCATATATAGATCACACATGTTAGTCCTCATCAATGTTTGTTACAATTCAAAACATAGGAGAATGCCCAAAGGGCTTACAAGCTCCTATGCCGGGGGCTGGTTACCTGCTCCGATATCAAATGTCACGCCCCGTGCTGGCGGACCAGGGAGCGTGACAATGGGCCTAGCTGCACCCACTATTAACTACTTGGCCGTTGTCTTTGCTGGGCCAAAATGGATATCCCAAATTGACAATGGGTACTCAGGCCTATTCTTATAAACCATTCATACTTCTCATCCCAATCAAATGAGGGATTAGGGTATCACATTAATTTTTGTTCCAAAAATTTTGACTTGAATTGGCTGCCCAACAAAAATTTCATAATTAATCGTACTTATGGATTTCTCTCCAAAAATTTGATAAAGGATTTGAGAATGACAAATGCAAATTTTCTGATGATTACATCCATTCGATTTATTTCATATGCATGCATCATGTCATTGATTTCGTAACTGTCACTTTCACACACTGCGGATTTACTGAGATTATTTATATTCTCGCATGACTTTTCTAACCACAAATTTCAGGGTAGTGTATGTTTATCAAGACCAAGTGCTGAAGATCATTTTGTAATAGATTAGGTTTTCATACTCTTCTACCATTACTTTAGTGACGATGTATAAAGATTTCTTTTGGCTTAGAGTTTTATCTTTGTGAGTCTGTATTGGGATTTATTTAGTCAGTAATTTAATTTTTGCTTGAAGTTAATGTTAGTTATACCTTGTTGCTTTCTTTTCTTCCTTTGTTATAAAGACCCCTTGTCTGAGAAGATGGGGCAATATTTCCTGGTCATTTAGGCCATTTAGTAATGGTTGTTACAATTGGTATTATAGCCTAGGATTGGATTAAGACCTTAAAAGAGTTAGGATTAGTCTAGATTGGTATCAGTTTAGAACATTTTTATTAAAGATCCTAAACGGATATTTTTAAAGTTTAGACTAGACATGACTTATTCAGTGATTTATTTTGGAAAATCTTTTGGGACTAAGCAAATGTTCATTATTGTAGGATGGTAAGGATACTGCGTATTGCCCGTAAGACGATGAACCCATACCGTTGGTGACCACCACCACCAGAGGTTGTAGACCCAAATTCTTCAGATTCATCTGCTTCAGAAGCTCAATAGGACGATATGATCGAGATTATAAAATTATCTTCCAAGAGCGATGAGGAGATAGCTGTTCCACCTGAGATATAGGTAGTTGAGGAACTCCCAGTACCTAGCAATGAGGGACCTGGGGAGATGGAGTATGAAGAGCCCAAATAAGAGACTAAGAAGGCTCCGAGAAGAGTAGGCCTGTAAAGAGAGCTAGGGTTGATGACGACTCCGAAGTTGAGGAGGACACTGCTAGTGATTCAGAGGAATACTAGACTATTGACTGAGAGGACTGAGAGGAAGAAAGAAATAGGAAACTAACACATTTTGCTTTTGTATAACATACTTATTTTGGATTCCTAATCTATGAACTTAATTGCTAAATTAGGTAGTTAGGAAAATTGCCGGTTATGGGCTCATATTTGTATGGATGATTTAATCGCCATCACTTTTTTTTATTTCATATTCTAGATGCATGACCACATACTTGATGATGGTCAATTATGAAATGGAAATGGCTTCTATTCTTATTTAGTTATCGCACTTTAATGATTTCTGCACACATCACATTATGCACGCACAGCCTTCAGTAATATAAAATTCGTGCACAATCCGCTAATAACATCGTTTGCATAATAAAGAGCTATTATGCCGCCACAACGAAGACTTATGGTTCACCTCGTGGATGATGCGGTCGAGGGATCACCACCCCATGATAACCGCCCTACTCCAAATCCCCCATTAGGCGAATGAAATGAGGGACCAAGAGCTGAAGACTTGGAATTTGAAAATGACGTTCCCGAGAACGAGGTACCCGAAGAGGTCACTATTGCTCAAGCCTTTGGTAGAATGACTAAAATACTATAGGCGACGATGAGGCACTTGAGAGGTTCTATAAGTTTCAACCACCGCTATATTTTGGAGAGGCTAAACAAGAACAGAAGGTTGAAATGTGAATTGAACAGATGGAATACATCTTCCGTACTTTGCAATACACAGAGCAAAGGATGGTGAGATTTCTAGCCTTTCGCGTAAGAGAACCGGCCTGAGATTGGTAGATACAGATCTAAGAAGTTTGGGAGCAAACCGATCAGGAATGGAGGTAGGGCAACTTCTTGGAAGTCTTTCGAGTAGAGTTCATCCCACAATCGGTCTTCAAGAAAAGAGAAGACGAATTTCAGAACTTGAAGGAGGGCAACATGTCAGTGGAACAATACGCAGTGCAGTTTAGTAAATTATCAAAGTACTATCGTTGCTTGGTGGACACAGAACAAAACCAAACTCACAAATTCTTCAATTACTTGAGGCAAGAGCTAAGAAGAGCCCTAGTCATGTATCCGCTGACCACCTATACTGCTGCTGCTGCTGTGGACACTTTCACCAGAATGGAAAATGAGGACAAGAATTAACTTGCTGTGAGGACCTTCCCACCCAACAAACAATTTCCCATGAAAAGGCCAGCTGGTCCGCAAAGGAGAAATAAAGAAAAATAAGTAAGGATAAATTCTATCAGGACTGGATAGAATGAAGTGATTTGCCACTGTTGTGGAAGGAAGGGACACAAAGAAAAGGATTGATGGCATTTGGATGCAACTAAAAGACGCTTCAATTGTGGGGATCCCAACCATTTTCGTGATAAATGTCTAAAACTGTAGCTCAACACCCGTGGTAATCCTGCAAGTAAATTGTGAAAGCCAAAGTGTTAATGCACCAAGCAAATCGGGGTAATGGTGCAGTCCATAGGGGGAACAACTATAAGTCGCAAGTGAAAGCCAAAGTGTTTGCACTGAACCGCCATGAAATATGAGCTGACTCTGTAGTGGTTGAAGGTATTCTTTCTATTTAAAATTGCAAAATAAATGTGTTGGTAGATCCTGGTTCCACCCATTCATATATGAATAAATTTTGTGCAAATATGATAGGTTTGGTTGGCTTAGAGTTACCCTATACTCTTTTGGTTAGTACACCGCGGGGAAAGTCAGTCATACCAAAGGATGTTATTAAGGGGTGTGAGATTGAAGTGGGGAGAAAAGAACTACCCGGGGACCTTATTTTTATGCCTTTTGAGGATTATGACATCATTCTAGGTATGGATTGGTTGGCCAAGCATAGTGCTCGGGTAGATTGCAAAACAAATCTATGCAGTTTGTTAGGTCGGGAGAGGATGTTTTAGAATTTTCGGGAGTCTAAGTGAAAGAGTTGAAGTATTAAGTCTCCAGAACTAAAGCCCAAAGAATTCTTAGAAAAGGATGTCAAGGTTACCTTGCCTCTTTGATTAATCAACTCTCGGACGAGAGTACCTTGGAGAGCACTACTGTGGTGCATGAATTTGATGTTTTTCCTGAAGAATTGAAAACCTTACCCCCTTCGCAGGAAGTGGAGTTCACCATTGATTTAGTTCCAGGAGCCGAACTAATTTCCAAAACCCTATATCGTATGGCCCCTATGGAATTGAAATAGTTGAAGGATTAGTTAGAGTAATTGTTTAGTCAAGGGTACATTAAGCCAAGTACTTCGCCGTGGGGAGCACCAGTGTTGTTCGTGTGGAAGAAGGACGGAACCTTGCGTCTGTGCATTGATTATCGTGGGTTAAATGGTTTGACAATTAAAAGCTTGACCTAAGGCAAGGATATTACAAAGTGAGGATTTGAGAGAAAGATAACCCTAAGACTGCCTTCAATACCCCTGCAACCTTTATGGATCTAATGCTTGCGTTGACACGAACCGACACTTGTTATAAAGCTAGACCGACATCGATTGTACACTTTATCTTGATGATCTATAGTTCGTGCTCTGAACTAGTGCCCGTTAGTCGTAGTGTTTCGACTTTTGAGCTCTCAAGACATAACGCGTGCCTCTTCAACTCTTGAACTATCGCCTGTTCCTTGAATCGGTGCTCGCCTATCTGCATAATCGATACCTATTATTTCCAAAGGGTTTGGGTTAAACTCTCTGTTCTGAACCAGTGCTTATTCAATACCTTTCCTGGGACCAGTTTGGTGTTCTTTTGCTCTATTTTCATCATGCTTCTCCAATTATCTCCTCTTTATTTATTCTACATAAAATAAGGTAAAAGTGAGGAAAATCAGTGGTCATCTACTCCTAATTCTAGCATAACTCTACAGAAAAAGCTAATAATTATAGTAATAATAGGAACTCAACACTCCCCAAACTTATGTTTTCACTTATCCTCAAGCAAATTTTCAAGATAATAATCACCTCAAGCCAAAAGAACACTTGTAGCATAAATAAAATTTTGACAAACTTAACTATCACGATAAAGATATTCCTTTTCTTTTGAGATGAGAATTCAAATTTAGACAACTCAACCAAGTTAAACTTGTGTAAACATGTGTATTTGAATAGATAAAACCAAGATAATCGAAATTATCTTAAACAAGTTTATGTTTATTCAACCCGTTTCACCCTATCTCTTAGGTCAAGAATACAACTCAAGAGATTGATATAAGCAAGGAATAATGAGTAGTGTTAACTTCTCTGACTTCTCAAAGCTGTAGGGATCAAAGTAAATAAAGGATTGGTCTATAAACTCACTTTTGCAGAGTAATATAATCGCCTAGTAATGATATATAATAATGATATTTGTATAGTGCCAAAATCATAGAGCAGAAATGTAGTACATAAATATGGCACAAAAAATGTAGTAAAAAAAATGCAATACAAAAATCATACGGTGCTAGCAGGAGCTTTCTCTAGTAAAGTGGAAGAGGAACTTCATTGAGTAGCGATTTTAACCATATTTTGAATTTGTGTTGTCATATATGTGAGACCATTCCTTGTTCATCTTTGGACAAACAACAAATGATTCAAGAAAGCATGGAAATGTACTTGCATGCAACTGTATAGTCATATTTATTATTTCCTACATCTCTTTGAACTCCCATTAGTTAAATACATATTCTACTAGACTTCAAAATAAACCAACTATATGCTTTGCAAAAGAAACCTAAACGCCAATCCCCAAATTTTTCTCAAGCCTAGCCGAAAGATGCATGCTTTACAAAGGTTGAAAAGTATGAAATAGATAGGATCAACTTCTGATAGTTAAAAAAAATATACTAGCATATATGTTTATTGCAATAAGTACTTTGATTGTTCAAAGTTGCAACAATGCAGAGAAGGGAAAAGAAAAACAAATAGAAAAAAAAGTTGCAGCAGTACTTTCATTGTTAAAAGTAGATGCAATTAAAATTTTAAAAGTAGGGTATAATTGAGCATTTCTTCACATATGAAAGAAAACTATAATAAGTTACCAAACTTTGATGATGTTGAAAATTTGGTGGAAATTGATGGTGAGGAGGATGAAGAATTAGAAAAAAATAAGGTAAAAAGGCCACTGCATGGTTCAAGCAAATGTTCGTCGAGTTAGCTCCAAATGGAGCAAATATTCTGTTGGACACCATCGGCAGCACATTGTACTGACCTTATGCTAGAAGATATTGGAATGATTCCTCAAGTTAGTAAGATTTTGGAAAGGACAGTAGTAGTCACAGGTTTGATCTCATCTCATTGGAAAATATTAGTGATAGTAATAAGTGGTTGATTGGAAAGTTGGGTGTGCATTCTTTAAATGATGTGGAGGATGAGTTAGTCTTTGATCCAACATGGAATCTGTACACATACTACACAAAACAACATTCTGAAATCACAAAGCTAAAACATTCCAAAATCACAAAAGTCTTTTTAGCAGCATGCAAGTAAGCTTAGCGGAAAAAAGAGCAGTTTTGCTGAAAACACACATACACAACCCAAGAGATAACTACCAAATTACAATACGCCCAAAAGAAGTTAAAAGTAAGTATGTGAAACTCCACCTAAAGTCAACCCTAGAGTAAGGGGGTCGGGATGCATATCATATTATTTTGCATGAATATATATATTTTTGAATGATTTTATGTGCTTTAGAGTTGTGGATTATAGGTTAAAATGCTTAGTTATGCTTATCGGGTACGAGGGGTAAAATGGTAATTTCGCTTGAGGTCAGAATAGGAAGATAACTTGAGGAGTAGATAAGAAAAATATGTGGGTGAGAAAATAAGAACAAGATTTAATGTGGTTAAGTGGTTAGAGCTTGGTGAATTAATCTCTAAGGTCATGGGTTCAAATCCCATCATTTAAGTTTTATCATGATTATCTTAATTAAATTTGAATTTTTGTTTTCTTGCATTCCATAAAAATAGGAATGTTGTCTTAGGGGAGACATGAAGAGAATGTCCTAATCTTATCCTCATGTCCTAAAAACAACTCTAGAGGAATTCTTGTCCTTTTTATTACCACTAGCTTGTCCTAACATCTTTATAATTCAAATCCATTAAATCTTTTCTTTTAAATTCCAAAAAAATTCTGTGAAAATTCCTCCACCTTGAATTTCGAAAATCAGCTGTGGAGGATGGGAAGTTGGCCGAAAATAGGAGGAGAAATAGGAAGGGTTTCCAAGAGAAAATCAATCACCACGATAGCTCCTTCAAACTCACCTTCATGTTGTTCATCTTTTAGTAAAGGAAAATCTGGAAATTTTCTAGAATTTTTGCAGGCCATTTCTTCGAAAAATTCAGCCAGTAAACCCACTCATTTTCTTCCAGAAAAATGGTCATTTCATGTCGCTTGAAGGCTGGAAAATCTGTGCAATTTTCGGACTGCACAAACAGCACCAAACCAGAAAAAAATTCTGGGCATTTCGCAGCTTTCAACCAAGGAAATGAAGCTGTTTTGGTTCATCCTCAAGCCAGCAAAACTCCTCTGTATTTCTCCAGCATTAAGGTTGGGATATCACCTTTGAAAGACCTTCAAACACCCCAGAGGAACCACTGAAAATCGGGCTCAAGAAGTGCAGCAAATTCTGCACCAAGAGCTACCAATCTTCGAAACTAAGAACAACTTGAAACCAGAATTTTCCAGCTTTGCTCCCTTCTAGCCTAGGGTGAAAATCACCTTCAACCTCTGTAAAATTGAACCTTGCTCAGTTGTAGACTGAACACCATTAACCCCACACTCACCTTGAGCATATGGACTCTATAGCCACACCACAAAACACTCCTAAGATCACTCCATTCAAACTCTTTTTGAACTTCAAATAATTTCAGCATTTTACTCCATTAAAATCACTCTTGTATTAGGCAAATAAACCAGAATTTCCTCTGCCATTTAAGACTGAATTTCGGCCAGCCTTGGAGCAATATTAACCTTCAATCAATTCAGCAAAACCACCATGTTCAGCCGGCACCATTGAAGACCATAGAAACCTCTCTTGATCAAACACCATAGCTAACCTCTTACCTTAAACAACTCCACAATTTTCTCCATTTGAATTTCAAATAAAATCTAATCACTCTCTCTCTCACAAGCTGAAAATCGAAACTCTCATTCACTCCATACCATTCGGCCAGCCCTCTACCAAAATTCGTGCAGCATTTCTTCCAAATTCTCTCCATTTTCACCTAGAACACCAAGAACACTCCCTAACCTTCTTCAAGCCTAAACCTACTCTAAACACCTCCAATCACTCTCAAATACTCCAGATCACCTCTATTTAATCCCTAGACTTCATTTCTGGTATTTATAACACAAAACCTCGCAAACAAGAATTTTCAAGCGGATCAAAATAAACTTTTTCTTGAAGGCCTCAAGAACATCAACAAGGTGAGTTAAGAACAACCTTCTTGTTCATCCTTTTTCATTCGACTATACCTTACTAATGCTCTCTCTCTCTCTCTCTCTCTCTCTCTCTCTCTCTCTCTCTCTCTCTCTCTCTCTCTCTCTCTCTCTTCTAACTGAAATGGTTGATCAACCATCAACCATGATCGTTTGTTTCGTTGGACCATTCAAGATATTCCATCGCGCGTGGACCTTCTTTTGTCTTCATCAAAGTACTCGACAATCAAGTATTCATTCTTAAATCTCTCTTATTAAATTCTGAAATCGTGTCTCTTAGGTGTTGATAGGGAGATAGAATATGATTGGGAGATTGAGTATATGCATAAAGGGATTGGGGTTAGGACATGATGATTGTTGTATATGACTAGGATATATGTGTTTTCCTTTCAAATCAATGTATGTTCTTCATGCTTAATGAATTTTATGGAGGTTTGAAGCATGATTAGATATTATGACACCAAAGGTGATTAGGCTTTTATGTTCTTATTTTTCCATGGAAACCATGATTGATGATTATGCTTAGTAGGATTTTGGCCATGTGATGGTATGAGATAGTTCAAGTGTATGTTCATGAATGGATTAATATATTGTTTGATGATGGAGAATGTGATCATGAATCCTTTCTAGCAATAGGAAAATCATGGTGAAAAAGTATTTTCTTGTTAAGTCTAGGTTATTTTTATTAACAAATTTTATTACCTTGAATAGAATACTACTATATTTTTCTCTATAAAATTCGAAACTCTAGGGAGATTTGGAGTGGTTTATTAATTAAAATATTAATATTTTCTTTATCAAATAAAGGAGATCTTTTATTAAAAATAATAGATATAGTAATAAATCATTTACAATAAATAAAATATTATTTATATTAAAATCTATTTGTTATTTATTAATTAAAATTTAAAATAATTCATTCATTATTAATTTTATTTATTATCTATTTAAAAATTAATTAAAGGTTATTTGTAATTAAATATTTATTTATAACAAAGCTATTTTTAAATCACCATTTATTAATACTATTTAGGACTTAATATTCAAATCTTAGTTTATTTATTAAAAATAACACTCAAGAATTATTAATTGGGTCTCTAATTTATTAGCAATTATTTTAGAACCCCAAGTTATTTTAACTTATCAACTAAAACTTATTTTATAAAATTCTTTATCACCTAGCCTTAAAGATTAGGACATTAGGGTCATGGCTAGTCATGGTTGTAACTAGTTGAGTTAAGAAATTATTTATGTAAGGCAGGTATAGCTCGAGTGTAACCTTATGTTTTGTGTTTACCCCAGGCGGGGTTTGGACAGCCTTGGAAGACGTTTGAGTTGAGCAAGCAAAGAATCAGGTAAGCTCCAGCATGGAGTTTTGTGAAGACCAAAAAGTTGTTATGGCAAGCCAAACACAATGTATATGGACATTTATTTTGTGAAGGCAATTAAGGACTGTTTTTCCCTTTTATTTTGGTCAAGCAAATCATTTAAAAGTTAAACAAGCAGTTTTACACAAAATGCTAAACTTTTTCTAAAACCCAACTTTGACAAGACTTTTAGAAACCCTTAATTGTTATTTCCAAATAAAGCAAAGTGTGATCAATTTTCTCCCAAGTGGAACAATCAACGTTGAGTACTCAATAAGGGTAGACCACAAGGACTAATCTTTGAAGGGTTAGGGTAAGTCTCTTACTAGGTGGCGACCTCTAAGGGGTGAGTCCTTCCTGGATAGGATGCCAGTCTGGTAGGTCATACCGGTCCGAGCTAGCAAGTTTCAGTCATGTGGACTGTGTGTTCCGGAGTGGACAACCGGTAAGTTTAGGTGTAGAGGTGGAGGAGTATCTCACCCGTTAGGCTGTACACCTACCTTTTGTCAGCTTGCACAAAGTGTGACATTCTACTATTATTTAGTCATGGGGCCCAACGTGTGGTAACCCATGGCTACCCGTTTGCGTGGTTGTATTTATGGTGCACATGTATGGTTTGAAAAGTGAAACGCCACTCTTTATTTTCAACACTTATTTATTGCTTGCCAGCACCTTTTTCTTATGAAACTTTTACAACTTGCATACATGAATTATTTTACCTGAAACACTCAAAGCACACACGGGCTTACTGAGATTCTTATCTCACCACCCCTTTTACGCCATGTTTTCAGGAAGATCCTGCTGTGGAGATCATTAGCTAGATTGTCGCCTATGCTTTGAAGACTCATGTTATTTACTTTATGTGATGTTTTGAGAGATTGTTGCAAACAGTTTATTCGGATTTGTTCCAGTACTTATCTTTTGGGTTGTAATAAGTTTAATTTTAAAGTCTTTATTTTATTCTATTTTTATGTAACCTAGTTATAAAGACCCCTTGTCCTCTGGACGGGGCGACTTCCCCGGCCCTGATGGGTCTAGGTAGTGGGGTGTTACAAAGTACCCTTTTAGATTCAAGAAAAACTAAATACCATCTTTTGGCTGATAATTATGATGCAGCCAAAATTTCCCTTGTTGAATAACGAAAGCCATAGACATCTGAAGAACTAAAATCACCAGAATTTGCCTAATCTAAACAAAGGAAGTGCAAAAATACGGAGAGAAAAGAAAAAATTTTTGTTCAATTTAGTTCATTCATCCAACGTGCTTCGCACCTTAATATGTTCTTAATTTGAACAATAAAATAAGAAAAAGGAAAATTAATCACTGGAACTTCATAAAACAATTGACAACTAAAAATCAACAATATTCATCATAACTACCACTCAAAAGTAGCTGAAAGAACAACAAGGAATCGAAACACAGACCCCACTCACAAGTTGACACACTTAGAAACACAAATTAATGCACAAAAAAAACAAACCTTGAATGCCATTCGAGAAGATATCAGTTACCCAAAGGAAGAACAACAACAATTGTCATCAGAACACACAAAAAAAAAAAAAAATGAAGAAGAAGAAGAAGAAGAAAATCAATTACACTGGGAGTTGCAGAAAATGAGCTTTCGATGGGTTGCAGAAAATGGGCTTCCGAGGAGTTGCAGACAAGGGGCTTTGGATGCTTTCGAACCGGAATATGATTTGGGAAAATAAAATGAAAAATAAACAAATTTGGTGCGATATTATTTGGGAGGAAAAGTTTTGCTTTGCCCTTTTAGCACCATGCTTAAGCATTTCATTTTCTTTCTTTTAAACTAATAAAATAAAATTTTGAGAATTTTTAATTTTCTTTTGCTTTATTGTTCTAAATATAACCATCCTTAAGTTTTTCTTGGAGAAATTTTATATACTTAAGTAATGAATATATTATAAAATATAATAAATGCTATTAAATATAAACTATACTTAAGTTTTTCTTGGAGAAAAATTGTATACTTAAGTTATGAATGTATTATAATATATAATAAATGTTATTAAATATATTTATTGGTATTCATAAGTTTAAATGGTTACAAAACTACAATATTTAGTTATATTTTAAATATGTATACAAAAGTAAATGTCATTAGTTGTTCTTTTATTTTCTTTTTCTAAATATAACTATCCTTAAGTATTTCTTGGGAAAAAAATTACATACATAAGTAATGAATATATTATAAAAAATAATAAATGTTATTAAATATAAACTATACTTATGTTTTTCTTTGAGAAAAATTATATACCTAAATTATGAATATATTATAACGGATAATAAATGTTATTAAATTTATTGTTATGCTTAACTTTATATTTGAAGTATGTATACAAAAGTAAATGTCGTTATATGTATGTATGTATGTATGTATGTATGTATGTATGTATGTATGTATGTATGTATGTATGTATGTATGTATGTATGTATGTATGTATGTATGTATGTATGTATGTATGTATGTATGTATGTATGTATGTATGTATGTATGTATGTATGTGTCATTACATTTAAGCTCAGGCTTCAACAAAACTTCAATAGCATTCAAGTTCAAGCTTCAAATTTCAAGATCAAGCTTCAACAAATTCAAGATTCAGAATATTCATCAAAGGTTCAGAATCTTCATCAAATTTCAAGGCGTTCGTCTTGTTTTGTATCAAACGAGACTCAAAAGCTTGGCAAGCAAGTGTTCGTCATCAAATTCCATTCGATTAGAGATCAAATTCCTCAACACTCGAATCGACATTTTTCAAAAAGAAAAGAATCGGATGACTCATTCGGCAATTTCGGATCATTTTCGAAGATTTGTAACCACTTTTAATATTCGCTAAATATTTTAAATATTTTGGTATTTTTCTTGTCATATTTGCAAAATTGAAATTTGTTGTTCACATATATATTTATAGAATAGGCTAGATAATATAACATGCAAATGTTTTGCAACACGATATTGAATCTTAAATTTGAAGTCTAAATTTGAAATTTGAATTAATTATAATTTAATTTTGAACTAAATTTTTATTAAAATTTAGATTAAATATAAAAGAATATTAATAATTAGCTGAGCATTTAATACATTCAGACTTCAGACTTAAGTAACTTTTAATTCGCTCAAAATCTATAACAGGATTTTAATATGTTTTAATCAATTAAGTAATAACAAAAATCTATTATCAAACACACTTAATTAATTAAGTACTTAAAATTAGTTGTCATCAAACACGCTTAATGAAATAAGTTTTTATTTATTTAATTTTACATGTTTAATCGAGTTATTAAATAGGTCCTAATACATAAGATAGACTAGATAGTATAAGATAGAAACATGGTGTTGAATCTCAAGTGGTACTAGTGCATCCATTTCCTACTATATATTAGTCTTTTGCTCTTGTCGTTATGTTTGAGAGGCAATTGGAATGTAACTGGATGCGACACTAAAAACTTGGGGTTGCGGAAAGGTCATAGATCCTCTCTTCCAAATTCTTTTTCCCACACTCCCTCTCATTCTCAATAACTCTTCAAGTGTCCCTTCCTTCTCTTTATTTTTTTATTTTCTAAGTAAAATTATTATTGTTGTTGTTGTTAATCTCCTATTAAATCTACAATTCAACATTTGTATATGATATGAAGAGATACATAATTACAAAATAATTTATTTTTAATGTATTCGTAAAATAATAATATTATTTTTATTTTAAAAAGAGAAAAAAAATAGAGAGAGAATGGAGGGACACTTAGTGAGTTATTGTGAATGGAGCAAAGGATGGGGGAGGGATTTGGGAAATTTTGTCAACACTTCCTTCAATACTTTAAGTATGGGAAAATTTGATTTTCAACAAAAAAATATTATACTGTAGTTTCTATGGACTGGAAGGCACACTGTACATAAATGCTACCAAAAAATCTTATCCTCCTAGATTTATATATATATATATATATATAGCCGAAAAAGAGATTTTCAAATGGTAATTTTAATAAAGCTAATCCTGGAAATTTTTTCCAAGATAATGCAGTAATGGACATGAATGAAATGGCAAGATTTTATGCCAATTGACAATGTACAACTTGATTCTTCTAATGTTTCAATTTTTGCTGGAAATTTTACTTCCTCAAATTTTGTCACCTTGAATCAATATCAATATCTGCTTAATGTCATCCAATCACATCACATATATTTCCTCTAGAAATTCTGATCATGACACTCCTTATGCAACTAACAAGACCACTAGCCTTTCAATTGATTTCTCATTGCCGTCTATTGCAGCGCAATGCACAGGCAATGTAACACCTTGCTACTTACATTCCCCAAAAAAGGGCGGGGATGTTGCCCCATCGAAAGGATAAGGGGTCTTTATAACGAGGAAAGTTAATAAACTTAACTACACCAATACCTCAAATAAACTCACGAATTACAACCGCTTAAAACTTATACTAAAAAAAATGAAATAAAAGATCATAATCTCTAAACAAATTCATTTGGAAAATAATATATAAAGTCTTGATCTATGGCAATCCAACCTTGTCAATTGAACTTATTACAAGGTTCATTTGAAATGATTTCGTGCTATACAGTTTGAAAAACCAAATGCACAATTGTAGTTATAATCAATAGTTTAAATACAAGATTGGCATTTTCAATTTGCGTTCTCAATAAATAAACTTCATTTCAAGGAATTCAACCACTCAAAAAGGTAGATTATGAAACCTTGCATTATAACCCTGAGTCATGAAATCCTGCATCACGACCCCGTACCATGAAATCCTGCATCTCAGTGAATGGGTGATCGGCCCACTGGGTAGGATACTCCTCTATCACCCAAACCCCTGAAACATACCGGTTGTCCATTCCAAAGAAGTACAGACCCACTTGGAACTATTTTTCTAGTTCGAACCGACTTGACTCACTAACACTATCACCTAATTAGGAATGAGTTTATCTCCCGGAGGCGGCTACATACCAGAAAACTTACTCACGCCGTCCTAATCTAGTACTAGTAGTATACCCTTATTGAGTGCTCAACGATTTTGCATCAAGAAAACTCATTAGCATCAAGTGGCAATAAAAAGGAAGCATGACTTGGTAAACCTTGATTAACACATTTAGTGCAAATCTTAAGTGAGTCATTTTGAAATCCTTTTTTTTTTTTTAAGTCAGTGTATGAGTTGAAATCGAGTAGGAAAGCCAGCCATGCTAAAAAAATTGCTACAACAACCCATGTTTCTAGTGATAACACATAACATTTGACTACTGGCAATTACATTGTTTCATAAACAGTTTAATGCAAAAACTTACTTTGGTCTAGTAAATAAGTTTCTTAACCATAAAGAGTATGTCTTTGCCCTTGGCAACCTTCCAAGTCTAAGAAAAAGTCATAATAATAGAATGTCACAACCTAATCCTAAATACCATAGGAAAACACAAATAGAATGTCACAACCTAATCCTAAATACCTTTGGAAAACACATTCCACATTTATAACGCACATATAGCATCTCAAGAATCCTAAATACCTTTGGAAAACACACTCCACATTTATAACGTACATATAGCATCTCAAGTTCTTGATGCAATGATTTCAAATAAATTAGTATATAAACCTTTAGTACATCCCTAAATGTTGGTACATACTAACATTGCACATAAGGGAAGTAAATAACTCAATATTAGAAAGTTTCCTTAAGATTCCTATGTTGTTCATAATTTCCAGCAGGTTATCCTTTTTTTCCCAAGCATATAATACATATAAAAATATATTGGATTGACCTCAAATTTTGCAAAGATAAACCTTAATACATATAAAATAGAATACAGGTGGCCAATCACAAAAAGCGGGTTTAAATCATGCTCAGAAAATTTTTTTCCTTTTCTGTAGCTTTTTGCCCAAATTAGACCAGCGTTAAATAAAAATTTTTAACCTTTACATCCCACATCCAAAAAATTTGAAATTTTCCAGTTAACATGTTTTGACCTTATTCAAATTCGGAATTTTTCACACAGCATTAGTAGCCAAAATCTGAACCGACAGCTAAACCGATAAACTTTAATTTTGCTTCCTCTGTTTTTGAAAATTTACTGGGATTAAACCCAGGGTTTTCATGCTTAATTATTAACATAAATAACATCTCTTGCATGTCTAGCAACCAATATCAAATGGCCTTACAATAATAAATTGCATTGCTAATTTATTTTGAACCAAAAAGAGCATCTAGCACATATTTTCAAAAATTCCTGCAAGCATAATATTTATTCTATCTTTCAAAAAATCATTACCTTAGACTTATTAACTCAAGAAAACACCAACATACAATGGATTTAAGTTGAAGACACCAATCCTAGCATTGAACACTTCTAGATCTTTCTAGAGCATATCTAGAAATTATATTTTCCTTAGAAAAATTTAAACGTTTATAAATATAACAATTCAAGAGACAAGTTATTTTCTTATGCAAAAATCCTTTGAAGGAAGGCTTCTTCATCAATACCCCCAACAACTATGGGTGAAAAACATGAATTTTTAAATCCAAAAGTACATGCTAAAAATTCTTGAAACCTTAAAACCTAATATTTCTCTAAGGTGGCAGCACTAGATGAATTAAAGAAAAGAAAAGCTCTAGATCCTTACCACTTGTTTCACCCAATTCGAATAACCTTAGGGTGGCATGATAAGCACCAAATTCTCCAAAAAATCTCAAGCATTCTATACAAGAATGATGCTCCAAGTGTATGAATTTGTGCGGAAATTTTTCCATAAGCAATGATATAGTTAGTTTTGGCGCAAGAGGGAGGATTTTCGTGTGCCAAAGGAGCAAGAGAGAGTGGGACGGCTGCTATGGTGTTTAGGGTGCCAAAAATCTGATTTAGCTTGGCTTTCATAGAAGAATTATATTAGGTCAAGGAATTTACAAGAGGAAAGAAGATTTTAAGGGAAAATCCTATTTGCTCTAGGTTTTAACTAACAAAAGGCTTCCATTAATTAATTTTTCACAATCCTATGGGGTTTAGAAAGCAAGGTAGCTAGGCAAGAGAAAGCCAAAGTGGCAGCACAGAGGAGAAGAAATAGGGATTAATATTCTCCAAAATTTCCCAAAGCATTAAAGGTTTGGAAACTAAAAATACCCTCAGGATGTTTACCAAAATATCCAAGAATTAGATTTTCTTCATCTTTCTCCTCCAAAGTGACGGCATTAAGGCTTCTGGAAGTCTAGAAATTTCCTCAAAATATTCTTCTAGCTAGATTAAATATTTAAATTAAGGGAATTCAATTTTCCTCCATTTAAATAAAATAAGAGGGAAGTCTTGCTAGACTAAAATTAAAATGCATTATAAAATAACACCTAATATATGAAATAAAACAAACATATAATGTATATGTAGTAAATATATTGTAAATATATATATATATATATATTGAATAAATATGTAAACATATTGATTTATATGTGTATATATATAATCAAATATCAAATAGTTACCTAAATTATTGATTATTTCAATTAATAACTCCTCAATATTTCAATACACAAATTTAGAATTAATTTTTATCTATCTATGTATATGTATTTTTTTTAAAATTATTAGTTTTTTTCAAAACATTCTATGCCGCATTATTTAAAGTAGTGATCTCTCCATCATTACTCAAGCATAATAATTTCCTTTACATACCAATCTCAAATAATTCATTCACACCATGCCGAATCTGTTTTTATGCAAGAATGTTCATACTATATGGACCATATATACTATTTTAGGTGGAGTGTCACAAGTAATATTTCTTCCCATTGCATCATAAACAAGTGGGGCTAATTAATTCTCTATTCCATTTAATCCTGTTCACAACATATTTCTAAAACTTCCTACAAGAAGTAATGTTTCTGTCTTTCATGTTGCAACAATTAGGATTACCCCATCAATGATTCTCCATAATGTTCTATACATTCCTACTTTTTCTTTTAATTTAATATCTCTAATAAAACCGATTCAACAACTTAAATGTACAGTATTCTTTAAGAAATCGTTTTGCCTCCGTCATTATCTTCATCTCGGCAAATGATTGGCTATCTCATAGACTCTATCACTTTGATCTTCCTGAACATTGCACAAATTTGTCCACAGAGGCTTCTAATGGAAACTTCAATCACAAATCTTCCTTATGACGTTTTAGATTAGGCCATTTGTCAAATAGTTGTAAAGAAGTCTTACATAAGAAAATTTCCAATGTGATGTTTGTTAGGTTTGGATTGTCAACTTTTAGTGGTTTTGTTAAACTTTCCTATCATAGTTACGTTAGTTTGACAAACTATAAAAAATTAGAAGTTTAACAAACACAACAAATTGATAACGCAATTCATCTATCAATAAGTCTACATCAACAGGCCCTTGATCAGTAAAGAAATCCACTAAAACTTTAATCAAAGTAGCAAGGATAACACTTATCTCAATCACCAAGTGAACCCTAGTGGACTCTAACAGAACACAACATAGTGCTTCTTCTATCAATCTTTCAGAAGACCTTTTGCTTTACACAACCCTACGATTGTTCACCTTTTAATCTTCGTTACTACAATAGCCTAGTGCTTCGTCTGACTCCAGAAACCTTCCCACCATAAAGGTATTTGATTTAAGGGAGAAATAAATTGATTCAAGTCCTCCAAGAAGATAAATATTGTTGCTACTAATAACTAGAACAAAAAACATACATTAATAAAAAGATTCAATACTCTTCATTAATTGCGTATGCTTTTCAACCACTCAGAATATTTTCACGAATTTCCTCTCCTGTTTTTTATGATCAAACTTGGAGGATTTCCCTTAAAATTTCATGCTCTTTTACTCTTGTATTTGGTCGCTTTATATAGTGCTATAGAGTAGTAGTTTCATTGTCAAATTAGGATCTATGTTAGCTTTGTAGCTTCCTAAATCTTTGGAACTCTAATCCCACTTTGTTTTTGAATTTTTCACTTACAAAATCTTCATAATATCTTCAATAAAACTCATCCAACATTCCCTGCAATCCCTTTCCTACCCCAATTGAATTATTATAGCATCAAAACCTTGCCAATATTGCAATTTCTAAAATAGTTTCAATTTTGTTGAATATTTATTTTAGACGCTAACTTTGACAATGATATCAAAACACTTTATTTCCATTTTGAATTAGTATATTATCTAAAATATACCTATCATGATCTTCTGTATCTTCATATTCAATCCTAGAAATATTCCATAATCTTTATAGCATGATCTTCATAAAGATTATGAATGTCTATTGCTAGAACTTCTTCTAATTCTTCTTGATTTATTTTCTAATTCAACTCCAACTCCATTGCTTAATCCTATGAGAAGTATATTTTTCAATATCTTTTGAGATTCACTTTCATAATCTACCTCCAATTTGTTTTGCTCAAACATTGCCAAATAAGCAATGAAATTTCCGTAACAATCTCCCCCTTTGGCATTGTTTGGTGCAAAACCTATATTTAGTAAGGTGTCTTCAACAGTTGTCTGGAGTTCTTCAATATGCCACAGAATTCTTTACATTAGACACATCAATGACCATAGATAGCAGAAGTCCCCCTAAATAATAACTCGCCCAAAGTACAACATTGGTCGTGTGCATCTTGCATCCTTGCATTTCTTGCATTTGCAGCATTGCTTTGCTCTCCCCCTTTTTGTAGCAAAGAAGGCTGAACCATCATTATTAATCAAGAAGAGTAGCAATACGAACATGAGTGTTAAGCTAATTCGACTTTGTTAAAGGCATTTTTTATTGTAGGTGCTTGTGTAAGGATTCCTACCAGTTTTCCTTAGTAACGTTCTCCTTTCCAATTTTTCCTCAAAATATTTTTCTCCAAATTAAAAAGCTTGATTGGCAATGTCTCTTAGTTTGTTACCAAACATAGAAGTGGTTCCAAGCCCACCCATCCTTATATCTTCGAATTTCGTTGTTAGTATTTGCAACTTTGACATCCGTACTGTGCTTGTTCCTTTAAACACTATTTTGTAATCCCTCCCATGCATCTTTAGCAGATATGCATGTTGAAATCGACTTCAATTCATCAGCAGCAATAGCATCAAAAATTGTATTCAATGTCTTAGCATTAGCATTATCAAGATGACATTCAACATCAATCCATAATTCCAGTGGTTTTTCTACTTCTACTGCAGTACTAGCATTCGGCAATGTCGGTGGTTTTCATCCTTGTTCAACAGCACTCCAAACATAGTATTAAGATTTTTTATGAAGATTCTCATCCTTGTTTTCCAATAATCATAATTAGGAAAGATAATTCTATACCACTTGTAAGGTTTGGATTGTCAATTTGCTCTGTTTGTTAAACTTCTTATTTTTACAATTTGTCAAACTAACGTAACTGTCATAGAAAAGTTTTACAAAATCACGGGAAGTTGACAATCTAAACCTTACAATGCTTTCTGTCCTATTTGTGCATTTTCTAAGCAACATAAACTTTAATTTTCTTGGCATTCTAGTTTTTCAGCTTCTAGTTTTGATATTATTTTCATAGATCTTCTTCAACATTTTTAAGCCTTTGTTAAAACTCAAATTTCTAGGAAAACTAAGGTACTTCTTTTGAAATAATGGGTTCAAACTTTACATGTGGTCATTCTACGATTCCGAAGGAATTACTCATCAAACTTCTTCCACGAAAATTCTTGAACAAAGTGGAATAGTTGAATGCAAGCAATAACATATTACGAATATAGAAAGAGCTCAACGCCTCTCTCCTTTGGGCTCTGTTTAATTCTTCAAATGGGGAAAAAGGATTTTTAAATAGTTTTTTAATATTTTTAATGAAGAAATAATGTCAAGATTGAAATTTCATTTTTATATTTATACATTATATTATGTATAGTGAAAAATATAACAGTCAGCGATTATAAAAATTGGAAAATGTACATTATCTTATATATAATACTCCCAGTGGTTTTCACTGTTTGTAGTCTGTGACTATGCAAGAATCTTCATTGCTGTCATTTTATGGGAGACTTGGAAGTGCCGTAATAATGCATTGTTCAATAGAGCTAACTTTATTCCCTTGAAATTGGAAAGTAACATTCTTAAGGCCATCGCTGATTTATCTCAGATTCAACTGATTTGTCGCTCGGCTGGTATATAGGTATACTGAACCTCTGTATGTTGGAAGGTTCTCATTCCTCCTCAAATCATTCTTGTCACATGGATTAAGTCTAATATGGTTACAGTTAATATCAATGGTGATTGCAAGGGAAATCCAGGGCCTTCAAGTAATGGAGTGATGGTGCAAAAATCAGCTGGTCACATCATCTTTTGTTTTGCAAAGAATATTGGTTACTCTTGCAATCAGTAGGCTAAAATTCAAGCCGTTTACTTTGGGGTTAAGTGGTGTTGGCATCTTTATCTTCAAAGCATTGTCGTTCAATCTGACAATCAACTTCTGGTCCATTAATTACAAGGCAATGTAGCTAGTTCATGGAAGACCCATACTCTCTTTAGGAAAAATAGAGTTGATACGACAGAGCTTTAGTTCTTGCACTTTTACACATGTCCTTTGTGAGGCCAACAGAGTAGCAGATTATCTGGCAAATTTTGGTTGTTTCATTCGGGGGTCCCAATCTTTCCAATCTTTTATGGAGTTTCTACTAATGTTGGAGGCTTATATAACCTAGATTGATGGCAAATCCCCTCCCCTCGTACTAGAAATTCTGTAGCCAGTTGAGGCTTAACACCTTTCTTCCCCTCTTTTCTCTCTCCGCTTTATTATTAATAAAAATTGGCTTCGGCCTTCAATTAAAAAAATGTGAAATGTAACAGAATGTGTGTATCTCTTTCTAAAACTTTATAGTGCCAACTAAAACTGCAATTTTTTCGCTCAAAACAAGGCGATTTTATTAATTACTGCGAAGTATTACAAATTAAACGAGTAGAAGTTGTAGTTTAGCATCTCTTACAACTAATTGGCTTTAAAAAATGAAAAAATGAAGAGAATTGTATAAAATAATGCAAAAAGATGCAGCTTTGCTCCTACCTTAGCTATTGTGTCTCTGGAAAAGTTTGCTTCACCTCACAATTGATATTCTCTTCAATTTTGTTTCTACTTTCAACAATTTCAGTTCCTTTGGAATTCTTTTTCATTTCCTAGGTCGACATTACTTTGAAGAAACGTTATGAAAATATTGTTCATCATCCTTACAAATCTTATTTTTGTTTTCAATCTTCCCAAAAAATAGGCACTAGGAATAGGAACTGGACACTTAGGTTTTGGGGGGGGGGGCAAATAAAATAAAAACTTATATTAAAGAATTTTTAAATTTTTTTTTGCGGGTGAAGGATAAAATTTAAAGGGAATTTTTAAAATGTTTAAATTTTCTTAAGGAAAAAAATGATTTTGTTTTTAAATCTTGGGGGAGGGGACGGGGCAAGAGACGCCCCCGCATCCTTCTCTCCATCTCTGACTAGGAAGATGCATAAATCATGGAATGGAAAGGGTTAATCTTCTCCCTCCAAATCCCTCTACCGTTCTCAAAATATCACCACGAAACTCAATCACACAATTTGCACAGAAGCTTTTTTGTATATCTCTTAGATTTTTCTATCTTTGCCTCTCTTCTTTTCTTCAAGTCGGCTTTATTTATATTTTAGAGACACGCATATATTGAGTAGAATTGTCCGCAATATCTTCTCAATATCTACCCGACATTTTCAATCAATAGACTTCTAAATTCTGTATCAATCACTTACCCCATTAAACTTATTCTAAAATAGTCTCCTAACCAACATGCACAACATGGTTAGGTTATCAAGGTCATTTATCATAGTTTCTCTAACAGAAACCGTATCATTATATATGACTAAGACAGTCAATGGAAAGTATAAATACGTTGGGAATAACAAGAGATAGAATCAAGAACTTGGAGTTAGATGAAGGTAAATAATATAAAAATATTTATTACATAAATTTTAAAAATTTTTTGGGGTAGTGAAAGTAAAATTTAAAGGAAATGTAAAATTAACCGAGTTTATTCTGTCCCATGTAACTTTATGCTTGTTTGAAATTTTTTCCACAATCTTTAAGCATAGTTTGATGTAAAATCCAAAGCCTTCTCTCAAAAACTGACTTTCTGAAGTTGAAGTTGTTAGAAATAGGGTACCTACGAGCACAGATAGGTAACTCATCTGTATTGAACAAGAACTGCCTTTACCCGACCAGGACTCTAACAAATGCAATTATCGAATATCAATAATGTCGGCAAGGCCAAATAATCCAAGCGTAAAATAACTAGGCAGAATTCAAACTTAATAGAAAAGTCAGTAATGGACCTGAGATACTCACTCGCAATTCCACCAGAACGTACCGAGCACCGGCACTCCATCGGACAAGCTGCAATCACTGGTTTACCTTCAAGAAGTTATTCACCCCACTCCAGGGCGATGGGTACAGTGACTCTCCGTGCAGGATAAGACGGTCTCAGATCGCCGTCAATGCACATCAACTGCGATCACATCGAAAATCTCCTCAGTTGATCAGTCCTGTTTAGTCAAAAAACTATTGGTCGTGATAGGGAGGACGGAAGAGGTGATTTTTCTCTCAAAGAAGAAAAAAATCGAAAACTAGAACCCTAGCGGCGGCTCTATTATTTTCTTTTTAATCTCGCCTCTAGGAAAAAACCAAAACCTGATTCGAATTAGGAGATCTTAATCTCAATATGATTTTATGTTTTCTTTTTCTTTTCAAGTTAGAGTTAATTGGGCCAAATAAAAATAGAAGAGCGTGAAAACATGGGCCAATCCCAAGCCCGAGCCAGGATGGGCGGGTGGCACACGTGTGGCATCCTCCATACCTTGGTCTTTTCTATCAAGTCTATAGAAAAACCTTTTAGTATATAAAGGCTTCGACACTCCTCAATTTTTCCCATGTGAGACTCATGTCTAACATAAGTTCCCAAATGGTTAAACACCTAACTTTAACAACATTTAATTATGGATTCCCATAATGAAAATAGCTTCTACCATACTTAAAATAATCTTTAACATATCAAGAACAACTCCCATTAATTGTTTTAGGCTAACTAATCATGAGTTAAAAGTTATTAACTCCCAAAGTTACCATTTTCAACAATCCTCCACAAATCTATAGTTAAAGACTATCTAGGATTTACATAATTTGCTTTCGATAATGGTACCTTCCAGTTTGAACCACTACCTAAGCTATCCAACTTATGCCCCCACAGGAACAAATGGACTTGAGCATTGAATTTGAACCTTAAGTGTGATAGTGTCTATTGGTAACAACGGACTATCGGCTATAGAGATAATCTTTAGGGTTGACACGTTATGGCCATGTGTCCTGATCCTATCTCAGGAGTGTATTCAGAGATAATACAATTCCCTTCAGTTGTAGCCACACAACACCACTCACATAGTTGGCGATCTCCAAGGATGTACTGCTAGAATCCTGTCTAAAAGACTTGATCCCATTCAGAGATAAAACTCTTACTAATTGCAGTAAACGCACCACAGTTTTTTAGGGAAAGAACCTAGATATAAAGGTATCAGAATAGGTGCTAGATTCACTCAAATAGCTTGTTTATACCATATTGAACTGCCTTGTGGGATCTCCACTTGGTGAGTTGGGTTGCCACTGTAGGTGAATCATTGCTGGGTTATCAGTCATATTCCCAACTTGGACTTAAGGAACAAGGATGCTTCCAGTCCCTTAGTTAGGGGGTCTGCAATGTTATCTTTGGATCCAACAAAATCAACAGACACCACCTTTTTAGACACCAACTCCCTTATAGACTTAAGTCCAACTTGGATGTGTCTCTTAGTTTTTTTATTATACTTGGTACTCTTTATCTTTGCAATTGTGGTTTGACTATCACAATGCACAGATATATCAGTAACGGGCTTGGTAATCATTGGCAAAGAGGATAATAGTCCATACAATCATTCATTTTGCGTTCCAGTAGTATCCAATGCACATAACTCGGCCTCAAAAGTTGACCGAGTTATCAAAGTCTGTTTACAAGACTTCCAGGTGACTCCTCCGCCACCTAATGTAAACACATATCCAGTGCAACCATTGCTACCAAAGTTCTTGGCTATCCAGCTTGTATCACTATACCCTTCAAGTATAGTAGGGAATATCCCATAATGTAGCCGAAGGGAAACTATTCCCTTCAAGTACCTTAGTACTCTATCCAAGGACTCCCAATGAGTCCGATTTGGACAACTTGTATATCTTGCCAGCTTAGATACAAAAAATGAAACATCTGGTCTTGAACCATTTGCAAGATATTGCAAGCTATCAATAATTTGAGAATATCTTAATTGAGACACAAGAACTCCACTTTCATTCTTGAACAAAGCTACAGAAGGGTCATTTGAAGTTTTAGCGATTCTACAATTTTGATAACCATATTTCTCAAGAACACTCTCTACATAGTGAGTTTGAGAAATGGTTATCCCCTCAATTGAGCAAATCAACTTTAGGCCAAGAATCACATTTGCTATTACGATATCCTTCATTTCAAACTTACTTTTTAAGAATGATTTAGTCTTATCAATTATCTCAACATTGGACTAAAATAGCAAAACGCCATCCACATACAGGCATAGTACAATACATGCATTACCTTTAACCTTACAATAAACACACTTGTCATGCTCATTTATGATGAAGCCAAATAATAAAATAGCTTTATCAAATTTTTCATGCCATTGTTTGGGTGCTTGTTTTAGACCATATAGGGATTTAACAAGTTTACAAACTTTTCATTCATTTCCTTTGGCTACAAATCCCTCAGGCTGATCCATATATATCTCTTCTTCAATAACACCATGAAGAAAAGCTGTTTTCACATCTATTTGGTGGATGGTGAAACCATATACAAAAGCCAATGCAATTAGCACTCGGATTGTAGTCAAACGAGCAACAGGAGAGTATGTATCAAAATAGTCTATTCCCTCTTTTTGTCTAAACCCATTGGCAACTAATCTGGCTTTATACTTATCTATGGTCTCATCTGGTTTATGTTTCTTCTTAAATATCCATTTGTATCCAATTGTAGTGCACCTAGGAGGGAAATCTACTAGTTCCCATGTCCCATTAGAAACAATAGAATCCATCTCACTTTTGACAGCTCCTTTCTATTGCCCTACTTCTGAGGAAGCCATGGCTACTTTAAAAGTTAAATGTTCGTCCTCAACATTGTAAGTGACAAAGTCACTTCCAAAGTCCTTGACTACCTTAGCTCTCTTACTCCTTCTAGGTTTTTCCAATTCCTCAGTTTGAGTGTTGGAACTATTTGGACTTGCCCTTATATCATTCATCCTTTACACATGATTAGGAATTAAGGTTGAATCTAAAGTAGAAACATCTTGAGGCAAACCAGTTTTCATGGAAAACATATCCTCAAAGAATGTAGCACCACGGTATTGAATAATAGCTATGCCAGGTATTTCAGACTTAAATACCAAAAACCTCATGGCATAGCATGTTTCCACATAACCAATAAAGATGGCATCAACAGTCTTTGGTCCTAACTTCTTCCTCTTATGTTCAGGGATTAGAACTTTTGGAAGACAACCCCACACATGAAAGTATTTTAAGTTAGGTTTCCTACCTTTCCAGATTTCAAATGGAGTTACCTCTATATGTTTGTGAGGGACTCTATTTAGAATATGGCAAGCCGTATTCAAAGCCTCACCCCACATGAACTTAGGTAATCCATAATTTAAAAGTAAATTGTTGATCATATCTCTAAAAATTTTATTTTTTCGTTTAGCAATCCTATTAGATTGGGGAGAATAAGGGGGTATCTCCTCATGAATTATTCTATTACTTTGGCAATATTTAACAAATGGATTAGACCTATACTTTCCACCTTTATAAGATCTTAACCTTTTAAATTTCTTGCCAATTTGAATTTTTTTCTTTATTTTTAAATATGATAAACTTTTCAATTGCTTCATCTTTATGTTTAAGCAAATAAACATAGCAATATTTACTGCAATCGTCAATAAAAGTAATGAAGTATTTTTTATGATCCTTAGTCAACAAACCATTGAATTCACAAATGTCTGTGTGAACTAAATCAAGTATTTCTGAATCCCTTTCAACTGAATGATAGGATTTCCTGGTTATTTTAGCTTTCACACACACTTCACATTTGTTCTTCTTATCAATTGAATGTTTAGGGATCAAGTCTAAATTCATCATTCTTTTAGCAGAATCTAAATTTAAATGTCCAGTCTACTATGCTAAATATCAGTGGATTCAATAATATGTACCGTAGGATAAACAGAATTCTCAACAGAAGAAGCTTTATTCAAATTAGAAGTAAATGATTCAACTCTTAATTTAAATAAACCATCTGACAAATAACCTTTGCCAACAAAAGAATTATAGTGCATAATCACTACTTTATTACATATGAAAGTGAATTCATAACCCTCTCTAACTAAACATGAGCCACTAAGAATATTCCTATGAACTGTTAGAACATGCTGTACCCTATGAAGAGAAAGAATACGCTCTGAAGGAAACTTCAAGTCCATGCATCCAATCCCCAACACATTGGTTGTAGTTGAGTTCCCCATCTCCACAATTTTTCCTTTAATAGTCTGGTAAGACACAAAAAGCAATTTATCAGCACAAATGTACACATTTGCTCCAGTATCAACCAGCCATTCAAGTGCTTCATAAATAGTAAAGACTTCTGGGTTAACAAAAACATACATTTCATCATCATTGGAAGTAGTGATGCCAGTCCCAACCTCAATAGTACAAACCTCAACAAGGTGTGTACTCAAATCAGCTTCCACTTTACTAGTATCCTCTACCACCACATTGACTTGGGCTTTAGAATTGGATCCTTGTTTGACTTTGGGCTTTTTAGATGGACAATCGTTAGCCTAATGTCCAACCTAACCACAATTCCAGCAAGGTTTGTTTGCTTTCGGTTTCTTTTTTACCTTGCTTTTTATCTTGTTGGTGTTTTTAGAGTTTGAATTAACCCCCACATTCTTCTGATTATTGCTCTTCTTCCCAGTAGTCACCGCATGGACATTAGACTCCATAGGTACAATATGACTATTCTTTCTATGTTGCTCCACAATGGATATTGATTTCATCAGATCGTTTAAAGAAATCTTCTCCGTCTTGTATTTGAGAGATATACCAAAGTCCTCCCAAGACATAAGAAATTTCTCTATCACTGACATCACTTAGAACTTCTCAGGAAGTTCCATATCTGATTCATGAAGAGAGTGAATAATCAATTGCAACTCTTGAGTCTGTTCTATCAGAGACTTGCCCTCAACCGTCTGAAACTTCAGGAATTTTGAGACATAATACCTTTTCAAACCTTGATCCTCGATATTATATTTCCTATCCAACTCATCCTATAGCATCTTTACTATGTATAACTCAGAACAATAGACATCGAAGAGAGCATTTGTTAATGTTGACAATATTGCCCCTCTGCCTACATTGTTCCGTTCATCTCATGCAGTAATCTTAGCTACTCTAGGATGCCTATCAGTTGGTATGGGCCTATCTACCAGCACTACTGACAATAAACCCCTCATGGTTAACTAAATTTTCATGCGTTGTTGCAAACGCTTGAAATTCTACCCTGGACCAAATTTGTCTGGCAGACCATTCAAGTCAACTAAAGGCTTATACGTAGCAGAAGCAGTACCTAATGAACTGGCCATTGCATAGAAACAGATAATTGCAGAATAACTTCTTGAAGACTATTAGAAACAGGGTACCTACGAGCACAGACAGGCAATTCAACTGAACTAAACAAGCACCGCCTATACCCGATTAGGGCTCTAACAAATACAATTATCAAATATCAATAATTCTGGGAAGGCCAAACAGTCCAAGCGTAAAATAACTAGGCATAATTCAAACTTAATAGACAAGTTAATAATGGACCTAAGAAACTCGCTCACGGTTCCACTAGAACATACCAGGCACTGGCACTCCTCTGGACAAGTTGCGATGCAACGGACAAAAATGCTAACAACCAGTTCAATACTGGTTTGCCTTCAAGAAGTTATTTTCCCCACTCTGGTGTGATGGGTACAACAACTCTCCTTGCAGGATAAGACGGTCTTACACTACAAAAAAAAACACTATTTGCGACGGCCAAATCCGTAGCAAATCCGTCGCAAATCAAGTGTTGCGACGGATTTGTGACGAATTCGGCCGTCGCAAATAAGAGCGTCACAAATAGCGACAGAAAACTAATTCCGTCGCAAATAGCGACACATTTGCGACGGCCAAATCTCTGGTCAACCAAATTACATTTTGCTACGGATTTGCGACGGAATAATTGGAAAAAATAAAACGTGGAAAAAATCCGTCGCAAATCCGTAGCAAATCCGTAGCAAATTGCTACGGAATAATTGTAATTTCAAAAAAAATTCAAAAATCCGTAGCAAATCCGTAGTAATTTGCAACGGATTTGCTATGGAAAAATATAAATTTCAAGAATAAAAAAATCCGTAGCAAATTGCTAAAAAAATTAAAATGAATTTCAAGAATTAAAAAAAAAAAGCCGTAGCAAATCTGTAGCAAATTGCTACGGAAAAATTACAATTTCAAAAAAATTAAAAAAGCCGTAGCAAATTGCTACGGAAAAAATGAATTTCAAGAATTAAAAAAAAAAAGTAGCAAATCCGCAACAAATTGCTACGGAAAAATTACAATTTCAAAAAAATTAAAAAAGCCGTAGCAAATCTGTAGCAATTTGCTACGGAAAAATTACATTTTCAAAAAAATTAAAAAAAAGCCGTAGCAAATCCGTAGCAATTTGCTACGGAAAAAAATGAATTTCAAGAATTAAAAAATATCCGTAGCAAATTGCTACGGATTTGCTACGGAAAAATTACATTTTCAAAAAAATTAAAAAAGCCGTAGCAAATCCGTAGCAATTTGCTACGGAAAAATTACAATTTCAAAAAAATTAAAAAAGCCATAGCAAATCCGTAGCGATTTGCTACGAAAAAAAATGAATTTCAAGAATTAAAAAAAATCCGTACCAAATTGCTACGGATTTGCTACGGAAAAAAATGAATTTCAAGAATTAAAAAAAAAATCCATAGCAAATCCGTAGCAATTTGCTACGGAAAAATATGAATTTCAAAAAAAAAAAATAAAAAAAATCCGTCGCAAATCCGTAGCAACTTGTGACAAATATTTGTCAAAATTAGTTTTAAATAAATTAATTTTAGAAAGCCTGTGACAAATATTTAAACAATTTTTCTCATAAATATCAACTAATAAAACAAATAAAATTTCAAAACCAATAATAAATTGCATGCCAAATCATAAAATAAAACTACAATAATCCAAATATGTGTATACACATAAGTATCACAATAGATAAATAATGTTCAAAATACAATCATGTAGCTAAAGGATTTGGAGCACTAGCTGAAGGAGGAGCGGGAGGACCATCAAACCCAGTACTAGGACCGGGGTGATGATCAGGTGGGGAAACAAATAAATCATCGTCCTCGTCCTCATCCTCATCCATGTCCTCATCCTCAAATACCGAAGACAGCTGTGGCATAACAACCCCCATCTTCTCGGACATAACTGCCATCCAAGAAGTGATTCCCGCAACTTTATGTTCAAAATTATTCTTAATCCTATTCTCACGGCGCTTGTACTTGTCCTCGCGACTCCTCTCTCGATGCCTCCATCGATCCTCAACCTCCTGAATCCTTTGCTGAACCCTAGTCTCAACTATCTGGTCAACATCAACAGGAGTGGATGAAGATGATCCTAATAAATGAGACGCATGCATCTGCTCCCTAATCCGAGTAGCCTCTGATCCCAACCCGTAGACACGACCCCTGTTGAATCCGCCAGCTGCCTCAATGATAATGGCCTTGTCATTTGGCATAGCAACAGAGTCGATGGACCCACTAGACTCCATTTAAGAGTAGCGCTCCTTGGTGACATTTGCCGTCTCCTGAAATAACGTGAGTTTAAAAAAATTTAAAAAAGACCTATTACAATAAGTAATGTAAGAATAAATTATTTTTACCAATATCTTCTGCGGACGCTCGCCCACAAACTGACCCTATCTTTCTCCGTTCTGGAACATATGAGTTTTTTGAACATGTCCAAATAGCTAAATGTGTCCCCTTCATGTATCCTCTGTAGTTTAATTAATAAAAAAGAATATAATTTCGAATGCGAGTGCATGATTCTGACAATTTTGAAATATGCAAAAGTTAATAAAATTGAATTTACCATGCGTTCCTCGTGCTCAATGAAAGAGATGGAACCTCCTGTGTGAGTGACACCGGTACGAGACCGATTTTGCCTTGCAGACTGCACGATTCGTTGATATTTGGGATCCAACCAATGTTTGTTCATCTCCAACCAATGAGTTGGAACAATCCAATTTGGACATGAATTAGTAGGTGTGCTCTTTCGGGTCTTCGACAAAGTATCGGAAAACCTTTTTGCACACTTTCTTTCCCAATTTTTCCGTATCTGGGGACCATGCTCGGGAGCCCAACGAAATAACTTCTGCAAATATAGTAAACCATCGCCGTTAAAGTTTAAATTAACAATTTAAAGTAAATTTGTTTGCAAATACAACGAATGACACCTGAGCATAAAAGCTTCAATAACATATACATAAGATTAAAATTGTAAGAATGTAAAAGAAACATACTCCCCACTCCTCGAACCACATGTCCCGAACATGTATCGGGACATGTGAGTATGTAGCGTACGAACCATTAAATTGTTTCTTGAATATGCCTTGAATCTCTCTCACACATCTATCTGAACCAGCAAACCTATTTTGTATAACCAGAAAGGAAAGTAATATGATTATTAAATAAGATATGCTGAATTGGAAATCAATCAATAATTATGAATTACACACCCTTCTCCTCGAGGAATAATCATAGGTCGGCCGTCTATGCCCTGTGATCCAATATGGTGTGATGCAAAAGTAGGAGCGTCTGCTGGAGAAGCACCTCTTGATTGTAAAGGTGAACCAGAAATCGATCGTGGTACGGAGAGGCGCCGTGCGTGTGATGGTGATGTGGTGTCAGGAGGATGGGTATGTTGGTCTGCTCCAGCACCTCCAGAAGACTGTCCATCGCCAGACATCCTAATTTTGGAATAAATTTAATTAAATTTCAAACATATTTGTAATATATATGTAGAACAAGTTATAAACGCAAATTTATAAAAAAATTTGACAGAGTCTCCCCTATAAAATGGTCATTTTCCAGGCATTAATGCCACATTCAAACATATTCCAAGTATCATCAACACATCAAACACACAAAACATTTACAACAAAACCTGTATCCATTGAACACATTCTCCATAACAAAAAAATTAACTGCCAATAGATAAACTGGAATATGTAGAAACTTGGCCATTTATACAACTTGAGAAAGAAACGATTCGTTATTTTTATTTTCTTTCAAAATGGCTTCATTCTTGTACATAAGTCTGTAACCTTTTCCAATCATTTTGAAGAGCGAGTGCATGATTCTTCCTTTGTCAATGGATCAAAGCCATCAGATAACGAAATGTGTGTTTTTTTATACAGCTTTTATACAGGTTTTATATCCCAACAAAGAAGACATCTATAATAAAAAGTCAATGTCAACAACATCAATTAACTTAAGGGTAATCACCCATTACCCAAGAGGAGTGATCACCCATCACTCACGGGGAGTGATCACCCATCACTCACGGGGAATGATCACTCATCATTCATGGGGAGTGATCACCCATCACTCACGGGGATCCAGTCCATATATTAGACAAAAAAATATACCTTTGAAAAAGCAAAGAACACCTGTTGAGCTGAAAATAGTTAGCATTGACTCATGCTTAACTTTATTTTTAAAAAAAAAAAAAAAAAGTATACCTGTGTAAAGGCAAAGAACACCTGTGGAAAAGAAAATAGTTAGAGTCTCCCCTAACACTTAACTGTATTGTTTTTTAAAAAAAAGGAAGCATACCTATTGAAATGCAAAGAACACATGTGCAAAAGAAAATAATTAGCATTGACTCGTACTTAACTATATTTAAGCTAATAAAAAGGACAAAAAATGGTATAATAATTGATCATCCAATAAATTAGTAAAACTTGAAATTTTAACATAAATTGTTGATCAACCATATAAGCCACCATCATGAATTATTTAAACTAAACTTTACATCACAAACGTATTAGAAATGTACTTTAATCACTCGAGTCATCCTCTAATATATATTCTTCTTCTTCCATCTCTGTTGTGCTATCTATATTCCAGTTACCTTCGTCTTCGTCTTCGTCTTCATCTTCATCTTCGAGTTCATTTGTATCCCTAAGTAATCCTTCTTCTTGAACATCCAACAAATCACTTGTGCCCGTTTCATGAGCTAAGGGACCAAGATCAACAACTAAGGAAATAGTCATTGCATTGTGAATATCCACCTCTTCTTGGTAAGCTTTATCAATCATAGGTGCATCAATCACATGTCGAGCTTTTACTTTACACACAGCTAACTAGTCGGATCTTGGTCTTTTGCATCCTGGATATGAGGCATAGTACACCTGAGATGCCTGTTGAGCTAATACAAACGGATCATATTTTGGGTAGCTCCTCTTGCAATTAATATCAACAATCTTATACTCCTTATGTATTCTAATGCCGCAATTTGCTGTTTGATCAAACCAATCACATTTAAAAAGGACAACTTTTTGTGATGGATTACCAGGAAACTCTACTTCAACAATCTCTTTAAGAACCCCATAATAATCACTCACTACTGAGTCCTTTTCACCCCCCTTAACACAAACTCCAGAATTCACTGTTTTCTTTCCTTCGGCGTGTTCGTGGGTGTGAAATCTGTAGCCATTAATAATGTACCCAGTATATGTTTTTACTTTTCTCGAAGGTCCCCAAGCAAGATTCTTCAAACATATATTTGATACATGGTTTTGTGGATCGTTCACCTATAAAGCATATGAAATGTTCAGGTGGGCATACATTAACTAACAGCATATGTTCACGTGTAAAGAAATTTAACTGATTAAAGAAGATCATACATAATCTGTAAACCATCCTGCGAACTCATTCTCTATCCTTCTTTCTACATCCAATTTCGAAATGTTTGGGATTGAAGATTGTAAACGAGATGTGAACTCACTATAGAGAAGAAAATGTCACAATTAGCAATATATCTTATTTCTAATATCAACCAGAGGAGCAAGCATCTCACCTAATATATGGTTGGACCTCTTCACAGTTAAGAAATATATAATTTCTTGCCACTTTGTATTCTTCATGAGAGAGGAATCGAGTTTGAATCTTTCCTAAGATCTTCCCATAAATATTGCATATTGACAACGAAGCTTCATCTACTTCACGCCCGACCACACCTTCATCGTTGCGAGCCATGGATACATGTTTTGTCCGCACATGTGCCTCAAAATAATAGGAGAAGAATGTAGATGTTTCCTCGACAAGATAGGCATTGCAAATTGACCCTTCTACTCGTGCCTTGTTTTTTACCTTTAACTTTAAACGAAACAAGAACCTGGCATAATTCAAAGTATGATAATAAGTATTATGCAATGACTATAGCTAGTTGTAGCCAAACTTTGATAATGACAACTACCTCTCAAAAGGATACATCCATCTATATTGTACAGGACCACAAACCCTTGCTTCGTAAGGCAAATGAACCAAGAGATGTTCCATAACATCGAAAAAACCTGGAGGAAAAATCTTCTCTAACTTACATAGAAGAACCGGTATCTCTTGCTCCAACTTCATCATATGAGATACAGACAATTTAGGAGCACAAATGTCTCGAAAAAACAGACTTAATTCTGTCAAAGTTCCCCAAACATTAACTGGAAGGAATTCTCTAAGGGCAATCGGAAGTAATCTTTCCATGAAGATATGACAATCATGGATTTTCATGCCGGACAGCTTCAGTTCATTAAAATCAACACATCTACAAAGATTCGATGCGTATCCATCTGGAAGAGTTAATCCTTTCAACCACTCAAGCAACATTTTCTTTTCTTCTACCGTCAACGTGTAACATGCCTTAGGTATTGCTATCCTCCCTTCTTCGACGTTACACACATGTAGTTCTGGCCTATTGCAATATACTTCAACGTCACGACGGGCCTTCAGATTGTCTTTAGTCTTGCCCTTCACATCCATAACTGTATTGAAGACATTATCGAACACATTCTTTTCATTATGCATTACGTCAACATTATGACGAACCAAATGCGTTCGCCAATAGGGCAAATCCTAAAAAATACTTCGTTTACCCCAATTATGACTCACATATCTACCTTCCGATCTTCCAAGTTCTTTTCCTGACTCTGTTATTTTCGAATACTGACAAACACTGCTCCACAAGTCATCCCCAGTGGGATGTAGAATAGGTTGGACCATATCAGAGCCCTTATCTCACTTAAATGATGTTGTATCCTGTCGAAATGGGTGATCCATGGGTAAGAAGCGACGGTGGCAGTCAAACCATGAGTGTTTACCACCATGTTGTAGATAAAAAGAATTTGACCTCTCCATACAATATGGACACGCTAATCTTCCAGCTGTGCTCCATCCACTAATCATTCCATAGGCAGGAAAGTCGTTAATAGTCCACATTAGTGCATCACGCATCTGGAAGTTTTGTTTCTTTGCTATATCATACGTAGCAACACCTTCAGTCCACAAATGATTCAATTCTTCTATTAATGGTTGAAGATAAACATCAATTTTATGTTTCGGATTCTTTGGTCCCGGTACAATGATTGTTAAAAACATCACAGGATCTTTCATGCATAACCATGGTGGAAGGTTATAAGGAGTGACAATAATTGGCCAACATGAATACTGCTTTCCTGACATGCCAAACGGCGAGAAACCATCAGTACAAAGTCTCAATCTTACATTCCGAACTTCCTTTGCAAAATCTGGATGAATCCGGTCAAAGTGCTGCCAAGCCTCACCATCTCTCGGATGGCTCATGTTTCCATCTTCGACCTTAGCCTTTGCATGCCAACTCATGTGTTTAGCTGTAGTTTTAGATGCATACAACCTCTGCAGCCTTGGTGTAATCGGAAAGTAGTACATTTTTTTCATAGGGATCTTGAGCCTAACCCTTCTTTTTTTCTAGCATTTTCTAGGCACGTACCGAGCATGTCTGCAAAATTTGCATTCTTTCAAATTGATATCATCTTTCCAATAAAGCATGCATCCATTACTGCATACATCTATCTTTTGAACAGGCAACCCCAACCCAGATACTAACTTCTTCATTTGATAAAAGTCATCAGGTATCTTGTTGCTACTTGGGACCACCTCTTTCATAAGCTGCACAACTTGGTTAAAAGATTTATCAGATACATTATTTTCAGACTTAACATTTAATAGCCTTGAAACTAACGAAAACACCGAGTGGTTCGTACACCCTTCCCATATGGGAATGTCTACTGCCCCCAGCATATCATAAAACTTATACGCTTCCGCGTTAGGAGGTTCTTCAACTTGCTCATCCGACGGTCTTTCCAAATTAAAATTAGGGCCCACCGCATCAATGATCATTTCCAGATACGGATTTCTAGAACCTGAATCAGCTTGAACTGTACTAGATGTTGAGATAGACATGCTTTGATTTACATAGTAAGGTTCACCGTGACAAATCCACCGATGGTAATTGCTAACAAACCCATATCTATACAAATGGATCTCAACTTGGTCCGGAGAGTCAAATTTCATGTTCTTGCATTTTGTGCAAGGACATCTGATTTTACCAGACGGAGAATTCGATAAAGCGAATGCAATAAATCCCTGCACCCCCTGCTCAAATTCAGTAGTAAACCCTTTACCGGGCAACCGCCTTCTATACATCCAACTGCGATCTTCCATCTATATATTCAACATATATTATACGACAAAGAGGTTTAACTGTGTGTTTATGCATGTACGCAATAAAAGGTTTAGGAAAGCTTAAGGGTAATCATCTTCATGTTACTATAAACAACAATTATAAATACATGAATAGCCAACTACATGTTTCATGAAATACTTTTTTAGTAATTTATATATACTTCTTTATCGTGCATCATACGTGGGCTTGTGATGATGAACCATCGTCGCAAAACACTAATCGGTTTCCCAATCATGTTTATATAGACACCCAATATACTTAGCATAGAATTAAAATTATTAACTTCTCTTACAATACCTCAATAAGCAACTAAATTTAAACCATGAAGCATCAACCAACTCAGCCACCAACTAACAATCAAAATTAATGTTAAACCAACAACCATAAACACAACCACCAGTGCAAAATTCATTAGGAATTTCGGCAGAGTTTCCCCTATATACTGGACATTTCTAGGCACCAAGCCACCACAAAATCAACAACATTGAAAAAAAAAATATTAACTGTCAAAACAATTATTCAATATGACTAATGTAAGGGTAATCACCCATTACCCATGGTGAATGATCACCCATCACTCACGAAGAATAATAACCCATCACTCATGGGGATCCATTCATATAAGGTAAAAAAAGAAAAAAAGATGCAATTGGTATTTACCGTTCTCAAAATAAAAAATGATGTAAGAGTTTAAAAAAAGAATGATATTTACTTATTTTGGAGACTGATGTTGAGTGATGACTAAGGCCTCTGATATGCTTTGATGATTCAACCTTAGTCTCCCCTAGTTGAATTTCTTGAATTCTGCAATTCGTGGAGAATGCTCCGAAATTGGAGTGTGAAGAAGCAGGTTTTAAGTGTTCTGGGCAGAAATTGAACAATAATATAGGAGAAGGGGGATTGTCTGCGAGATGGGGGGGGGGACGAAGAAGGCGGAGAGGGGGGAAGAAGGGGGCCGGGGTGGAGGAGGGGATAGCCGCGGGGGCGGAAGGGGAGAGCCCTGCGGAGGGAGGGCGGGGGAGGGGGACTGCGCCGCGCACGGGGGGGGGAAGGGGAGAGAGCCGCGGGGGGGGAGAGAGTCGGGGGAGCTAGGGGGAGAGCCGGCGCGACAAGGGGGAGGCGGCGGGAGGGGGTGGCGGGGGTAGTGCTGGCGGGGTGGCGGCAGGAAGAGAAATTGCAGATCTACTAGCGCGGGAGGCGGGCAGGGGGGGGGGAAGAAGGAGGGAGCTAGGGGGAAAAAGTGGTTGTCCAAAATTTTTTTATTTTTTTTTTGGTATATTTTAATAAAAAAATTGGAAAAAAAATTAAAAAAATATCACGAATTTATCAAAAATAAATTGTAATTTTGTGATTTCGTGACAAATAATCATAAATTAACCACGGAATACACAACAAAAATTTGTACATTTATATTCAATATAAAACTATATTATTCAAAAATAAAAAAATTATATTTTTTATACTATCTTTTTTATTAAATTATTTTTACATATATATATATATATGTATATAAATATACGCATAAATTCATATATAATATAACCCAAATATATATACATACATATATATATACATACATATTTTATACATAAACACACAGACACACCATATATATTAAAGTACACACACACACATATATATATATATTCATATTATATATTTATATATACACACACAAGTATTTATTTATATGTATAGATACACACACATATCATATACATATGTAAATACGTACACATATACAAACATAATCACAAATATATATATATATATATACATACATATATACATAGACATATTCATATACATACATATATATTCATATATATATATATATATATATATATATTAATGAAGTTTTCTTAATAATTAAAGAAACTCCTTATTACTCAATTTATAAAATTGTCTATAAAGAACATGTAAGAATATTTTATACAATAAATAATATTAGTACGAAAATCATGGACATATTCTATGATAATAACACTCATGTGTATATAGTATACAAAATTATACAAAAAAAGCCTTAATAAATAACTTTAAATAATTTAGATTAAAATTATTTACAACGATAATTTTTTTAAAACTTCATTGTATAGAAAACATCAATCCGTCGTAACTTTAAAGAAAACACCAATCCGTCGTAAATCCACCGCACCTTTAAAGAAAACACCAATCCGTCGCAAATTTAAAGAAAACACCAATCCGTCGCAAATCCGTAGCAATTTTGCAACGGATTTGCGACAGATTTCTAAAAATAAAAAATAAATTAATTTTTTTAAAATTAAACAAAAAATCCGTCGCAAATCCGTTGCAAAATTGCTACGGATTTGCGACGGATTTCTAAAAATAAAAAATAAATTAATTTTCTTAAAATTAAAAAAAAATCCATCGCAAATCCGTTGCAAAATTGTTACGGATTTGCTACAGAATAAATCCGTCGCAAATTTTGCTACGGATTTGCGACGGATTTCTAAAAATAAAAAATAAATTAATTTTCTTAAAATTCAAAAAAAAAAAAAGCCGTCGCAAATCCATCGCAATTTTGCTACGGATTTGAGACGGAATAAATCCGTCGCAATTTTTTGCTATGGATTAGCGACGGATTTCTAAAAATAAAAAATAAATTAATTTTCTTAAAATTTAAAAAAAAAATCCGTCGCAATTTTTCTGCTACGGATTTGCGATGGATGTCTAAAAATAAAAAATAAATTAATTTTCTTAAAATTCAAAAAAAAAAGCCGTCGCAAATCCGTCGCAATTTTGCTACGGATTTGCTACGGAATAAATCCGTCGCAAATTTTGAAAATTTTTCTACAATTTTTTATTAAAAAATTAATTTCCGTCGCAAATCCGTCGCTAATTTTGCGACAGATTTGCGACGGTCGGTCAACTACAGCCCTTTTTCCTTTTTTCCGTCGGTGAGCCGTCGCAAATTTGCAACGGATTTTGGCCGTCACAAAAATCCGTCGCAATTTGCTGACTTTCTTGTAGTGTTAGATCACCATCGACGCACACCAAGTGCGATCACCTCGAAAATCTCCTCAGTTCACCGGTCCCGTTTAGTCAGAAAACTATGGGTCGTGATAGAGAGAACGGAAGAAGCGAGTTTTCTCTCAAAAGCAAAAAACCAAAAACTAGAACCCTAGCGACGGTTCTAATTTTTTTCCTTTTAATCTCGCCTCTAGGGAAAAACCAAAACCTAATTCGAATTAGGAGCCCCTAATCCCAATCAGATTTTATGTTTCCTTTTTCTTTTCAAGTTGGAGCTAATTGAGCCAAATAAAAATAGAGGAACGTGAAAACATGGGCCAAGCCCAAGCCCGAGCCGGGCTAGGTAGGCGGCGCGCGCATGTGGCATCCTCCATATCTTAGGCTTTTCTATCATATCTATAGAAAAACCTTTTAGTATATAAAGGCTTCCATACTCCTCAATTTTTTCCATGTGGGACTCATGTCTAATATAAGTTCCCAAATGGTTAAACACCCAACTTGAACAACATTTAATTATGGATTCCCACCACGAAAATGGCTTCTACGATAATTGAAACAATCTCTAACATGTCAAGAACAACTCCCATTAATTGTTTTAGGCTAAGTAATAATGAGTTAGAAGTTATTAACTCCCAAAGTTGCCATTTTTAACAGAAGTTGCATCGCAATCCAATACATAAACACCAATAACTACAATCAACTAAAAAAAAAACTTAAACATTTATTAACTATTATATATATATATATATATATATATATATATATATCAAAGCCTATGATCACGGACTACTTAGTAAATTAAATAAATTAATGAATTAAAAAATACTCAATTAAATGTGTAAACAAGGATACTTTTAATTTTTTAGTACTTAATCAATTTGGTGCATTCGATAGCATATTCGTATTATTACTTAATTGATTAAAACGTAATAAAATTCTATTATATTTTTTTAAAAAAAATAGAGGTTCCAGAGATTTGAAATATGAATATGTTAGATAATTATTTAATTGAACTTTTTATTTAATCCATATTATAATCAAATATAGTGAAAAATGAATCATAATAGATCTAATTTTTGGATTCTTATTCAAAATTTAGTTTTCAAATATTCAAATTTTTAGTGTTCAAATTCTAAATTTATCAAGTGCCTTTCTTAGTTGGTTAGAAACATGTCTTACAAAAAGAACAGATTTCAAGTTTGATTAGTAGAGCTCATAAATATTGGTCTAATTACGAGTGCCCTAATGTAGTAAAAAAAATAATAAAATAAAACTAGTGTTCTAATATCAAATTTGAGATCTTTTAGTTTGGTAAGGTTATTTACCATAAATGTATAATAAGAAATCCTAGTTCTAGAAAAGAATGTAAAGTGTCTCTCTCCCTTGTAACATAATTGATTGTTTTCAAGGGGGGAAAAATGGAAAAAAAATCATTAAAGTGTCAGTCTTGCAGCGTGTAAACCTAAATACGATTCTGATTTGTTCAATCATCATCAAGCCTATATACATTAGTAGAGAATCGCAAGAGCCTATATATTTTTTTTACAGATTGGATTAGGTTGGAAAAAATTTACCGGATAGAGCAGATATTTGAACTAAATATTTTTGTTTATATTGAATGATTTACATTATTAACAACAAAATATTATTATTATTATTATCATTATTATTATTATTATTATTATTATTATTATTATTATTATTATTATTATTATTATATGTGTGTGTACGTATGTAGTAAAATTTTGAAATTATAGAATTTTGTAATAATCCAAATTTCAATACTACCATTTTCTATCTAAAATATGGGAGAGAAAGTAGAAAAAGAAAAATATATGACATAAAATTCACATACCCGAAAAGATTGAGAAATGGATGTTAACAATTAGTGAACATTAGTAAATCCATAATAAATTTTTAGGGAAAAAAAATGATATGTGAAATTTTTGCCACCCTTAAACTCCTATGCATGTATATGAATTCTAGTTTGATTAGGTTTCAACTACTTCCAATCTGATTCGTATCACTATCAAAGGCCTATATATTAGAAGAGGGCCAGAACTCTGAATATTTAGACTGTGATCATGAAGGAAGAGGACGGGGTGATTGCAATGGAGGAGGTTAAGATTTCTCTTGAAGAGAAGAAGTAGGAATATAACTCTGATGAAATATCAAAGTTTTGTCATCAATTCCTAGAGGATTTGAATGCAGAGCTCCATACGGAACTTGAGCCTGCTTTTTCTCGGAATATAGCATTCCTAGCCTTTTATTTTTATGTGATGCTTGTGTTGTTGAGTGGGGGTTACATATGGCGGATTATGAGAAAAGCATAAACAAAGCCGAAATGATAGTTCTTTCACGAGGACTTTGGCTTATTCAGTTTGCCTATTGTGTCGCAAACATCATCCTCTTTCTCAGATTGAAAATCAACAATACGAAGAAAAGACAAGATAGGGAAACCATCACGGCCGCAGTGGAGGAGCTAAAGGTGGCTGACTTTAAGGATTACAGATCAATCAAGATGGACATGTAGGAGTTGCATGCCAAGCACCATCATGACCTGGAGTATGCAGACGTTTTCACCTTGAAAGGAGCATTGTTCTGTGGGGGCATAACGATGTCCATAGTGATTGGATCTGTCCTGTACGATCTCTTCAATTATAAGGAAGAGAGATATAATAGCACATACATTTGCTCTTTGGTGTATGAGATTTCATGCATGGTTGTGCTTCTGCTTTCGCATGATAGAGCTTGCCGTCCGCATAGGAAAAGAAGTGAATCAAATATTTTCCTTCCCCCATTGTAAAATGTGCAAATCAATCCATTGATGAATAATAATGAATGTCATTTACATTTTTTTTTTTGTTTACTGCTTTGGTGTATAACTATTTTAACATTAGTTAAGATGGTTGGAAATGTTAATTATTTTGATTTCTTGAAAATGCAATAATTTTTACTGCTGCTTTGTTCGGGATCATGAAATTATAATTATTATTAATGTTTTCCAATTATATCCATACAGTGTAAAAATTCCATGAGTAAATGCAACCATTTGTGGCCACGTTTCACAACAGTCAAAGGACTCCCCAGCCTTATATCAGAAAGTCCTCTTAAGTCAAATTTGATACCAAATTTTGGAATCCAGTCTGGCGAATATCGAAGGTTGTATTTGTTTGGAAAATGTTCATTCATGTTCAAAAACACTTGCAAATTTGACAATTATCATTATCAATTTCGCAAATATTTGGGTATATTTTACCATTAGTGGACCTGTTTTTGAAAAACGTATTTAGTTTCAAGTGCCAAAAAACCATAAAAATATGCAACAGATGCTGGAATTATGTTTGGGATCCACAGTGAAACTGTACCCATGATTGTAATCAAAACTTCCAAAAGTTTGAATTATACAATAATTTTCTAGCTTAAATTTCTCCCACTTATTTTAGAAATATATTACTATCCTATAAGAAATTAAACTCAAGAGCAATAAGGTAGGGAATGGAAACTACTTTCTCAGTAAATTAAACCCAAATGGTATGGTTATTGCTCTCTTAGAATTATACTAAACTGGTACATGATGGCAGAAGATAAATCACAGAATGTTTGAAATATACCGTTGGACAGGAGACCAACACTCACTTGCAAGCATTTAGATCATCCCCAAGAGGATGAAGAATTGATATAAGAACTCTCCCATATGGATACACTGGAATTTACACAACAAACATAATCAATTCAATGATGTGTGTTCAACTTTAATAAGAAAAAATTGAAGAAAAATGGAATAAGTTGAGGTTAGAGGGAGGAATTGCAAGGACCAACCATTTGGATGCCATATCTCTGAAGTGAACTTCACTATTGGAGGACTGACGGGGTAATTCGATGTGTTATGTTCTGTGTCATGCATTCTGTGTTCCCGAGAACCGGATGTTGCATAGTGCTTAGATGTTTATTGTATTGGTACAATTTGATGCATCTTGAATTTGTTTATGAATGGAATCTACTTTTAGATTTTGGTGAATAAATGCTCTAGATTTTGTGAATATATGTAAGCAAAAAGATTGATGACTCGTGAGAAAAATCTGGAAGATAAGTAGTGGTACAATAAAAGTATGAAAATCGAGTGGAGTGTTTAAGCAGTTTCCTAGTTTAAGCAAGCTGCCAGACGTTATGTGATATATATATCAATGGACCTAATGCATAGTAGTGAAAAAACAAAGCAGAAAAATTAGAGTGACCTATTCGCTAGATTCATATGCCACTTTGCATGAAAGAAGTTTCATAGTTATATTCTGAGTATGGGTTATTCCAACTCTTGTTAATATGAGTGAGGGACTGATTGATTCGTTGCAACAATGATTCAAGTTCTTTTGCATCTTGTGATATGTTGTTTAGGTAGACTTGAATCAAACTCCTTAGTAAATTTGACGTCTTTCAGCATTAAGAAGTGTGAAACGAAGACCCATGGAGTTAAATCAACAATTGTTGGTTGATTACCAGTCTTGTTAGATTAAGTAAAAGAAAGGCCTTTTGCAAGTTTGACAGAAAGGACACTATGTTGTGTTCTATTGAAATAAATTACGGATCACTTCGTGTTTAAGAAAAGTGGAATCCTTGTACTTTGCTTAAAGTATCAGTGGATTTCTTTTTTGGTCTAGGACTCGCGGATATAAGCTTGTTAGTTGAATTGCATTACCTATCCCACCCCGTGCCCACAGACCCGGGAGAGCGACTATGGGCCAGGCCGCACTCACTATCAACTACTTGGTTGCTGTCCTCATTGGGCCAAAATGGATATCACAAGTTGACGATGGTTACTTAGACCTATTCTTATATGTCATTTATACTTCTCATCCCAATCTCATGTAGGATTGGGGTATCACATTCACCTCTCATTTAAGCCCAAGCATCTTCACTGGGCCCATAATTTATGGGCCAAACCCAGGACTAACCAAGCGGCATAGGATTCTAGAGGTGGCTCCACCGCGCATGGTGTAGCACTTAGTTCCCATACGAGGGGCTGGTTACCTTCTCTGGTACCAATTGTCATGCCCCTACCCGCAGACCTGGGAACGCAACTATGGGCTTGGCAGCACGCACTATCAACTACTTGGCCGCCGCTCTCGCTAGGCGAAAATGGATATTCGAAGTTAACAATGGGTATTTAGGCCCATTCTTATATATCATTCATACTTCTAATCCCAATCCTGTATGGGATTGGGTATCACATTAATTTTTGTTCCAAAAATTTTGACTTGAATTGGTTGCCCAATAAAATTCTTATATACATTTCATAATTAATCGTACTTGTGGTTTTCTCTCCAAAAATTTGATAAAGGATTTGCGATGGACAAATGCAAATTTTCTAATAATTACATCCGTTGGATTTTTTTCATATGTATGCATCATGTCATTGATTTTGTAACTGTCACTTTCACATTCACACACTGCGGACTTACTGGGATTATTCATAATCTCACATGACTTTTCTAACCACAATTTTCAGTGTAGTGCATGTTTATCAAGACCAAGTGCTGAAGATCATTTTGTAGTAGATTATGTTTTGATACTCTTCTACCATTACTTTAGTGATGATGTATAAAGATTTCTTTATGGCTTGCAGTGTTTTATCCTTGTGAGTCTGCATTTGAATTTATTTAGTCAGTAATTCAATTTCCGCTTTGAAGTTAATGTTAGTTATACCTTGTTGCTTTCTTTTCTTCCTTTTTTATAAAGTCCCCTTGTCTGAGAGGACGGGGCTATATTCCCTGGTCATTTTGGCCACTTAGTAATGGGTGTTACAATTGGTATCAGAGCCTAGGATTAGGTTATGCCTAGGAATAACTTAGAAACTTAGGATTAGATTAAGACCTTAAAAGAGTTAGGATTAGTCGAGATTGGTATAAGTTTAGAACATTTTTATTAAGGATCCTAAATGGATATTTTTAAAGTTTAGACTAGACATGACTTATTTAGTGATTTATTTTTGAAAATCTTTTGGGACTAAGCAAATGATCATTATTGTAGAATGGTAAGGATACTGCATAACGCCTATAAGATGATGAACCCATACTATTAGTGACCACCACCACTAGAGGTTGTAGACCCAGATTCTTCAGATTTGTCTGCTTCAGAAGCTGAAGAGGAGGATGTGATCGAGATTATAGAATCTTTCGAGAGTGAGGAGGAGATAGTTGTTCCACCAGAGATAGAGGTAGCTGAGGAACTCCCAGCATCTGGGAATGAGGGACCTGGGGAAATGGAGTATGAAGAGACTGAAGAAGACTCCAAGGGGAGTACGCCTACAAAGAGAGCTAGGGTTGATGAGGACTCTGAGGCTGAGAAGGGCACTGCTAGTGACTCAATGGAATACTAGACTGCTGACTGAGAGGACTAAGAGGAAGATAAAAATAAGAAACTAACACATTTTGCTTGTGTATAACAAACTTATTTTGGATTCGTAATCAATGTGCTTAATTGCTAAATTAGGTAGTTAGGAAAATTGCCTGTTATGGGCTCATATTTGTATGGATGATTTAATCACCATCACTTTTTTTTGTTTCGTATTCTAGATGCATGACCACATACTTGATGATGGTCAATTATAAAATGAAAATGGCTTCTGTGCTTATTTACTTATTGCACTTTAATGATTTCTGCACACGTCATATCATGTATGCACTAACTTTAGCCATATAAAATTCTTGCACAACCCTCTAATAGCACTGTTTGCATAATAAAGAGCTATTATACCACCACGACGAAGAATTATGGTTCACCTCATGGATGATGTGGCTGGAGGACCACAACCCCATGATAACCGCCCTGCTCCAAATCCCCCATTAGGCGAATGAAATGAGGGACCAAAAACTGAAGACGTGGAATCTAAAAATGATGCTCCCGAGGACGAGGTACCCGAAGAGGTCACTGTTGCTCAAGCCTTTGATATGAGGACTGAAATACTATGGAATTTGACTGAGCAAAGGGCCCCACAAGGTGACGATGAGGCACTTGAGAGGTTTCTTAAGTTTCAACCACCGCTATATTTTGGAGAGGCCGAACAAGAACCGAAGGCTGAAATATGGATTGAACAGAAGGAAGACATCTTTTGCACTTTGTAATACACAAAGAAAAGGATGGTGAGATTTGCAGCCTTTCGTTTAAGAGAACCGGCTTGAGATTGGTGGATGTAGATCCAAGAAGTTTTGGAGTAAATTGATCAGGAATGGAGGTGGGACCACTGCTTGGAAGTCTTTCGAGCAGAGTTCATCCCACAATGGGTCATTGAGAAAAAAGAAGATGAATTTTAGAACCTGAAGTAAGGCAACATGTCAGTGGCGCAATGCGGAGCATAGTTTAGTAAATTATCGAAGTACTGTCGTCGCTTGGTGGACACAGAACAAAACTGGACTCGCCAATTCATCAATTGCTTGAGGCAAGAGCTAAGGAGAGCCCTAGCCCCGTATCCGCCGACCACCTATGCTACTGCTATGAACGCTGTCACCATAATAGAAAATGAGGACAAGAATCGACTTGCTGTGAGGACCTTCCCACCCAACAAATAGGTTCCCATGAAAAGGTTAGCTGGACCGCAAGGGAGAAACAAAGAAAAATAAGTAAGGACAAATCCTATCAGGATTGGATAGAATGAAGTGATTTGTGACCATTGTCAAAGAAAGGGACATAAGGAGAAGGATTGTTAGCATATGGATGCAACTAAAGATGCTTCAATGGTGGGGATCCCAACCATTTTTTTTATAAGTGTCCAAAACTGTAGTTTAACACCCGTGGTAGTCCTGCTCCATCAATGCACCAAGTAAATTGTGGTAATAGAACAATCTATATGGGGAACAACCAGAAGCCGCAAGTGAAAGCCAAAGTGTTTGCACTGAACCGCCATGAAATAGGAGTTGACTCTGCAGTGGTTGAAGGTATGCTTTCTAATCAAAATTGTAAAGTAAATGTGTTGGTAGATCCAAGTTCCACCTATTCATATATGAATAAATTTTGTGCAAATAAGATTGGATTGGTTGGCTTAGAGTTACCCTATACTCTTTTAGTTAGTACTCTTTTGGGGAAGTCAGTTATAGGAAAGGATGTTATTAATGGGCGTGAGAGTGAAATGGGGAGAGAAAACCAACCGGGGGACCTTATTATTATACCTTTTTAGGATTATGACATCATTCTAGGTATGGATTGGTTGGCCAAACATGGTGCTCGGGTAGATTGCAATAACAAGTATGTAGTTCGTTAGGCAGGAAAATAATGTTTTAGAATTTTGGGGAGTCAAAGTGAAAGAGTTGAAGTATTTAGTCTCTGGAACTAAGGCCCAAAGAATTCTTAGGAAAGGATGTCAAGGTTACCTTGCCTGTTTGATTAATTAACCCTCGGACAAGAGTACCTTGGAGAGCACTACTGTGGTGAGTGAATTTGATTATGTTTTCCTGAAGAATTGACAACCTTACACCCACTATGGGAAATGAATATCACATTTGATTTAGTGCCAGGAGCTGAACGAATTTCCAAAACCCCATATCGTATGGCCCTTTCAGAACTAAAAGAGTTGAAGGATCAGTTAGAGGAATTGTTGAGTCAAGGGTACATTAAGCCAAGTACTTTGTCGTGGAGAGCACCGGTATTGTTTATGAGGAAGAAGGATGGAACCATGTGCCTGTGCATTGATTATCGTGGGTTAAATGGTTTGAGAATTGTGAATAAATACCCGCTCCCGCTTATTGATGAATTGTTTGATCAATTTAGAAGGTCTAGTTGTTATTCTAAGCTTGACGTAAGGCAAGGATATTACCAAATGAGGATCTGGGAGGAAGATACCCCTAAGACTGCCTTCAATACCCAATATAGGTATTATGAGTTTGTGGTGATGCCCTTTGGATTGACAAATGCCCCCGCAACCTTTATGGATATAATGCACCAAATATTCCGACTTTATTTGTATAAATTTGTTGTAATCTTCATCGATGATATATTGATTTACTCTAGGAGCCCTGAGTAGCATGTAGAACATCTCAAATTAGTTTTGGAAAAGTTGAGGGAGCATCAATTGTACGCTAAGTTCAATAAATGTGAATTCTAGCTAGATACTATTTCATTTTTTAGGGCATGTAATTATCTCCTAGGAAGGAATTAGAGTAGAACCTGCCAAGGTGGAAGCCATTGAAAATTGGAGACAACCTGAGACTATTACTGAGATTAGGAGTTTCTTGGGTCAGCAGGGTATTATAGGTGATTTATCAAAGGATTTTCAACACTTGCCTCACCTTTGACTAGGCTTCTGCAAAAAGATGTGCCATTCTCCTAGAGTGAAAAATGTGAGAAGAGCTTTTGCGAGTTGAAGAAAAGGTAGATGACGACACCTGTGCTAACCTTGCCAGAAAGAGGGAAGCCTTATGTTTTATATGCAGACGCATCAAAGGAAGGAATAGGAGCGGTGCTAATGTAAGAGAAGATAGCTGTGGCCTTTTGTTGGGTATCTCACGCATATCATATATGGCGCAGCAGAAAATTAAAACGAGATACCATCCCAAGATCCGCATATGTGTGAAAAACAAGACATATATAGAGAACAAAGATAACAGCTTTTACCTTTCTTTGATCATGTGAAAAATAAAATCTTTCATTCTTCAAGTTTGATGATTGTGGCGCGATCCAACAACCCTCTTGATCAAACACAATAAGAGTTGAATGTTCAACCACTATAATTACAGTGTGTGATTATCTCTAACAGAAATTCACACGGAGGATCACACTTAAGTACCAAGATTTTTCTGTGCTAGCAGAAAACAACAATGGTGGCTGGGTATTATTCTTCTTGTTCAGCAAAACCAGAGAAAGAAGAAGAAGAAGAAGAGTTTTTGTGTTCTTGGAGAACAACGTGAGAGAGGGAGAGAGAAGGGAAGATGATTGGAGTGTCTTGTGTGCCCCTTGGTTTTATGTTTTTAATGTCATTTCGTGTGACACTTAAAGCACCCGAAAAACTCTACAAAAAACCAGAATTCTAAACAATTCTCCAATTGCAATGGGAACCCATTAAATTCTCAGAATTACAAATTGGCCCATAAATTATAACTAGTTATAATTTGGTCACATCAACTTCTCTTTCTCGCAATAAACTCTACTATGTTATCAAATAACATCTTGAGTATATAATCCTTTATTATGTGTGACTTATTAGGTTTCCCGGTCAATTGGCAGCGAATATGAATTAATCCAAACGTCTTTGAGATTAATATTAATCTATAATTAATTAGAATTAATCATATTGATTCTAATCAGGATTGGTTTATGATGTGTCCGGACTTGGGTGTAAAAATCATACAAAAACTAAGCACATTTCCAATCAAGTTTAAATTAAAACATTCAATCTAAATCACACATATGAGAAAGCGTACTCATTATTAACCGAGCATAGGGTTCAAACGAGTGTCGATCCTCAAAGAATAAGTAGATATTAATTACCTTTCTTTCATTGTTTAACCGACTCGATAACGTGAAAAAGAAATAAAATAAAATAAAATAAAAATAAAAATAAAAATATATGTTAAGGATGAAGTAGTATGTAACTCAAACCACTATTATGACAAACATGATCTTAAAGGACTTAACCATTATCTTAATTAATTATTCTCTTAGCACCATGAAGGATAAAGGTAAATCAGTATCACTTGGTCTGTCTCAACTAATTACTACCTTCTAGACAAATTAGCATCACTTGGTCTGTCTCAACTAATTCATCCACAAGATGCATTAAACACAATCCTTAATTAAATTTCCTTGGTCTGGCAAATTTAAAGCATAGAATTAATCAATGAATCCTTGGTCTAGCAGACATCAATTGACCTTTAATTACTCAATCCTCAGCAATTAACCTCTTTAGTCTAGCAAGTTAACAGCCAATAGATATGAAATTAATTAATTGCAACCATCATCAACCTCTTTGGTCTAGCAAGTTAATGAAAGGAAACAACTAATTAATCTCGTAATACGCTCAAGTAATTAAATACCAAGAAGAACAATCAATTAATCTAAAGATCAAATAACTCTAAAAATCATGAAGATCTCAAATAATGTCAAATTACAATAAAACAATTAACATATCATTGTTCAAGAAAAAGAAAACAAAGTAAAAGAAAGCACTAATAGACAAGCCTCCTTCTTCTTCCTTTGAAGACCTTCTTGCACAACCCTCTTTGAATTGAAGAATTCGTCCTTTGATTGAGTGATTTTCTATGATGATCAATGAATTCCTCCCTTTTCCCTTGTGTTTTTCATCTATTTATAGGCTTAAGAAGTGCCTAAACTCGTGGGTACAAAGTTCTTGACCGAGTAGAAGTTGGAAGATACTAAAACTCCTCAGGTTTCCAAAAACGCGAAGAAAAATCGCAGCACCGACTTAAGCACAGAGCACAGCCAGCGCTGCTTGGGTACTTCGGAGCCGGCGCTGCCTGTGTTCTGCTTCTCCACTTGTTCATCAATTTTTTTGCCGAATCTTTCGCAATATGTCCAGAACGCAGCCGGCACCGCCTTGCTTCTGCTTCACTATGTTTTGCTTCGTTCTACCCCAAAAATCTGAAATAATGAACATAATACCTTTTCAATGGTAAAATCTCAAATATAAAAGATTATGATTAGTTATTGCACCAAATGTGTTACAAAAAAGTCTCAAATAACTAAACAAAATATGACCAATTTAGCCCCTATCAGTTTATTAATTCATAAATTAATAAACCCATATTCCCAGATCATGAGCAGTATCTAGCAACACTTCATGACCACCCAAGAGTCTAGGAAGTCAAGTGGCTTGATATGAACCCTTCAATAGCAAACTTCAGTGCAATTAACTCCTTTCATCTTACAATATCTCATTCGATTTGGAGTACGGAATTAGTGCCAACTCTCTCCAGAATTAATTCTGGCCCGAATAAAATAGTACTTGCACCAGGAACCCACTACTCTAGAGTGTATCAATTGGAACTATTTCCAATACACATACACCTTGGCCAAGGACTTCTCGAGTAGTAATTCCTACAATTGGCCGTGAGATATTCGCCCATACTATTTGGAATGGTGAATCCTTTATTGACCCTCTGAACTACTTTCGTTTACCTCACAATGTATCCAATATCCATCCCATAGACGACCCTCGATTGAGCTCCAGAGATTGGAATCAAAGTACAATGCTCAGCAAACAAAGTACCTTGGAGATTTCAAGTCTAAGGATACTTGCACATTTGCGATTCGAGATTATATCACTAGCACTAAATAGTTATCCTTGTGATTATCTCATAGCTAGGTTATCTAATGAACTTGTTCCACTAACAAGCATCCACGTGTTAACTTTGAGTATATCAATACTCATGGATATGAGAACCACCGCCCGATCAAATCAGGAAGTTTAACACATGCTAGTCGTAACGCATTGATGATGTCCTATCTCATTAACACTACGACTAGGGACTATTTAAGTACTAACACTATACAATGTAGTAGGAATCTCATATCATGATCTCTATCATGATTTCATTAACACAGTGTTGTACTAGGGACTTTATCTAACAGTTATATTACATAAAAGTAAATGAAAGAAACTGTAAGATAAATAATGACTTTTATTAAAACAAAACGTGTCATATAAAAGATACAAGTGATTACCTCTATGGCACAACACTAACACCTTTGCCTCGAGAAAACTTAAGCCGCACTAGGTGAATTATCCCATGCACGACTTGGAGCTAGCAGCTATTGTGTTTGCCCTAAAAAAATGGCGACACTATTTATATAGAGCATAATATGAAATATTCAAGGTTCACAAAAGTTTGAAGTACATATTCACCCAAAGGGACTTGAACTTGAGGCAAAGAAGATGGATGGAATTTTTTGAGGAATATCGTTGTTCTAGCAATTACCACCCGGGCAAGGCTAATGTAGTTGTAGATACGTTAAGCAGAAAAGTGAGGTTTGCAAGATTGCGAGTTTGAGAAGTAAATGAGATACAGGAAGTGTTGACGAAGGAAGCTACAGTGAGCGAGGATAAGATTTAGATAAGAAATTTAACTGCTATCCCTGAGCTAAAGAAAGTAATATGCAAGACCCAAGCAAACAACCCAGAGTTTCAGAGTTTTAAGGAAAAAGAATTAGGAAGGGATAATTCAAGTTTTAAAATAGATAACCAGGGAATAATATATTTTAGGGATCGATTATATTTTCCAAATGTGGATGAGTTAAGGAAGAAGATTCTAGGATAAGCTCATAAGAGCCAGTACACCATACATCCCAAGGAGACCAAGATGTATCAAGATTTAAAGCAAATATTTTGGTGGCCGAGCATGAAGAAAGATGTAGCACAATATGTGTCTGTGTGCCTTATTTGTCAAAAGGTGAAAGCAGAGCAAAAGAAAGATGCAGGATTATTACAACCTTTGCCGGTACCGGAGTGGAAATGGGAATGTGTCATGATGGACTTTGTCGCCGGACTACCGATGAGTAGGACTCAGAAGGATACTATTTGGGTAGGGGTAGATCAATTGACAAAAACTACGCATTTTATCCCAATAAACGTGAAGTATTCAATAGAAAAGTTGGCATAGGTTTATATTCAAGAAATTGTGAGGTTACATGGAGTACCAACAAGCATCGTATTGGATAGAGATCCTCGATTCAACTCCAAATGTTGGGCAAAATTTAAAGAAGCTATTGGGTCGAGTTTAAAGTTTTGTACTTTTACTCACCCTCAGACAGATGGACAATCAGAGCGTGTGATACAAATCCTTGAGGATATGTTAAGAGTATGTGTAATGGACTTTGGGGACCAATGGATTAATAGTTTCCCGTTTGCGAAATTAGCCTACAACAATAGTTACCAAACTTCTATTGGCATGGCACCATTTAAAGCCTTGTATGGTTGGAAATGTCAAATACCAGTGTATTAGGGATGGAGTGAAGACAATCAGATCAATAAAGAATGGGGAATAAATATCCAAGGAATGGTCGATAAGGTTAAGTTGATACAAGGTAGACTAAGGGTGGCTCAGAGCAGACTAAAAAGCTATGCAGATAATCGCTGGAGAATATTGGAGTATGAAGTCAGCGATGAGGTATTTCTGAAATTAACCCCTAGCCGAGGGATTATGAAATATCCGAAGGGTGGAAAGCTTAGCCCTAGGTACATTGGACAATTCCCAATCATTGAGAGAATTTAAGCTGTGGCATACAGGTTAGAACTGCCGGATGGATTAACAGGTATCCACGACGTGTTTCATATATTTCAACTGAAGAAAAACAACCCAAATCTAGAGCATGTGCTGAACGATGAGCCATTACATCTCCAACCAAATTTTTCATATGTGGAGAAGCCGGTTAAGATACTAGAGCAAAGCGTAAAAGAGTTAAGAAATAAGAAAATCCCTATGGTCATGGTAATGTAGGAACACCATGGAGCTCAAGATGCCACTTAGGAGACCGAGGAGTGGATAAGGAGGAAATACCCTAATCTGATGAGAGGTACGACGTAGTGTAATTTCGATGACGAAATTTTCTTAAGTAGGGGAGGATGTGACACCCCATTTAATTGAGAGTTTGGAAGCTTAATTATATAGCTATTTGGGATTGCATCATAAATTAAATGCATCACATGTGGCTATTTTATGTGCTCTCTATGCATATTCTCTTAAGGAAAATGTGTTTGATAAATTAATTAGTTTATTGGACATGGTAAGTAATTTATATATAATTAATTGTTCATTTTAAGCATATATGTATTATGTGTAGCAAATTAATTAGTGAAAATTAACTTGAGAATTACTTTTTCAATAAAATTATCCCTATGATCTTTCTCTTGTGCAAAGCACACTATTGAACAAATTCATTTTTAGTTAGGGTTTTGGCCTTATTTCCCAAGCTAATAATCTTGGTCAAATTTCGAATCAAATCTAATATTAACTTCTTGAATTGATTTCTCCAATTGACCCAAGACCTATTTCTTAGACCCATGGATCTTTTTAACCTAACTAAACACTTTTCATCCTGGCCTTTGAAATTAGGATAAAAATTCCTCCACCATTGGATTAAAATTACCCTAATATAAAAAAGAATTTTTCTCCATTTCCCTCCTCTTGTGGCCAAAATTCCCTCCCGCTCTTCCTCTTGTTTTTATTTTTTTCTCTAGCCTCCCTCTACCTTCTCTCAAGATAACACACTTCTTGGAGGATTGAAGAAAGCATTTTTGTGACTTTGGGTGATTGTTGAGGTAACATTTCCATCTTCTCTTTCATTTTTTTTTTTTTTCTCTTGCAAGAAAAGGCAGCAATGCTCACTCTCTCTTCATCTTATTTTTGCATCTCCTTGCAAAGACTCTTTAAGAGAGATAAAAGGTTGAAGAAAAAACCTCCACCTTGCTACCTTTCTTTGTTTAGGTATAAATCTTCAAAGAGGTAACTAAAGTTTTCATTTTCTCTCCTATTTTCAAGCTGGCCAAAATTTTTAGCTTGCTGGACAGATTTTTGTTTTAATTTGTTAAGCATTTTAGATGGTGATTTGTGAAGGAAATATTAAAATTTATGTTTAGGGATGTTGTGTGATGTGTAATGTAAAGTATTGTATGCAGAGAAAATATTTCTCTCCTTTATAGAACATAAAATACTAAAAATAGGTACTGCTACCCAGATTTTCGTTTTATGGCTTGAAGCCTTGTTTGAATGATTTTTTTCCATAAATTAGGGTGGCATAACGTGTTAGTGTTGTGCCCTAGAGGCAATCACTTGTACATTATATATGATATATTTTATTTTAATAAAAGGCATTATTTATCTTACAGCTTTTTTTGTTTACTTTTAAATAATATAACTGTTCGATAAAGTCCCTAGTACAACATTGTGCTGAGAAAATCATGATAGAGATCATGATATGAGATTCATACTACACTGTATCGTATTAGTACTTAAATAGTCCCTAGTCGTAGTATTAATGAGATAGGACATCATTAATACGTTAAGACTAGCATGTGTTAGACTTCCTGATTTGATCAGGCGGTGGTTCTCATATCCGTGAGTATTGAGATGCTTAAAGTTAACATATGGACACTTGTTAATGGAACAAGTTCATTGGATGTCCTAACTTTGAGATAATCACATGGATAACTATTTAGTGCCAGTGATAAGTATCCTTAGACTTGAGATCTTCAGGGTACTTTGTTTGTTGAGCATTGTACTTTGATTCCAATCTGTGGAGCTCTATCGAGGGCCGCCTATGGGATGGATATTGAGTACATTGTGAGATAAACGAAAGTAGTTGAGAAGGTCAATAAAGGATTCACCACTCATAATAGTAGGGGTGAATATCTCACGGCCACTTGTAAGAATTACTACTGATAGGGGCTAAATTAGTCATGTTTTTCCTAGTTATTTGAGGTTTTTTTGTGATATATTTTGTTCAATAACTAGTCATATTCCTTAATATTTGAGATTTTGCCATTGGAAAGGTATTTTGTACATTATTTCAGATTTTAGGGGTAAAACAAAGCAAAAAGATCGCAAAACAGAACCAAGGCAGTGCCGAACAGGGCAGTGGAACCGGTGCTGGCCATGTACTATGACACGAACTTCGAGGAGATGAAAAATTGTTGAAACCGACTGGGACAGAACCGAGCCGGCTGCACTCTGGACAATATTGTGCTGAAATCAAGAAAAAAATCAACGAACAACAAGAGAAACAGAACACAACCGGCGCTGGCTCCAGTAGCCAAGGTGGCGCCAGCTGAGGAAAATATGGGATTTTAATTTTTCTACGCGATTTTTGGTTATTTGCAGAATTTTAGTATCTTCCTACTTCTACTCGGCCAAAAACCTTACACCAACAAGTTTTGGCACTTCCTAAGCCTATAAATAGATGAAAAACACAAGAAAAAATGGGAGAATTCATATATCATCATAGAAAATCACTCAAATCAGAAGGGAGAATTCTTCAATTCAAGGAGGGTTGTGCAAAAAGGTCTTCAAAGGAAGAAGAAGGAGGCTTGCCTATGAGTGCTTTCTTTTTCTTGAACAATGTTGTATTAATTGTTTTATTGCAGTTTTAACATTGTTTTAGGTATTCATGATTTCTAGAGTTATTTGATTGTTTGATTAATTGATTGTTAATCTTGGTGTTTAATTACTTGTGCTTATTACGAGACTAATTGGTTGTTTCTTTCCATTAACTTCCTTAGACAAAGGGGTTGATGATGGTTTCAATTCATGAGTTTCATATTTGTTGGCTTTTAACTTGTTTGGACAAAGGGGTTAATTATGGGGACAAAGTAATTAAAGGTTAATTGATGTCTGCCAAGATATGGATTCATTGGTTAATTTCATGTGTAAAATTTGCCAGGAATGGAAATTTAATCAAAGGATTGTATTTAATGCATCTTTTAGGTGAATTAGTTGAGACAGGATATGTGATGCTAATTTATCTAGAAGATAGCGATTTCATGGATTGGACAAAGAAGTGAATCTATATTATCCTTTATGATGCCGAGAAAATAATTAGTTATGATAAGGATTAAGTACTTTGGATCATGTTTGTCAAAACAATGGTTTGAGTTACATAATTCTACATCCTGCACATGTATATATTTTATTTTATTTTATTTTATTTTATTTTATTTTATTTTCCTTTTTATTTCATTTTAACTTTATTGAGTCAGTTAAACAATGAAAAAGAGGGGATTATTGCATACTTGTTCCTTGAGGATTGACACTCGTTTAAACCCTATGCTCGGTTAATGATGAGTACATTTGCTCATATGTGTAATTTTGGATTAATGTTTTAATCTAAACTTGATTGGGAATATGCTTATTTTTATATGATTTTAATACCCAAATAAAACACACATCAACTACTCAAGAAGTCCTTACCCAAGGCAATTATGTATTGAAAATAGTTCCAATTGATACACATCTAGAGTAGTGGGTTCCTGGTACAAGTACTATTGTATTCAGGCCAGAATTAATTCTAGAGAGAGTTGGCACTAATTCCGTACTCCAAATCGAATGAGATACTGTATGGTGAAAGGAGTTAATTGCACTGTTGTTTGTTATTGAAGGGTTCATGTCAAACCACTTGACTTTCTAGACTCTTGGGTGGTCATGATGTGTTGCTAGATACCGCTCATGATCTGGGAATATAGATTTATTAATTGATGAATTAATAAAGCAATCCTGATTAGAATTAATATGATTAATTCTAATTAATTATGGATTATTAATCTCAAAGATGTTTGGATTAATTCATGCTCTCTAGTAATTGACTGGGAAAACTAATAGGTCACACACAATAGAGGATTATATACTAAAGATGTTATTTGATAACATAGTAGGGTTAATTGAGAGAAAGAGAAGTTGTTATGGACAAATTATAATTAGTTATAATTTATGGTCCAAATTGTAATTGTGAGAACTTGATGTTTCCAATTACAATTAGGGAATTCTAATAGGAATAGAATTCTCAGTTTTGGCAGGGGATTTTCGTGTAACATATAGATGAAACGCACGAGACCCTAGCTAAGGGCGTGACACCAAAACCGACACAAGAAATCCTTCTCTTCTTCTCTATCTCTCTCGATTGTTCTTGTGAAACAGTCCTAGCCACCTTATTTTTCTGCTAGCACAGAAATATTTTGGTGCCTGAGTGTATCCTCTATGTGGATTACTGTTAGAGATAATTACACACTGTGATTATAGTGGTTGGACGTTCAACTCTTGTAGAGTTTGATCAAGAGGATTTCTGGATCGCGCCTCTATGGGGACATACGAGCTGAACCTGCCTTCAGGATTAATTCTAGAACTACAACTGTTATTATGTACCAGTTTTAATGACAAACATTAACTCAGTTGCGTGTTTAGACTTATGTGGATTTCATTTAATAGTTAAGAATAAATGTTGTTCTTTTTCATTGAATGATATTCATTATAATTCAGCAACTCTGGTTAATGGTTTATATGTTCCAAACTTGGATAATCCAATTCTCAATATAAACAATAAGAAACCTAAAACAGATAACTCTAACACCTCTTACTTATGGCATTGTCGTTTGGGCCATGTAAATGAAAATCGTGTTCCTAAGTTACACAAGCTTGGTGACTTAAGGCCATTTGATTATGAATCATATGGCATATGCGAATCTTGTTTACTAGGCAAAATGACTAAAACTCCTTTTTCAGGAAAAGGAGAACGGGCCAAGGAGTTATTAGAACTTATACATTCTGATGTATATGGCCCAATGTCAATACAAGTAAGAGGAGGTTATAACTATTTCATAACATTTATCGATCATTTCTCACGATACGGGTATTTGTATTTCATGAAATACAAATCTGAGGCCTTTGAAAGGTTCAAAGACTTCAAGAATGAAATAGAAAAACAACTTGGTAAATGTATTAAGACTCTAAGATCTGATTGAGGAGGAGAATACTTGAGCCAAGAGTTTCTAAGTTATCTTGGAGATGATGGAATATTATCTTAATGGACTCTACTACATACACCACAACATAATGGTGTATCTGAGAGAAGGAATCAAACCCTTCTAGATATAGTACAGACCATGATGGCTTCTGCAGACCTACCAAAATCATTTTGGGGGCATGCACTAGAAACTTCTGTTTATATTCTAAACAAAGTTCCAACAAAAACGGTTGATTCTATCCCATTTGAGATATTCTTTGGTAAGAAACCAAAGTTATCTCACTTGCGAGTATGGGGTTGTCATGCCTTTGTCAAAAGGCCACAGTCAGACAAACTTGATAGTAAGTCCGGCAAATGTTTGTTTGTTGGATATCCGAAAGAATCTTTCGGATATTACTTCTACCTATCCTCTGAAAACAAATTGTTTGTTTCGAAGCATACCGTCTTCTTAGAGAAGGAGCACATCCTCAAAGGGGACAGTGAGAGTAAGATTGAACTTAGTGAAGTTCATGAAGATCAAACAAATGAGGATCAACCGTCTAACCCCACATCTATTGAGAGAATAGATGAACCTTCTAATACACAAGAATCTCGTAGATCTAGTAGGATGCGTGTGGCACCTGAGAGATATGGATTTCTCATTAGTGACCACAATGACGTATTGCTCATAGATGAAGATGAGCCTACTACCTACAAGGATGTTCTAAATAGTTCAGAATCTGGCAAATGGCTTGAGGCCATGAAGTCAGAGATGATTCCATGTACGACAACCAAGTATGGACTTTGGTTGATCCACCCAAATGAATTAAACCTATTAGCTGTAAGTGGGTTGTCAAGAAGAAAACGGACATGGATGGTAAGTTAGTTACCTATAAAGCACGACTAGTGATGAAAGGTTATCGTCAACAACATGGTATTAACTATGATGAAACCTTCTCACCAGTAGCCATGTTAAAATCCATCAGGATACTCCTAGCCATTACTGCTCATCATGATTATGAGATTTGGCAAATGGATGTGAAAACAGCTTTCCTAAATAGAAATCTGACTGAGAAAGTGTATATGACACAACCTGAGGGTTTCACATCCAATGATAGCACAAAGGTGTGCAAGTTGCAAAGGTTCATTTATGGACTTAAGTAAGCTTCTAGGAGTTGGAACATCCGTTTTGATGAAATAATCAAAGAGTTTTGTTTCATTCAAAACATGGATGAGCCTTGTGTGTACAAGAAGGTTAGTGGGAGTGCAATCATTTTTTATTGCTTTATGTAGATGTCATATTGCGATATACCTGTCTTGCAAACAGTTAAAGTATAGTTGTCCAAACAATTCTCCATGAAAGACCTTAGAGAGGCAACCTATATTCTTGGAATAAGTATCTATAGAGATAGAACCAAAAGGTTGCTAGGTCTTTCACAGTCTACATACATAGATAAAGTGCTAAATAGGTTTAGCATGGATCAATCTAAAAAGGGATTCTTACCCATGTCATATGGTGTAAACCTTTAAAAGTCGATGTCTCCTAAGACACAAGTTGAAAGGGATCACATGAGTAAGATTCCATATGCCTCGGCAGTTGGATCTATCATGTACGCTATGATATGTACTAGGCCCGATGTATCTTGTGCTCTTAGTTTGACGAGCAGATACTAATCTGACCCAGGTGAGGGTCATTGGGCATCTATAAAGAACATTCTTAAGTACTTACGAAGGACTAAAGATATGTTCTTAATATATAGAGAAGGTAATTTGAATATAAATGAGTATACTTATGCCAGTTTTCAATCTGACAAAGATGATTTCAAATCACAATCTGGCTACATGTTTACGATGTACGGAGGGGCAATAAGTTGGAAAAGTTCCAAACAAGAGACTATTGCCGACTCGACGACAGAAGCTGAGAACACAGCTGCTTCTAAAACAGCTAAGGAGGCTGTTTGGATCAAGAAGTTCGTGACGGAACTGGGTGTGGTTCCTAGTGTTGTTGGTCCAATAACTTTGTATTGTGACAACAATGGAGCCATTGCACAAGCAAATGAGCCATAGTCTCACCAACGATCCAAAAACATACTGTGATGCTATCATTTGATTCGGGAGATCATAGATAGGAACGATGTAAAGATAAAGAGAGTTCCAACATATAAGAACATAGCTGACCCGCTTACAAAAGCACTATCCCAAAAGAAACATGATTCTCATGTTGAGTCATTCGGTATTAGATACATGAATGATTGGCTCTAGTGCAAGTGGGAGTTTGTTAGTGTTGTGCCATAGAGGCAATCACTTGTACATTGTATATGACACATTTTATTTTAATAAAATGTATTATTTATCTTACAGTTTTTTTGTTTACTTTTAAGTAATACAACTGTTCGATAAAGTTCTTAGTACAATATTGCGTTAAGAAAATCATGATAGAGATCATGATATGAGATTCGTACTACACTGTATAGTATTATTACTTAAATAGTCCCTAGTCGTAGTATTAATGAGATAGGACATCATTAATGCATTAAGACTAGCATGTGTTAGACTTCCTGATTTGATCAGGTGGTGGTTATCATATCCGTGAGTATTAAGATACTCAAAGTTAACACACGGATGCTTGTTAATGGAACAAGTTCATTGAATGACCAAGCTTTGAGATAATCACATGGATAACTATTTAGTGCCAGTGATATAATCTCAATATAGCAAACGTGCAAGTATCCTTGGACTTGAGATCTCCAAGGTACATTTTTTGCTGAGCATTGTACTTTGATTCCAATCTCTAGAGCTCGATTGAGGGCCGCCTATGGGATGGATATTGGGTATATTGTGAGGTAAACAAAAGTAGTTGAAAGGGTCAATAAAGGATTCACCACTCCTAATAGTAGGTGCGAATATCTTATGGCCACTTGTAGGAATTACTACTCAAGAAGTCCTTGGCCAAGACAATTGTGTATTGAAAATAGTTTCAATTGATACACAACTAGAGTAGTGGGTTCCTGATACAAGTACTATTGTATTCGAGCCAGAATTAATTCTGAAGGGAGTTGGCACTAATTCCGTACTCCAAACCGAATAAGATATTGTATGGTGAAAGGAGTTAATTGCACAGTAGTTTGTTATTGAAAGGTTCATGTCAAGCCACTTGACTTCTTGGACTCTTGAGTGGTTATGATATGTTGCTAGATACCGCTCATGATTTGGGAATATAGGTTTATTAATTGATGAATTAATAAACCAATCCTGATTAGAATTAATAGGATTAATTCTAATTAATTATGGATTATTAATCTCAAGGACGTTTGGATTGATTCATGTTCTCTACAAATTGACTGGAAAACCTAATTGGTCAAACACAATAAAGGATTATATACTTAAGATGTTATTTGATAACATAGTAGGGTTAATTGAGAGAAAGAGAAGTTGTTATGGACAAATTATAATTAGTTATAATTTATGGTCCAAATTGTAATTGTGAGAACTTGATGTTTCCAATTACAATTAGGGAATTATAATAGGATTAGAATTCTCAGGTTTGGTAGGGGATTTTCATGTAACATATAGATGAAACACACGAGACCCTAGCTAAGGGCGTGACACCAAAACCAACGCAAGAAATCCTTCTCTTCTTCTCTCTCTCTCTCTCTCTCGATTGTTCTTGTGAAGCAGCCCTAGCTGCCTTATTTTTCTGCTAGCACAGAAATATTTTGGTGCTTGAGCATATCCTCTATGTGGATTACTGTTAGAGATAATCAAACACTGTGATTATAGTGGTTGGACGTTCAACTCTCGTGGAGTTTGATCAAGAGGATTGCTGGATCGCGCCTCGACTTGAAGAAGAAAACTTTTGTTCTTCTGATGATCAAACAAAGGTAAAAAGCTGTTACCTTTACTCTTTTTATGCCCTGTTTTCCACACATATGCGGATCCTGGGATGGTATCTCATTCTTATTCTTCCGCTGCGCCGTATATGATACAAACCTGAGATACCCAACATAACGTGGTATTTATGTTATGTAAATGATGCCTTATGAATATGATATGTGTATTGGGGTTATTGGAGGGATTTGCATGTTGTTTTGCTCAATTATTGTTTGAGAAAAAAACAGAGGTGTTGCTGGAAATGGAGGATTGTGTTTTGGATGTTGTTTTATTTGAGTTTGGTAACATTTTTGAGTATTTACAAGAGTTTGGTGTTTGAAAATTTTAGATATTTTGTTGAGTATATGTTTGCTGCCAGAAAACCCCTGTTCAGAGACCTAACTTTAAATCACCGGAAAACATACTTCTTGTCTAATTTTTAGGCTGAATTTTGTACTGTACAAACTAGGGATGTTATAAAAATTATGGTTCAAGAATCATAGAAAAAAATCCTAATATTTTGAAAGTAATGAATTTTTGAAAATTGTTGCTCCAGTGTGGTCGCGATTTTGGCAAGATATTTGGGAAATTTAATTAACCTAGTTTTTCAAATAGTTTTGGAAAAGGGATTGCATGGTAATTCATCTAACATATAGGAGTGTTATTCTGGAAATTTTCAGCAATAAATAAAATGTTTTTCTTAGATATTTAAATCAACTTTTAAGACCTCTAAATTGCTTCACATATAGAATTTTACACTACAGGTTTAAAACATGAATTTTGCCTTGAAAATTTCTTTAGGTAGATTGAAATGAATTTACATAAAATTTATGGGATATTTTAAGTTTCTAAAAAAAATACCTCTTATGGTTTTTATGCTTAAATAATTATTCTATTTTGGAAATCTTTAAGTACAAAGTCTTAAAGATAATTGCTTATCTATTTATTCATGAGTCTATTGATCTACCTATTTATTTAGTTATTTATTTATTTACTTACTTATTATCTATTTATTTGTTATCTATTCATTTGTCTACTTACATATTTATCATTGATAGATTCATTCATTCAATATTTATTATTATTCATTTGTCTACTTCCATAGCTATTTATGGTAGGGGTATTACAATTAGTATCAGGTCCTAGTTATTACAGAACTGCAGTATCATCATGGGAATTAAAAGAACCTTTTGTCATGTCGTAGAAATGATAAGGGGAAGCACCCAGTAGATGATGAGAAGAAGATAGAGAGAGGTGAGACTTCGGGAATAAAGAAAAAGTCTAGGAAGATTAGAAAGATGTTGCCTTGGTGGCATCTAGGTTACTTTTCATTGATGGGACCTGGCCCTGGAAGACGTAGGCTGCCGCGACTCTCTGATAGTGTGTTATTCCACAAGAGACACCTACCCCAGACCCTACCCTAGAAAGGACACCCTTGCCATCTAGCCGATCAGGGGAGGTAAGCAGTGACCATGATGGTATTGGGTCACGACATTCTAATAATGAGGAGGTATCTAGAGGGGATATCTTGGGAGTACTTATGGAGGATATATCGAGATTGGCGGAGGTTGAGATAAACGGAGATTAGGTAGTTCCTGATGAGAAGCCTGTGGCAGAAGTAGAGATAGATCCAGACAAGGTTTAGGTGCAAGAGCTTGCGATGGAGTACGTTATAGACCCAAATGTCGACATTGATCCTAATTTGCTTGGGTATGAGGACCTAGTATGCCTGAGTCCTACACTGTTTCTTCTTATTTGGGAGCTCCAGATTCGGATAAGAATGAGGATGATTAGGACTATATTATGTGTATACTATGAAATGTATAGTTCAGCTTGCATACTCTAGACATGATGGTGTGCAGAGCAATTAATTTTGTACTGATGTCATGGTTTGACGAGGAATAAATATATGTTACTACTTGCACTATAACTACTTTTATGCTACTCTGAGATATATCATGTTTGTTTTACAATCAAAACCTTATGAATTGTACAGATGCCACCTAAATGTACCCCTGGACGATCGAAACCAACCACTCAACACTATTCTGAGTCACCCACAAAAGAACCCTAAATGGGAAGCTCCCAACATGTCATCCTGTACTATCTTATCTTCTGGACATTTTAAAATATAGCTGATACAATTAAGCAATTAACTGAAAATGCCTCTAGGGTGAATGAGAATGCCTAGAGGGGAGTCCTAAGGAGTGAACTTGAATCCGACCAAGCTCTTGAGCGATTTCTAAAATTTCGCCCTCCTCAATTTCAAAGGACATGATTCGAAGCAGGAAGCTGAGAATTGGATAGAACAAATGAAGAAAATTTTAGCTGCTTCGAATTACTCAGAACAAAGGAATGTAGAGTTTGCAACGTTTCAATTACAGAGGCCTGACAAGACTGGTGGAATAGGGAAGTAAACCAGCAAGGGTGGGAATGGGTAGTCTTTAAGACTAGTTTTAAGAATGAATTTATTCCCAGTTAGGTGATAAAGAAAAAAGAGGATGAATTTTAGAATTTTCGACATGGAAATTGCACAATGGGCCAGTATTCAGCTAAATTCACTGGATTGTCAAAGTATTGCCCACTCTTAGTGCACTCAGAGGTGGATAGAATTAGGTGCTTTGTGAAGGCCTGCGACCTAAATTGAAGAGAGTAATTGAAAGTATGGCCCCTGCTAGTTATAATTTTGTGGTGGAGATTACCTCAAGAACTAAAATAGTTGACATGGAGCAAGCAGGATAGCAGTGTCCAAGTGGATCTAAACATATGAATCAAAAACGGCTAGGAGGGCTTCGGTGGCAGAAAAAGGAAAAAATTCAAAGGAAATGAAGCCTAATTGGAGGACAACCACCTATCAAATGCTATAACTATGGAGAAATAGGACAAATAAATTTTAATTGTCCTCACCCTCGGAGATCAGCAGGATGGGTGAGACTAGTAGGAGGTAATCCAGGACAGAGAACGGGATCGGCAAGAGAAAATTCGGGACAAGCTTCCACATCTAAATCAGGACCTACTAAGCCACAAGTGACAGCTTGAGTGCTTGTCTTGGACAAGGTAGATAATAATGTTACAGTAGTAGAAGGTACTCTCCATATCTTTCATAAAGAAGGTAAAGTATTAATAGATCTAGGTTTTACTTATTCCTTTGTTGCAAATTCTTTTCTTGACACTATGGGGGCTAAAGGGGAGGAGACTCCATATGAAACGATTGTCAGTACTCCGTTGGTAAAACAGATGAGCACTGATAAAATGTATATAGGATGTAAGATTTCCATGGGAAGTGAAATATTAGAAGGAGACATGATATGCCTGCCCATAGAGGATTATGATGCTATTTTAGGCATGCACTAGTTATCCTAGCATCATGCTCAGGTTGATTGTAGAAGTAAGGTGGTGTATTTTATAGACCTGGAGAAACCATATTGGAGTTTGTAAGGACGACTAGGAAGAGAAATCATTCTTTCATATCAGGATTTAAAGCCCTAAAGTTTATTAGAAAGGGGTGTACTAGATACTTGATTTATGTACTTAATAAGCCAGGAGAAACTAAGAAACCGAAAGACATCCTTGTGGTAAATGAATATTTGGATGTTTTTTTCCGGTAGAACTGAAGAAATTACCTCCAGAAAGGGAAGTAGAGTTCTCTATTTATTTAGTACCAATGGTGGAACCAGTTTCAAGGACTCTTTATAGAATTGCACCAACAGAATTGCACGAGCTTAAAAAGCAACTACTGAAGTTATTTGAGCGGGGATTTGTCCGATCGAGTGCTTTACCTTGCGGAGCACCGGTATTATTTGTTAAGAAAAAGGATGGATCACTACAAATGTGTATAGAATATTGAGGATTCAATGCAGTGACAGTGAAGAATAAACATCCACTGCCCATAATAGATGAGATGCATTGGATATTTCAACCTTACTTGGACAATTTCGTTGTCATTTTTATAGATGATATCTTGGTATATTCAGTGAGTCCTGAAGAACATGAACAACATCTTTGGAAAATATTAGAGAAATTATAGGAGGGTAAAATTATTTGCAAAATTCTGTAAATGTGAGTTTTGATTACAAGAAGTAGTATTTTTGGGACATGTAGTGTCCAATGAGGGAATTACGGTAGACCTTGCTAAAGTTGAAGCAGTAACAAATTGGAAATGTCCCAAGACTCTAACAGAAGTGTGAAGTTTTTTGGGTCTGGCTGGTATTACAGGAGATTCATTGAAGGATTTTCAAAAATAGCTTCATCTTTAACTCAACTCACTTGGCAGAAAGTCCCTTTTGTGTGGACAAAGAAATGTGAGAAGAATTTTTAGGACTTGAAATAAAGGTTAGGCTCTGCTCCTATTTTAGCATTACCAGTGATAGACAAACATTATGAGGTACCTAGTGATGCATCAAAAGAAGGGTTATGAGAAATATTGATGCAAGAAGGAAGAGTGATAGCTTATATTTCCAGGAAATTGAAACCACATGAAGAGAAATACCCTACTTATGATCTGGAGTTAGCAGCCATCGTCTTTGCTTTAAAAAAGTGGAGACACTATTTATATGGAGCTGAGTTTGATGTTTTTACCGATCATAAAAGCTTGAAGTATGTCTTCACTCAATAGGAACATGAGACAACGTAGGTGGATAGAATTCTTGGCAAAATTCCATTGTCCAGTCAATTATCACCTTGGGAAAGTAAACACACTAGCAGACGCTTTGAGTAGAAAAGTTAAATTGTCCGCTCTTCAGATGACAAGTGTACCAGAATTAGAAATATATGCGGTTGATGGATGAATGAGAATGTGTAATATTACAATTCAACCTACCTTTCTACAACAATTGAAAGAAGAGCAAGATAATGACGAAGATCTACAAAAGGTATCGCAAAGTCAAGCGAATAATGAGGGAAGTGAATTCCAAAAAAAGTAATAATGGGATTCTTTATTATCGGGAACTGTATTTTATTCCGAAACAAGCTGCAGTAAAATAAGATATCTTGACTGAAGCAGATCGTAGTAAGTACACCATCCACCAAGGAGGAGTAAAGATGTGTCAAGACTTAAAGAAACGCCATTGGCGGATCATGATAAAGAAAGATATCTCGAAGTTTGTGGCTCGATGTTTAACCTACCAACAAGTGAAAGCCGATCAACAATGATCTGGAGGCTTATTACAACCACTACCTACCCCATCATGGAAATGAGATAAGATCACTCTGGATTTTATAATAGGATTACCTATGATGGTAGGACAATGGGATACTATATGGGTAGTGGTGGACCAATTAACTAAGTCTGCTCATTTCATTCCCATTAACAAACAAAATTATTTTGAGAAATTATGCGAAATCTACACGGAAGAGATAATCAGATTCCATGGAGTACCTTCTAGTATTATATTTGATCGACCCTAGATTCACCGCAAGGTTTCTGACTAAGTTGCAATAGAGATATGGGACAATGTTGAAATTCAATACCACAACTTACTTAAAAACAGATGGACAGATGAACGAGTAAATCAAGTTTTGGAAGATATGTTGCGGGCTGTGCTTTAGACTTTAGAACCAAATGGATTGATAATTTGTCATATAATAATAGTTATCAATCAACAATTGGAGTGGCCCCATTTAAAGCTTTGTATGGAAGAAAATGTCCGTCCCAGTTATATTGGGAAAGCATAGGACGAAGATTGAATAAACAAGATGCTTTTAATCTTGAAGAAGTATGGCAGACTGTGGAGTTGATCAAAACTAGGCTGGAAACAGCTTAACATAGGCAAATGAATTACGTTGATCGATACAAGAAAGATTTAGAATTTGAAAAAAGAGATAAGGTATTCTTGAAGTTAACTCCACAACAGCAATTAGGAAACAGAGGTCAAGGGAGAAAGCTAGCACCAAGGTATATCGGATCGTTTACTATTGTTGAATGAATTGGGAAGGTGGCTTATCGTTTGGAATTTCCAACAGAGCTTCAAGGTATTCATGATGTATTTCATATCTCTCAACTTCGTAAATATATGCCGGACCCTTCACAAGTTTTTAACGAAGAAGCCATTGAGATGACTCTAAGTTTAAAATATAAAGAAAAGCCTATTAAGTTCTTGGAGTATGCCGAAAAAGGGTTATGAAATAAAAAGATTCCACGTGTAAAGGTATTATAGAATCATTACCCAGTACAAGATGCAACCTGGGAGACAGAGGCGAAGATGCGAGAAAAGTATCCAGAGTTATTTCAACGATAAGTAAATTTCGGGAACGAATTTTTTTAAAGGAGGGGAGATTGTAATACACCGTATTTTAATTTTGACTGGCTACTATTTTTGATAGAATGATCATTTGTATCACTAGCCAGAACAAAAGATGATTATCGTAATGAGAAGAATATTTTGGTGCAATAAAAATATATTGGGACCTGGATGTAATTTTGAATTTGTTCTACCTGTACCCTAAATTTTCAGAAGGCTACTACTTTTAATAAATTAAGATGTTGGGGGTATATTTAGAACAAAAATTGATAAGCACAATGAGATGAGCATTTCGATATGAATTAGGCTACTCTGTGTTCTTGGGCACTTTCGTAATTTTGACCGCAAATGGAATTTTGATCGAGAATTTTACAAAATTGGGAAAGAATTAAATATTTTGAATGTTAGCATTGAATTCAATGAAAGTTATATAATTTATTGTGAAATAAAATAAATTTTCATTTTGGACATGATTTTGGTTATTTCTGTGAAAAATTGAAAATGCAGTAGAAAATTTGGGTGTGTGACTTCTTGTGATTGGTGACCGAGGAAATGTGTCAAATTATGAGAGGATGCATGAAATATTCATGTATGTAAAGCTTCTTAACTAATTTTTACAAAATAATTAAGAAAAATGCAACAAAAAAAAACTGAGATCGCGACACGTGTGAAGTAGCCACCATGCATTTAATTGAACAAACTCTTATTGGTCATTATTTTGACTACATAGGGTGGTGGAGAGAAGATTGAAAACTGGCCAAGTGCGTAAAGGAGAAGAAGAAAAAAACAAGGGAGAAAAGAAAGGAAAATTAGGAAAAAAATGAGAGGAAGGAAAAGTTTGTGTGTTTCTTGGTGCGTTCTTAGTGTACTTGGAGAAGATCAAGCCAACACATTCTACATACAAGGTAAAAGCATATACTTCAAGAATTGATGTTATAGATTTTTTTTTACGGTGATCATTTTGGTATAAGTTTTAATATGAATACATAAGATTAATGGTTGAGTTTTGGATCAAATGTGAACTATGTGAACTTTTGTGTGCAAGTGTGTATGTTTCAGTTACAAGAAGGTTTTATATGCTATAGTTTATGTGGTGAATAAAGGTATTTGATTGGTTATTTAAGAGGTTATTCATGGTTGATGAAAAAGTGGTGAAATTTGGGAAAAAGAAAGCATTAATGGAAATAAAACTATAGCTATTTTTAATTCATGTTGGTAATTACATGTTGTTCAAAGCATGGACTTGGTGACTTGTTGGGTTTGAAAAAAATGAAGAATTAAAGATGTTTTGATGGGGAATAAGATGGATTCAGGGTTGTATAAACGTTATAAGGAGAACAAGATAGTAATATTATTTTGTGAAAATGGAATTAGTACAACAAAAATTCTGAGATATTTTTGGCCCAATAGTTCCTGGACGGTCTAGAGGTAGCTTAGTTCAAGGTCTATCAAGCATTTTGATATAAAATGGAGCTCAATCGGAGTTGTAGATCAAAAGTTATGCACAAAAACAAAATGGTATGTTTAACTAGAAAAATGCAGAATTTTAGTTTTGGATGTAAGTGAACTCTAAGGAATTGTTTGCATGACTTTGGAATAAAAATAATGGGTACATGAAGAAGATTTCATGTTCATGAAGAAAAGAAAATAAAAAAACAAGAAATGGAAGAATTGAGTGTGCAATATATGTATGTGTACATGTTTTGCTCAAAGACGGAAAAATGAAGAAATAAGGAAAATGAGGAATTTCTTTATGCTTGTATTGACTAGGTATTGGATTGAACCTTAGTAAACCAAACTGAATATAAAATGATGTTTAATGTAGGCTATTTACATTAAACGATTGGCGATAGGTTAGTTCAATACTTGGAGGACGTTAACTATTTAGGACACAAAGTGAGTCCCACTAGATTTCTAAACTTTAAAATGCTAGTATGCTTTACTTTCCATGAAATGACATATTATGTGCTATTTTGGAATGCCTAACTTAATTAAATGTTTTTCTGAGCAAGAAAAGAGTGTTTTGCCATGTTGAACTAGCATGAATGCCATAATTGGCTTGGAAACCTTAAAGGATAATAAAGGCATGCATTTTGTAAATTTAATCCTTTTTAGGATTAAATAATTGGGAGTTTCAAAATATGGTAATTTTTGGAATCGGGTATTTGAAAAATAACCGAAATGCCCTTATAATATTTTATGAAAGCATAATTGGAAACATTAAATCTAATCCTCTTTTAGGGTTAGAATTTTGAAATTCTTAAACAAAATTCCTTTTGAAATCGGGTATGGGTAAAATGACCCAAATACCCTTATTAGAACACTTTGTGATGCGGAATGGACAAATTTTTCCATTTTCGTTACAGATTTGGAAATGATCTCTCGATGTGAGATCATCGTTTGGAAAATTATACTTTGTTCCCCGAAAAATGTTTTGTTTATATTCTTTTAGGAATAAATTATTTATTTGGCCTTGTGAGCTAGTGGAATTAGTACTGGTCTTGTGAATCATTACTGGAAACGTTGAGTACTCAGCAAGGATTTTGATATTTGTTCTAGCTCATGTTAGAGATAGACGATCCCACGTAACCTGGCATTTGCTCTGGGTTATCTTACTGCAAACAGGGTGACAGGACATTGGTCCTGGCTAGTCGTTTAGTGCCTGCCAATTATCGTGCCTTGTGTGAACTTTGATTGGGGTTGTTCACGGGCTAGGTCAGACACCTAGCATTGTTCAACCCCTTGCTACCTTGATGGTGATTGACGTCAAGATTGGGACCCCTGGGCTTACAGTAGCAAGTAAAACATTCTAATTTACTAGGTATTGTGCTTATTTGCACTTACCCTTCTAACGATACATAGTTGAGTACTATTGGTTTGTATTCTTAGTACAATAAAACTGTGTCGTCGATCGTGAAGCCTAGTGAGCTTTGCACGTAGGTCGACCTTCTATTGAGTGAAGCACCTACATTTTGGAAATTAGGGCAATGACTATGTAATCAAATACGATTTTTCCAAACATGCTTGAAAATGAAATACACTCCCTCCTTGTGGGTGGTAGAGTTGTTTTCAATGGAAAATTATAATATTTTCTTGTCATCGATTTTGAATAAAATTCAAAAATACTTCTGTCAATGTCAAATTATTTTATAAAGCCCTGGCACACACTTGGGGCTCACTTGGTGATTTTTACTCTCACGTGTCTTGTATCCTATTACATTATTCTTGTATGGTTATATCATATCAGTTTGGGCTTTATTTATTTATGAGTTGTTATCATTATAATGACCCCTTGTCTAGGCCACTGGACGGGGCAACACCCGACTTATAGTATGCTTCCATAGCTATTTATGTTAGGGGTGTTGCAGTTTTGCATACCAATTTTTCCTCAAAATATTGTTGTCCAAGTTGAAAAGCTTGATTGGCAATGTCTCTTAGTTTGTTATTGAACGCAGCAATAGTTTCAAGCCCACCAATCCTTACATATTCGAATTGTGTTGTTAGCATTTGTAACTTTGACATCCGTACTGTGCTTGTTCCTTCAAACACTGTTTTGCAATTTCTCACATGAATCTTTAGCAGATATGCATGTTGAAATCAACTTCAATTCATCAGCACCAATATCAGCAAAAATTATATTCAATGCTTTAGCATTAGCATTGTCAAGACGACATTCAACATCAGTCCATAATTCGGGTGGTTTTTCTTCTTCTACTCCAATACTAGCATTCGGCAATGTCGATGGCTTCCTTCGTTGTTAAACAGCTCTCCAAGCACAATATCATCTAGTTTTCCAATAAGCATAATTAGGAAAGACAATTTTATACCACTTGTATGGTTTGGATTGCCAAATTGATGTGTTTGTTAAACTTCTTATTTTTACCATTTGTCAAAGTAACATGACAGAAAAGTTTAACAAAACCATTGGAAGATGATAATCCAAACCTTACAACGTCTTCTGGCCTATTTGTGCATTTGCTAAGCAACATAAACTTTCATTTCCTTGGCATTCTAATTTTTCAGCTTCTTGTTTTGATATTATTTTCATAGATCTTCTTCAACATGTTTATGCCTTTGTTAAAACTCAATTTGCTAAGAAAATTAAGGTATTTCTTTTTAAATAATGGGGTCAAATTTAACATATTGTCATGCTACGACTCCAAAGGAATTACTCATCAAACTTCATGTACGAGAATTCTTGAACAAAATAGAATAGTTGAAAGCAAGCAATAACATATTATGAATATAGAAGGAGCCCAAAATTTGTCTTTCCTTTGGGCTCTGTTTAGTTCATCAAATAGGGAAACAGGATTTTCAAATAGTTTTTTATATTTTTTAAAATGAAGAAATAATTTCAAGATTCAATTTCTTTTTAATATTTATATATTATATTATATAATATAAAATGTAACAGAATGTGTGTGTCTCCCTTTTAAAACTCTGTAGTTCCAACCAACACTCTTATTTGTCCGCTCAAAATTAGGAGATTTTATTAAATACTGTGAAGTATTAGGAACTAAACGTGTAGAAGTTGCACTTTACGAAGATGCATACATCATGGAAATGGACGGATCGATCTTCTCCCTCTACCATCCTCAGAATATTACCACGAAACTCAATCACCCTATTTGCACAGAAACGCTTGTGTATAGTCTCTCAGATTCTTCTATCTTTGTCTCTCTTTTTTTTTCTCTTCAAGTCGGCTTCATTTATATTTCAGAGACACGAATTTTACTTGCATTAGGAAACTGCTAAAATATATAAACTCTTCATATGTTTCTTTCCTTCATGCTTTCATGAATAAAATCTTTGCAAGATTTGTCCGCAAGATCTTCTCAATGTATGCTAGAAATCTTCAATCAATAGACTTCTGTATCAATTACTTACCGCATCAAGCTTATGCCAAAATAAGTAAGCTAGACCAATGATAACATATATTTAACTTAGAGGAAGGTAAATAATATAAATTTAACCAAGTCCATTCTGTCCCAAGTTGCATTATACTTGTTTGAAATTTTTTCCACAATCTTCTCTCAAACACTGACTTTCTGAAGTTGAAGTTGCATCGCAATGTAATGCATAAACACCAATAACTACAATCAACTCAAGAAGCAAAAAAAAAAATATATATATATATATATATATATATATCTCAAAAAAAATAGAGGACAATCACGGAGCCAAGCCAAGGAACATTGAGAACATAACCATCCTTTGCTTAAGTGAATCAAAGCTAATAATCATGGACTACTTAGTAAAATAAATAAATTAATGAATTAAATATTACTTAATTAAATGTGTAAATAAGGATACGTTTAATTTTTTAGTACATAATTAATTCAGTGCATTTGATAGCATATTCGTATTATTACTTAATTAACTAAAACGTAATAAAATTCTATTATAAACTTTAAATAAAATATAAGTTCCAGAGATTTGAAATATCAATATGTTGGAAAATTATGTAATTAATTTTTTAATTTAATCCATATTATAATCAAATATAGTGAAAAATGAATCATAATAAATCTAATTTTTGGATTCTTATTCAAAATTTAGTATTTAAATATTTAAATTTTTAGTGCCCAAATTCTAACTTTATCAAATATCTTTCTTAGTTGGTTAGAAACATGTCTTACAGAAAGAATGGGCTTCAAGTTTGAATAGTAGAGCTTTAAAATGTTGGTGTAATCCAGTTATATATATATATATATATATATATATATATATATATATATATATAGTACTATTTATAAACGCACCACACAAGAGTGAATAATTCTCCACTCTTGTGTGGTGCTCTAATCTAGGCATAAGAGCTTCAAACTCTAGTTTTATTATGTCTATATAGTACTATTTATAACCACATAAGAGGCTATTATGCCTGGATTAGAGCACCACAGAAGAGTAAATAATAACAATAATAATAGTAGTAGTAGTTGGAGAGTCATCGACCACCTCTTATGCCTATTTATAAAGGCTTGGTTTGGTTCTTCGAACAACACAACAACACCAACACAAGAGTTTGAATAGCCATTGAGGCATTTATTCTTTGTAATACTCATGTTCTATATTAGTGGTGTTTAGTGGCTTAGGAACACTTTCCTAAAGCCTTGTAAATTGTCTTTTTCATAGTAAAATTTTGTTCTGCCTCCGCCTGTAGACGCAGGTCATTTCACCGAACCATGTAAGTTCTGGCGTCTCTCTCTTTTATTTCCTTTCTCATTATTTATTTTTTTTTCCACATTATTTTCGCTATTATTTCTTTGTTATTGTCTTATGTGACTTTGTCATTGCAGTTTTGGTTTGTTCCTGGGGCCTATCCCAAACAAATTGGTATCAAAGCTACTAGCTCTTAACTCTGTGGCAATGATGATAACAAAGACTAAGGTGGAAAATTTTGATCGGGGTGTCAACTTTAGCATGTGACAACTCAAAATGGAGGCCATCTTAATTCAAGACAGGGTTGACTTAGCCTTGAAAAGAATAGAGGAGAAGCCAGCGAAGATGACAACAATGGCATTTGAAGACCTGGATAAAAGGGTAAGATCAGGTATTATTCTAAATCTCTCTAATGAGGTTTTACGAGAAGTTGTTGCTGAGACTTCAGCTAAAGCTATGTGGGAAAAGTTGAAGGCTTTGTATATGAAAAAGACAGTAGAGAATCGGCTCTATTCGAAACAAACCTTGTTTACACTTCGAATGGCTGAAGGTACATCTATTACTTCACATCTTGACATGTTTGATTCTCTCATTATGGATTTGAGTAATATTGATGTGAAAATAGATGATAAGGATCGGGCCATTTTATTGTTGTGTTCCATTATCTATTCCTTTAAGTATTTTTGAGATACTATGATGTATGGAAAAGAAACCATCTTGTATCATGAAATTAAATCTGTATTGAAATCAAAAGAAAAGATTGATAGAGATTTAATTGGGGAGGTTAGTTGAAATCAGACTGAAGTTCTGGTAGCCAGGGGTAGATTCGAAAATAGAACTTATGGTAGTAGTAAATCAAAATCCATATCCAAACCCAAATATAGAAATTTGGTTTGCAATTATTGTCATAAAAAATAGCACATTAAGTCTGAATGCTTTAAATTGAAAATACTGATGCTGTTGAAGCTAGGTTGTACCAGATGATAGTGAAGAAAATATTTTCTTTGTGACTGATAGCAACATAAAGTTTGAAAATGAATAGATTTTAGATTCGGGTTGTTCTTACCATATATGTCCCAATAGGGATTTGTTTTCCACTTATAAAGCTTATAACGATGGATTTGTTTTGATGGGTAATAATGTCATTTGTAATGCTGTGGGTAAGGGCACAGTTCGAATTAAAATACATGGTGGTATTGTGAGAACTCTCACTGATACTAGACATGCTTCTGATTTGAAAAAGAATCTCATCTCTTTGGGCACCCTTGAGGCTCTTGGGTGCAAATATGCAGTTGGAGGTGGAGTTATGAAAGTTTGTAAAGGTGCTCTTATTGTTATGAAATGTTGCAGGTCTGGTTAGTTTGTATACTTTGCCGGGAACTACTGTCACAGGTTCTGTTGCAGCTTCTACATAAGCTTTGTCTGATTCCGACAACACCAAAATATGGCATATGCATTTGGGGAACATGAATAAGAAAAGTCTGTGCATGTTGAGCAAGAGAGAATACCAGTACATTTGGCTTCTGTGAGCACTGTATTTTCGAGAAGCAAAAAAGGGTCAGCTTCAACTTATCGGCAATTCACTGGACTAAAGGTACTTTGGATTATATTCATTTAGATCTTTAGGGTTAATCTCGTGTCTCGTCTAAGGATGGTGCAAGGTATTTATTGACTTTCATTTATGATTATTCAAGAAAAGTTTTGGTCTATTTTCTTAAGAATAAGAGTGATGTTTACATAATTTTCAAATAGTGGAAAGCTTTGATTGAGAAACATACAGGTAAATAAATTAAGTGGTTGCGAATAGATATTGGCATGGAATTCTATGAAAAGAAATTTGATGAATTTTGTAAAAATGAAGGAATTGTTCGGCATCGTACAATAAGAATGACACCTCAACAAAACGGTATTGTAAAATGCATGAACAGAGCTCTTTTGGAAAGAGCACGTTGTATGATTTCTAATGCAGGGTTGACAAAGGATTTTTGGGTAGTGGTAGTTTCTACAGCATGCTACTTTGTCAACCGCGCTCCTTTTGCAGCTCTTGATTTCAAATCTCCTAAGGAAGTTTGGTTAGGTACGCCTACTAATTACTCTGATTTGAAAAGTTTTTGGGGTCCGATATACATGCACGTAAATGGCGGGAAATTGGAGCCTAGAGCTAAGATATGTATTTTCCTTAGGTATGCTTCTAGGGTGAATGGATAGAGATTGTGGTGTTTAGATCCCAAATCGCCAAAATTTGTAATTAGTAGAGATGCTAATTACATTACATTTAATGAATTGTTTATATTTAATTCCAAAAGAGAGTCTTCAAGTTCTTCTCGTACAGATGAAGATAGTACGCATGAGTTTGTGTAGCTTGAAATTGGCAATTCTGATCCTTCTAAGTTAACTTCTTGCATTCAGCAAAGTTTAGTACTAGTACCTGTTGCCTTTGATCAAGTTGTGGTTTCTAACAAAGAAGTTCGAGAACAAGACAAATATTCCATATCCAAGAATAAACCAAGAAGAGAGGTTCAACCACCTCAAAGATATGCAAATTTAGTGGCATATGCATTGTCAGTTGTAGAAGAAACAGTTAGAGTTCTTAAGCCATTCAAGGAGTGACTGGAGTTGAATGGTATTCACTATTCGTGATTTGTGATCTTAGGATTTTTGTGGAGAAGGTGGAGCAAAACTTCTATTTTTGAGTTTGGGATGCAAATCAGGGTAAAGATTTGTTGGGATGCATTACATCCATTTGAGTTTGTCCTACAGCGGAACCATCGAACATTATCCATCACCATTTAAACATTGTTCAGTTCCGAAGTCCCACATCGAAAGTTTGAGAATCATCCACCACCTCTTATGCCTATTATTAAAGGCTTGGTTTGGTTCTTTGAACATCACAATAATACCAACACAAGAGTTTGAATAACCATTGAGGCATTTGTTTTTTGTAATACTCTTATTCTGTTTTAGCAGTATTTAGTGGCTTAGGAACACTTTCCTAAAGCCTTGTAAATTGTCTTTTTTATAGTGAAGTTTTGTTCCGCCACCGCCTGTGGACATACGTCATTTGACCGAACCACGTAAGTTCTTGTGTCTCTCTCTTTCGTTTCTTTTCTTATTGTTTTTTTTTTTTTCTCTGCATTGTTTTCGTTATTATTTCTTTGTTATTGTCTTATTTGACTTTGCCATTGGAGTTTTGGTTTGTTCCTGAGGCCTATCCCTAACATTTTCCTAGGAATATAGTGTTCCCAGCCTTTTATTTTCACATGATGCTTGTATTGTTGATGTGGTGGTTGCATATGGGGAATGATGAGAAAAGCAGAAACAAAGCCGAAATGATAGTTCTTTCGCTAGGGCTTTACCTTATTCACTTCGCCTTCTCAGATTGAAAATCAACAATAGGAAGAAAAGACAGGATAGGGCAACTATCACGGCCATAGTGGAGGAGCTAAAGGTGGCTGACTTTGAGGATTACAGAGCAATAAGATGGAAAAGGAGGAGTCACATGCCAAGCACCACCGTGACCTGGAGTATGCAAACGTTTTCACATTACAAGAAAACCAAAACAGTGATGGTCAAATCTATGGCCAATCGAGTTTAGCGACGGATTACGACCGTTGCTAAAACGGCCATTGCAAACAGCGACGAATTTGCGACGCATATTTAATTGATGACATTATAATTAAGTTTATAATTAATTTTGCGACGGCTTTGCAACGACTAAATTTTTTTAAAAAAATTTAACTAATTTAGCAATGGCCCAAAATATTTATTTTTTAATTAAAAATGATTACTTTACCAATGGATAGGCGATGACCAAAAATTTTTATTTTAAAAAAATTAATTAATTTAGTGACGTATTTTCAACAATAAAATTTTATTTTAAAAAAATAATTAATTAACTCTTCGACCAAGCTAACTAAACCCAACCCGACCCGCTAAGAATATTATGAATTATGTCCAGTGTGGCACTCAAACCCGCATCCTTCGTGTGGGGGACATGTGTTCTACCGCTAAGCTATTGATGTTCTTGTGGTTTATTGTGCTATATATTAAATATATAGTATATTTATTTTTAAATTAGTGACATATTTGCAAGGATTTGCAGTGATTGCTACAGATCTGTGACAAACTAATTTTTCATCCCAAATCCGTAGCTAATTAGCAAGGGATTTGTGACGACTAATTATTCATATTATAAAAATAAATTTATTTTCAATTATCGTAAAATCCATTGCTAATTAGCTTCGGATTTGCGACGGTGACAAATCCCTACCTAATTAGTGACGGCTTTGCAACGGCCTTCTTGAAGGTTTAAAGGGAGGAAGCAAAGCACGCAGCGGAAGTAAACTGAAAAAAATTGGAAAAAGTGAAGAACAAGAAAATCGCAAACTGAAGCCGGCACCGGTCACGGCCTGGCAGGACTCCGAGGGAAAAAAATTTTTACCTATTTTTCTCGTTCTCAGAATTGGCTGGACCGAAATATGTGGTACTGGGGTAGGTGCACTGGTGGAAGCCTTTGGTGCGATTCTTGCAAGCCTCCTACTCCGTCTATGCATGTATATGAACGTCAACCTCTCGATCTTCCAGTATATGACCTACCTAATCCCGTTTGGTGAACAACTCACAGGGCTAAGGAATACTTTCGAGAGAGAGAAAGAGGTTGTGTTTTTCCTCACGCCAGAAGAAGAAAAAAAACAATGTTGTTTTCTTAACCCTTAGAAGAGTAAAAAACCACGTACTACTTTATCCTCATGTTTAACCTAAATAAAACCCTCGGTTAAATTGGATTGGCTCATTGGACTCTTAGTTTAGCTTTTTGGATTAAATCAATTATTCTAATTAGAACCAAATAAATGGCCCAATAAATAATTAATTTTTTCAGCCCAAATAAACTAGTCCAATTAACAAGCCTCTATTAGTTTAGTCTCAAGTCAATCTTTAATTATTTAAACTGAGCCAAAACCCTGAACAATTAATTAACCCACCAAACTTGTGAAACCCCAGTCGAAACCAACCTTAGAGTAAAGGGATTGGGATGCATATCAAATTTTATTGTATGCTTAAATATATTTTTATATGAATTTATGTGCTTTGGATTTGTGTTTTGTAGCCTAAAAGGCTTAATTGTGAGTATTGAGTAAGAAGGGCAAAATGGTAATTTTTGCTTGAGGTGAAAATAGGGAGATAGCTTGAGGATTAAATAGGAAAAATATTTTAGAGAGAAAATAAGAAAATGAGTTGTTGTGGTTTAGTGGTTAGAGCTTTGGAATTAATTCTTGAGGTCTTGGGTTCAAATTCCATCATTGGAGCTCTAGAATGATTAAATTTTATTTTTGTTTGGGAAGGTTGGATTTTCGTCCTTGAGCGCTCTAGAGAAGGGTAAAGGTGATGTCCTAGGAGAGACATGATAGGAGAACCCTAATCCTATTCCTGTATCCTACAAGAATTCCTAAGGGAATTCATACCCTTCTTGATCCTTAGTTTTTCTTACTTCTCAATTTCTTAAGTTATTCAATTTATTCAAGCCAATTCCATTCTAGAAAATTTCCAGCAAAGTGTTGTGGCTTTGAAGGTTCAAAATGTCTAAGTGTAAGACATCTTATAGACCAAAAATGTGTAGGAGTTGGGGAAGGTTTCCTAGAGAATTAATCTCCATAGTGAACCTTCAAAACTCCACTCTAGCTATGCTCATTTTCTTCATGTAGTGATCTGAAATTTTTTTCCAGCTTCTTGTGCATTCAAGATGTCAAAATTCTCAGCCATTATTCCCTTCCAAATGATGCCACAAAATGGCCCTCTTGATCAGCTTGAAATCTGAAATTTTCTGGCCAAATTCGGGCTGTGCAAAGGCTGTGCAAAACGAGAAAAATTTTTGGGCAAAATCGCAACATAGAGAAGCTTAAACCAAGTTGTTTTCTTCCAGTTTTCTCCCAGCACCTTAGCCACGTTTTTCCTCCATAAAGAAGGCTGGAAACCAGCCTTGAAAGACCTCTAAATACCCCTTGAACTCTTCTGCAAGCTGGCTAGAAAATGGCAGCAAAAGATGCCCAGAAAAATTCCAGCACTAGCGAAATTCTGTGTAGGATTTTTCCAGCCTTGTTTCCTTATTCAGCCCTAGCCGAAACTCCCTCAATTTTCTGTGCAATCTTCTCTTAAACAGCCATGAACTGAACTCCATTGTCTTCCCCAACCTTCTGCTTGAAAATCTAGTCATGGCTGCCCCTAATATATCTCCAACAATTACTCCAATCAAGCCTTGATTGAAGACCAAAATTCTAGCAATCCTAGTTTAGTAAACTTCTATAAAATATCCCCTAAACAACCAGACCTTTCCTTCGTCATTGTACTCCCTCTTTTCGACCACCATTAAGCTTCCTCAACCAACTTTCGTCCAGCAGAAACCCTAGCCAAGAGTCGGCCATAACAGCTTCCAAAAAGCTCTCTATTGATCAAAGATCTTCTTGCTATATTTTGTTTCAAAATTTGATTCCCTAAGATATTCTTTTAGGATTTCAACAACCAGCCTTTCCTAACCAGAAAAATCATCTACCAAAACCATACAAGCAATTCGGCCACTACAACCCTACAGAATTTCGGCAGCTTCAAATCAAAATCCCTCCATTCTCTTCAACCTTCAAGCACACATAGAACACCAAGAACACATACTCACTTCTCTCGCCTAATAGCACTCTAAACCACTTCAAACTTCTTCAAAAAAAATCTAGATTTCATCTACTCACTGCCGTAAATCCATCCATACCACTTTTAACATCAAACTTCAAAATCCAACTCCCTCTCTGGGATAAAAAATCAGTATTTTTGTGAAGGCTCAAGAACACCTTCAAGGTAAGCTTGTTTAATCAATTTCATCTTCACTAATCTTCAATCTCTAATGAATATATATGTGTATAAGCATGCTAATGGACTCTCTTCTTCTCTCTCTCTCTCTCTCGGCCGAATACCCTCTCCTTCTTGGCCGAATGATTTCTTCAACGATGGCCATGCTTTCTTCATCTCTCTTGGACGGATCTAGTCACCTAGGGGTTGAGATCCATTCGAAACTCCTCTAAGGTACTCACCAATCAAGTAAGCCGTTTCAACCCTCCTTTTTAAATTCTAGATTCATGTCTCTAGGATGATATTGGTAGAAGAGGGATTATAAATAGGATTTGAGCATGTATTGTTGTGATGAGTTGAGATTGAAGCATGAATAAATGTGTGTATATGATGGAGATGGGATTTATGCATGAGTTGATTATCTTGGTTGATTGTATGGTGTTTTTTAGGGTTTAATGCATTTCTCCATGTCGTAAGTAGTATTTGTGGTCAAGTATGTTAGAGATTATGTCACATTTGATGAATATATTTTATATTCATGTTTGATTGTTAAAGCCATGTATATAATTATGCTAGTAGAGGTTGGATCATGTCTTGATAAATTTAGATCTATGTCTTTATTCATGATTTGGATGATTTGATGAATTGAAGTGGAGTATATGTTCATGATTGTGGTTAGCAATAGAAATATGATTATGAACTAGTTGTCCCTAAGCTAATTTTATTTCATCAATAAAATATTTAATATTATATTTTTTGCTAGTAAATTTGAAAACCCTAGGAATGGTAGATTTGGACTATTATGTATATAATAAGGATATTTTAGTCAATTAAATGATAGTTTTAAAAGAAATAAAATATATAGATATTATATGATCAAATAAAGCCTTTTATATATAAATAATCATAATAAGTAAAATATTAATTTTGTAAGTCTTATATTCATAAATACTATTAAAATTTATTTATTATCTTTCAATAAAACCTATTAAAATTTACTTACAACTACTTTTAGCCATCGATTATTTTCTAACAAATTATTTATTAATAAATCATTATTTTACCTAATCCCACCTAGGACTCTTCATCAAATAAACTCTAACTTATTTTTAGTAAGATTTAAACCTTCAACTTATTAGTACCTATTTTCCAAAACTCTAATTGCTTTAATATCAAAATAGACTTAGCTTAAAAACCCTTCTATTTATTATCTGGCCTTAAAGCTTGAGACACTAGATCGTGGTTGTAGTAGGTTGAGCTAGTTTTATTTGCGAAATTGGATTTTAGCTTGAATTTAATTATGGCTTGTATTTACCCCAGGCGGGGTTAAGTCAGCTGTTGAAGACCTTTATTTTATCTCAAGCTAAGGATCAGGTAAGCTCCTGCATAAAACCTGATTGATGCAAAATTGTTCTATGACAAGATAATTGTGGAGTGCATGGTCACTCATTTCTGTAAAGGCAAATGAGGATTGTCTCATTTCTCTTTTTAGTCAAACAAATTATTTAAAAATCAATAAGCAGATTTACTCAAACTCTAAACTTTTTCTAAAGCCAGTTTTGTCTCAAACTTTGGAGATCCTTATTTGCCATTTTTAAGTTGAGCTATGTTTATTTCATTTTTCCTCGAGGGGGACAAGTTACATTGAGTACTCAATAAGAGTGGACTGCTAGGATTAGTCTTTGAAGGGTTAGGGTAAGTCTCTGAGTAGGTGGCCACCTCTGAGGGGTAAGTCCTACCGGGATAGGATGTCAGTCTAGTAGGTCGTGCCGGTCCGAGTTAGTAGTTTTCAGTCAAGTGGACTGTGTGTTTTCGGAATGGATAACTGGTTTTGTTTGGGTATAGAGAATGAGGAGTATCTTGCTCGGTAGGCCGATCACCTACTTTTTGTCAGTCTGCACAAAGTGTGGCATTCTAACTGGTCATGGGGTCCAACGTGTGGTAACCCCTGATCACCTTTTTGAGTGGTTGATTTTATTGAATATGTATGGTTGGAAAAGCCAAAACACCCCTCTTGATTTTGACTATTGTTTATTTATTGCTTGCCAGTATTTCTTTTATGAAGTTTTTACACTTTGCATTCACGAACGGTTTTCACTGAACACTCAAAGCACACACGGACTTACTGAGATTTTTATCTCATCACCCTTTTTACCATGATTTCAGGTCGATCATTCTATGGGGATGAGTAGTTAGTTGTAGCCTGCCTTGGAAGGATTTTTCTGATATTTATTTTGTGTAATGCTTTGGGAGTTGAGAGTGGATAATTTTATTTATGAATTTATTTCGAATTCTTGGTTTGTAATAAATTTTAAGTTTAAAATATTATTTCTATTCTATTATTTTGATTGTGTGATTTGGTTATAAAGACCCTTTGTCATTTGGATGGGGCGATATCCCCGGCCCTATCGGGCCTAAGTAGTAGGGTGTTACAAAACTAATTTAATTAATTCTCTATCTCCATAGACCTTTACACTACAGGAAAATTCGGATTTTGCGATGGCCAAAAACCGTCGCTGACCCGTTTTACGATGGTTTTGGCCATTGCAAAAAATGCCATCGCAATTTGCGACGGCCAAAAGAAACCGTCACTTTTTGCGACGATTTTGCGAGGGTTTTGCAAAGAATATTTTTTGTCAAACTTCGTCGAAGAAGCAAATTTGCTACTGTTTTGCGACGAAATACATTGATTCGTAGCAAAATCCTCGCAAATTGCGACGGTTTTGCGAGGGTCTTTGCAAATCGTCGCTAATTGCGATGCTCAAAGCCCTCGCAAAACCGTCGCCATTTGCGAGGGACACGGCCCTCGCAAATTGCGAGGATTTTGCGAGGGAAGTATTAACCTCCAAGTTGTCGGCCCTCGCAAAATCCTCACAAATTGCGAGGGTTTTTGCAAGAGGAGTATTAACCCCCAAGTCGTGGCCCTCGCAAAGTCGTCGCAAATTGCGAGGGTTTTGCGAGGGAAGTAGTAATCCCCAAGTCGTGGCCCTCGCAAAACCCTCGCAATTTGCGAGGGGACTTTTCTACCCAAGCAAACTCTCTCGTCGCAAAATCGTCACAATTTGCAATGAAATTTTCTAACCCTCGCTAAATCATCGCAAATTACGATGATTTTTTTTATTTTTCTATTATTTTATTTATTTTAAATTATTAATTCCTTATAAATCAGTTCTGAAACACTACACAAACAAATGCCAAAACTATGTTCATAATCCAAAAAAATTGTAAAAAATTGAAAATAAACCCGAATAAATATAATTAAAATACTAAAATATAATATAATATAAATACATAATAAATATCTAAAAAAGTAAAATAGTTCACAGAAATAAGTAATAGTGTATAAAGAGTATAAAAATAAATATAACAAAATCTATGTAGCTAAAGAAGGAGCAGCTGCAGAAAGGGGTGGAGGAGGGGAACGAGAGCCCCTACGTGGGCCTGGGTGCTCATCTGCTGGATCAAATCTATCGTCAGCATTTGGATCTTCATCTTCAGCATTAGCAGCTGCTATGTGTGCTTCTATCTCCTCTATGAATGGCATAGATGGGGCAGGAATACCCATCTTGTCCAACATAGCTGCCATCCAACCACCAAATGTAGACTGCTGTTGCCTCATGAAATCCCAGTACAAGTCTATTTGTCGATTGAACCTCCGCTCGGCCTGTTGAACCCTTTGCTCTACTAGATGTCCAATATCAGCTGGTGTAGTGGAAGATGCATGCAGTCCACTTTGAGACAATCTAGTTCGAGCATGTGTCACCTCTGAGCCTAACCCAAAAACTCGTCTCCTTTTAAACCCGCCTTGTGCCTTTACGAACATGACTTTTTCATCAAAAGGAACAACAGAGTTTATGGAGTCACTAGACTCGGACTGAGGAGTGCTCTGTATGAGATTTCACACCTCATCCTAAAAAACAAAAAAAAAAAAAAAACAGAATTGTCAGTAGTAATTATCAAACTAAAATACAAATTCCTCACAATATAAAGAATTTCAACATACTTAATCTATATACTACCAATGTCTGACGAGATCGCTCACTGACAAACTGACCCTTTTATGGCCCACTCTGAAAGACATGTAATGTCTCAAACATATCTGTGTAGCTAAAAGAACTCCCCTCCTTGGCCCGCTACATTTATATTAACAAAACACAATTATTACAATCTTATATTCCCTCCGTCCCATTAAAATTGGCAGTGGTTAACTTGGCACGTTATTTTATGCAAAATTAAAAATTAAAAAATAATAATAATATAATATATTATAATATAATAAAAATAAAAAATATATAGGTCCCATAATACTTTATGTCAAATCTAAGAATATAAATATAATATATATATGGTATATTGATTATTTTATAATAAATTGTATAGTAAAAACTTTCCTTTTAAAGAAAGTATCAAATTTAATAGGACATCCCAAAATAGTAAGTATGTCAATTTTAATGGGACGGAGGGAGTATAAATTTTTTTCAAAGCAATTTAGAATAATAATTAATTAAGTTAAAATAAACTACCAAACGGTCCTCGTCTTCTGTGAACGAAATAGACCCTCCAGTATGGGTGCAGTTATTTCCGCGATTCTTTTTGTTGGTGGATAAGAGCTTCTGATACTTATCTAATCTTCAATACTCGCAAATGTCATTCCAATACTGTGTCTCTATCCAATGAGAACATACCCAACCATCCCTCTTCCTCAGCCTAGACATTATGTCCGAAAATCGCATCCAACACTTCTTTTCCCATGTTGATCGAATTTGAGAAGCATACTCTTCCCTCCACCGAAAAATAGTGAAAAATATAACTTTGATATAGTGAAAAATATTTTATTTATTTTCATTCCATCTTAATTAAATAAGATCAAAATAAATCTAGTTTACTTCCTTAATATAAATAAAAGTACTACTTTCCTTTTCCTTTTTTCTTTCGTTCCTCCTTTGTAAACCAAACAAAATATTAATATTCAAAAGTTTCGCATCATATGTTAAACATCTGCAAAACTTTTAATTTTACATAAAAAATAATAAATTTTAGATTTGAAAAATAATATTATCACCCAACAAGAATTTAGATTTAATTTTAAAAAAACCAACAAAGTATTATTATTATTATTATTATTATTATTATTATTATTATTATTATTATTATTATTATTATTATTATTATTATTATTATTATTATTATTATTATTATTATTATTATTATTATTAAGCAAAATACACCACCCCAAAATTCTATGAAGCAAAGTAAATAGTGGCGGATTTTGAAAAAAATTTGACAGAGTCGCCCTTATAATTGGACATTTTCCAAGCACAAGGCCACCTCAAAATTTGACAATCACAATGCGATTGCAAACAACAAAAACAGATCATTCATTTATAGAAAAAAAACAAAAGGAAACTAGGGTAATCACCCATTACCCAGAAGGAGTAATCACCCATTACTCACAGGGAATCCAACTTATGAATTCAACACCAAGGCAAAAAAAAAATGTAACGATATATATAAAGGAATTGTACCGAACATCAGTGTCACTGAATTAAAAGCAACAATTCATTTCCACAATTTCGGTTACAATTTCAGTTACATGGAATATTCATATTAATGTTCATTAGGCCATTTAATGTTTTCTTCCAAACTGATAAGTTGACCTACTCGACAAAGTGAAAACAGCTCTAACGCTATCATTATCATTTGAATGAACTTCATGAATCCTCCCATATGCACAGAAACACCAAGAGAGAGATTAATCCGCAGCTGAAATTCAGAATTTGACGAAGGGTTGAGACAATTTCACTTGCATTATATCTACTTGATTTGCATTCTTTGGTTGCTGAAAGAGTACTGGTGAAGAAAAGATTGAATTTTCACACTAGTTTTAATGTTTTAAATTTGCTTTAATAGTACCTCAAGTAATATATGCATGCCTACTTGGATGATTAAGTTTAGATGTATGCCCGTAAATAAGTACAGATAAGTACTTGGTAGTGTTGTCAATTGTGTGTGTAGGAGTATACGTACAGTATATTCCTCCGTATATATATATTGTGTGCATCTGTCTCCATATAATTTGTGTGAATAAATTCTTCTAATGAACTACTGAGTTGAAGTACTAATAAGAGGGATTTGAGAAAGAAAATGTTAGCTATTGATAGGTAAAGAGGATACAGGAACGGATCTGGATTTTCAGACTTAACATCACTAAACTTAAGATTGTGATTTTGTTCGTGGAGGATTTTGGTAGGAATTGTTGGAAAGAAATCCATTACCTTTTAGAATTTTCTGGAAAAGTTGCACAAATCAAGACAAGTTCCATGCACAAATCAAGACAAGTTGCAGAAATGATCATAACAGAAACTTTCCATAATTTCCAATAGGTTGCCAGAGATTAATTGTTAAAACATAAAACAATGTAGTAGGAAACAGATCAACAACTATAACTAAAACAAGCACATCAAGCAAGAATTGAAAATAAAAGAGGAAGAATATTACCAAGAAAGAGAGACATGATCTAGAGTAACAGCAAAAACAATAACAATTCTTACCTCAAACCTGATTGCAAAAAATCCAGCAGTAACAGCAAAAAATCCAGCAGTAACAATATAGCGGCACTGCAGGAGGGGGCGCGGGGAGGGGGCTGCGGGAGGGGGGGCGCTGCGGGAGGGGGGCGCTGCGGGAGGGATGGGGCGTGGGGGAAGGGGGGTTGGGGAGTCGCGGGGGAGGGGGCGGCGCTGCAGGAGGGGGGCGCGGGGAGGGGGCTGCGGGAGGGGGCGTTGCGGGAGGGATGGGGTGCGTGGGGAAGGGGGCCACTGCGGGGAGCTCTGGGGGCGGGGGGAGAGCCGGGGAGGGGGGTGGGGAGCTGCGGGGGAGGGGGCGGCGCTGCAGGAGGGGGGGCGCAGGGAGGGGGCTGTGGGAGGGAGGGCGCTGCGGGGAGCTCCGGGAGCGCCGGGGGGAGCGCCGGTGGGGGTGGGCTCGGGCAGGAGGGAGGGGGCGACTGTGGGAAGGCAGCGTGGTGGTGGTGGTGCGGGCGGGGGTTGTGGGTACGAGAAGAAGAAGAATGTGGGGAAGAAGAAGGGAAAAAAAAAAAAAAAAGGAGCGAGTAGAAATTTTGAGAAAATTTTTATCTTTTTTTAAATTTTTAACTATTTCGTCGTAATTTGAGACGAAAAAATTAAATCTCATTAATTTCTAATAAATTCATACGAAGAACATTATAAATCGATCTCTATATTATAATTTTTACTATTTTTTTAGTAATCTTAATAATAATAATAGTATTTAAATTATTTTTCTTTATATATACATATATATTATAATGTATATATTAAATCAAAGAAATACTTGTATACATTGTATACTACATAAGCATATACATATACTTATATATTACAGTTAGTATAAAATATAATAGAATTAACTATATATATTACAAACGGATTTTTGTATTATAATTTTCAATTTTTTTTTTTAGTGATCTCAATAATAATAATAATAATAATAATAATAATAATAATAATAATAATAATAATAATAGTATTTAAATTATTTTTCTTTATATATTTTACTTTATACACCATTTAACCAAGTGGATAGATAAAAAATTAGATATATGTATATACATAACTATTTATTATAATATATATTAACATGTAGGAGATGAAGAACATTACAAACCGATTTCTACATTATAATTTTCATCAATTTTTTAGTGATCTAAACAATAATAATAGTATTTGAATTATTTTGCTTTATATGTTTTACTTTATACATTACTTAATCAAATTGATAGATAAAAAATTAAACATATGTATATACATACATACATGTTATACTATATATATATATATATATATATTAAATCAAAGAGATACTTATATATATTATATACTACATAAGCATATACATATACTTATTTATTAGAGTAAGTATATAACATAATAGAATTAACTATATATATTACAAACCGATCTCTACATTATAATTATCACTATTTTTTTAGTGATCTCGACAATAATAACAGTATTTGAATTATTTTTCTTTATATATTTTACTTTATGCACTACTTAATCAAAGTGATAGATCTAAAAATTAGACATATGTACATGCATACCTATATGTTATAATATATATATATATATATATATATATATATTAAACTAAAGAGATACTTATATACATTATATACATATACTTATATATTAGAGTAAGTATATAACATAATATAATTAACTATATATATTTACTTATGCAATACATTAGGTGGATAACATGACATAATTACATATATAAAATTATAATAAAATGCACAAATTGAGATATGTTATTAAAAATATTTCAGTAAATTTGTCAAAATACACCACCACACAAACACATAAAGAAATTTTAAAAATTTTAAAAAATATAGATTAAAACCCTATTTTGTCGCAAAACCCTCACAAATTCGTCGCAATTAGCGATGAATTTGTGACGAATTAGGGTTTTGAGATATTTCAAAAAAAATTTCATTTATATATTTTTTAATTAAAAATATTCGACCGTCGCAAAACCCTCACAAATTGCGAGGGCTTTGCGATGGCTAATTATTTTTTAAAAAAATTTGAATGTCCATCACAAAGCCCTCGCAATTTGTGTGGGTTTTGCGACGTGAAACCCTCGCAATTTGCGAGGGCTTCAACGCCGTTGCAAAATCCTCACAAAATGCGAGGGCTTTGCGATGGATATTTAATTTTTTTAGAATATTTTTTAAAAAACAATCGGCCGTTGCAAGGGTTTTGCGACGGACATTCAAAAATTTTTTAAAAAATATTTTTTTAAAAAATAATTGGTCGTCACAAATCCCTCGCAATTTGCGAGGTCTCAAAGGCCATCGCAAAACCCTCAGAAATTGTGAGGACTTTGCGATAGATATTTAAATTTTTTTAAAATATTTTTTTAAAAACAATCGGTCGTCCCAAAACCATCGCAATTTGCGAGGGTTTAATGGCCGTCGCAAAACCTTCATAAATTGCGAGGGCTTTGCGATGGGACATTTAAAATTTTTTTAAAATATTTTTTTAAAAAATAATCGGCCATCGCAAAACCCTCGCAATTTGCGAGGGTTTTGTGACGGACTTTCAAAATATTTTATTTAAAAAAATCATCGCAAAGCCTTCACTATTTGCGAGGGTTTAAAGGCCGTCGCAAAATCCTCGCAAATTGCGAGGGCTTTGCGATGGACATTCAAAAATTTTTTTAAAATATTTTTTTCAAAAAACAACCATCCGTCGCAAAACCCTCGTAATTTGCGAGGATTATGCGACGATATATTTTTTTGCTTTTGATGTGAAAATTTCATCGCATAATCCTCACAAATTGCGAGGGTTTTGCGACGGACTTTCAAAAAAAAATTTTAAAATATATTTTTCAAAAAACAATTGACCGTCGCAAAACCCTCGCAATTTGTGAGGTTTTGCGACGGGCTTTCAAAAATTTTTATTTAAAAAAACTATCGCAAAATTCTCGCAATTTGCGAGGGCTTTGCGATGGCCATTCAAATTTTTTAAAAATATTTTTTCAAAAAAAAAAAATCAGCCGTCGCAAAATCCTCCCAAATTGCAAGGGTTTTGCAACGTAATTTCAAAAAATTTTATTTAAATATTTTATTTAAAAAAACCATCGCAAAACCTTCACAATTTGCGAGGGTTTATGGCCATCGCAAATCTCTTACAAATTGCGAGGGCTTTGCGATGGCCTTTCAATTTTTTTAAATATTTTATTTAAAAAATAATTGTACGTCGCAAAACCATCGCAATTTGCGAGGGCTTTGCGAGGGCTTTTTCATAATTTCGTCGCAAAACCCTCGCAAATTGCGAGGGCTTTGCGATGGACTTTCAATTTTTTTTAAAAATATTTTTTATAAAAAATATTCGACCGTCGCAAAACCCTCGCAAATTGCGAGGGTTTTGCGAAGGACATTCAATAAATTTTTTTATTTGCTAGGGTTTTGCGAAGGATATTCAATAAAAAATTTTTAATATATTTTTTCAAAAAAAAAAAGATCGTCGACGACCATTTTTTATTTTTGTATTTTTTATTTGCTAGGGTTTTGCGAAGGACATTCAATAAAAAATTTTTAATATATTTTTTCAAAAAAAAAAAAGATCGTCGACGACCATTTTTTATTTTTGTATTTTTTAAATTATCAAAAAATACGTCACAAAGCCGTCGCAAAATCGTCGCAAATTGCGAGGGTTTTGCTACAAATTGCAAGGGCTATTTTGGCCGTTGGAAAACCATCGCAAATTGCGACTATTTTGCGACGGTGTTGGTCAACTCGCGGGTTTATGGATAATCGTCGCAAAATCGTCGCTAATTAGCGACGGTACTGTAGCCGTCGCCAAAAGTGATTTTTCCTGTAGTGTTATTTTATTCTAACCCAATAATTAAATCAGGCTACTTAAATAAAATAAATTCTATTTAATTTAATTTAAGACCAATTTCTTAGCCTGTATATAATTATGACTCACGGTTTATATTGGGGACTAAAAGACATACTGCCTTGGCTACTAAAATGACCAAAATACACTTCCTATATAAATAGTTGTATTTGGCATTTTAAATATTTTCTAATATCACCATCAGGAAATATTCACCCCAAGGACAATGCTGCGTTAGCAAAGTCTCCGACCTACAGGTGTAATGACTAAAATACCACTCTATACATCGTCATACATTAGAGAGGAAGAAATATACTAACACCTCTCTAAATGACATATGCCATTCTTAGGCTTTTAGTCCAATGATCCACGACTTCCTGGATTGTTTTCGCATTCCAAGGAAGCTATCCTAAAGCAAACATCCAAGTCATGTTTCCCAGGGCCCTATATATTTAGATCATTCAGACAACCACAAGGGGTTATATAGTATAGAAATTATGTTGTACAAGTCTGTCTGAACTAACTAGTCACACATACCCAACATGCAAATATATTGATCCTACAATAGAACCTCAACTATAGCATATCAAAGTACATACTTCCAACTTCGTTAGACCACCAACTTATACTCAAATCATAGAGTATTAGTCCATACTGTAGCAATAGAAGTCTAGGTTTCTACCATATAGTACTTTGAGAAACCACGACTACAGGTTATATTCTACGTATTCGAAATACGCTTTTGTCATGAAGTGAGTGGACTACTCACTGGCTAAAGGTAAGCCATTCCCCATTTGGAATTTATAACATAATAACATAGACATGATGAGATTCTCATTTTCATCAATCGATTAAGAACAAACATTTATGTGTTATGTAACCCGTGATCCATACCTTACTGTGAAAGACCTCCATTCACATAGACTAATTATTTAAACACAACGGGTCTTTTCCAAATGTAATTGGGCACAAATAAAATGTAAATTCACAAATAATTTCTAAGAATAAATTTTTTTATTAAAAAATTCGTTGTTTACATCAGAAACCTAGTCTAAGAGGGCATATTTCCCAACAATATCCCACTTACACTCTAAGACTAAGTAAGTCCATAGGTGCCTACCCCTATAGTGTATAAGTGTCTCTTGAAGACTTTCTCAGCCAAAGGCTTGGTGAATGGATCTGCTAGATTATTTTTCGAGGCAATCTGTTCTACCATGACTTCCCATCTCTGGATGAAATCCCAGATCAGGTGGTACTTCCTCTCAATATGCTTCATCTTCTTGTGGTTCGAGGGTTCTTTGGATTGCGATACTGCTCCAGTGTAATACATCATAATCGGCCTATCCATATGTGGCACAACTCCAAGTTCTGAAAAGAACTTCCAGAGCTAGACTGCTTCCTTAGATGCCTTCGAAGTTGCCACATACTCAGCTTCTATAGTTGAGTCAGTAATGTACGATTGCTTGATACTCCTCTATGAAATGGCTCTTCCAGATAAGGTGAAGACATATCCACTAGTGGATTTTTCTCATCCTTATCTGCCTAGAAGTCTGAGTCTGTGTATCCTGTAGGAACCAAGTCATCAGCCCTCTAAACCAGCATATAATCTCTCGTTCCCTTGAGATACCTGGGAATATACTTTACAGCTTGTCAATGAACCTCCTTAGGATTTAACTGATATCTGCTAACTACGCCTACGGCAAAGCAGATATCTAGCCTAGTATATAGCATGACGTACATGAGATTTCCTACAGCCAAAGCATAGGAAATCATACTCATTCTGTCATTTTCTTCTTGAGACTTACGACGGTCCATTGACAAAAAGACAACCCATATTTGCAAGGAATTATAGCTCCCTTGCATGAGTCCATGCTGTACTTGGCCAGTATCTTATCAATGTATGCCGCTTAAGATAATCATAACATTCTCTGGTTCCTATTTCTAAGAAGCCTAATCCTGAGAATGTAACTGGCTTCTCCCAAGTCCTTCATACTGAATTGACTAGACAACCAAACCTTTGTAGATGATAATGACCTTACATAATTTCCTATGAGTAGAATGTCATCCATATACAAGACAAGAGAAACCACATTAATGCCTTCAAGTTTCCTATACACGCATGGTTCATCCTCGTTTTGAATAAAACTGTAAGACTTTACTGTTTCGTCAAAACGAATGTTCCATGCTCTCGATGCCTACTTAAGTCCATAAATGGACTTCTTAAGCTTGCAAACCATATGTTCTTAACATTTAGCAATAAAGCCTTCCGATTGGGACATATAGATGTATTCACTAAGATGGCCATTTAAAAATGCCTTCTTGACATCCATTTGCAATATCTCGTAGTCATAATGACATGCGATGGCAAGGAGGATACGGATGGACTTAAGCATACCGGGGAAAAAGTTTCCTCATAATTAATTCCCTCTTTCAGAGTATACCCTTTCGCCACAAGCCTAGCTTTGAAGGTTTCTACCTTCCCATCCGCTCCCCTCTTTCTTTTGTATACCCACTTACACCCAATGGGTTTTATTCCTTCAGGTGAAGCTATAAGATCCCAAACATGATTGAAGTACATAGACTTAATCTCGGCTTTCATTGCTTCATCCATAGATTTGTATTGGCAGCAGCAATAGCCTCCTCGTATCTAGTGGGGTCTTGTTCCTGTTGGTCGGAGACTAGCTCGAAAGCTTTTCCAGTCCATCTCTCCGGAACCCTAGACACTCTCCCACTACGATGAGGCTCCAATTGTATAGGCTCTTGAGGCTGTGCCTCTTCTTGTTCCACAAACAGGTTAGAAGAAGTTGATTCCGAAGATAACTTCTCCTCAAGTTTCAACCTTGTCGAACCTTTTGTGGAAGTACTCTGATCACCCTCTAAGTATCTAGCATTAGTACTTACCAGTACTTTCTGCTTCTTAGGATAATAAAAGTAACCACCATTTGTCCCTTTTTGGATACCCAACAAAATAGTACAATTCAGATCTTGGTTCCAACATGTCTCCCATAACCAGTACATAAGTTGGACAACCCCATATCTTGAGATGATTCAGACTTGGCTTACACCCAATCCACATCTCATAGCGAGTCCTAGGTACTGACTTGGAAGGTACCAAGTTCAGAATGTATGCCGCTATGTCCAGGGAATATCCCCAAAAAGATACTGGAAAAGTAGCATGAGACATCATGCTTCGGACCATTTCCATCAATGTCCTGTTCCTTCTCTCAGCTACTCTATTCTGCTGGGGTGTCCCCGGCGCAGAGAGCTTGGATCCTATCACATGATGTACCATGTAGTTCTTAAATTCACCAAGGAGGTATTCTCCACCACAATCTGATCGTAAGGTCTTGATCAATTTACCTATCTGACACTCCATTTCTGCCTTAAACTCCTTAAACTTGATAAAAGAGTCAGACTTACATCTCATCAGGTAAATAAAACCAAACCTTGTACAATCATTCATGAAGGTGATAAAGTACTCAAAACCCCCTCTAGCTGGTGTAGACAAGGGACCACACACATCAGTGTGAATAAGACTCAATACCTCCTTGGCTCTATCCGCCTTCAGGGTAAAAGACTTTTTGGTCATCTTTCTCATTAGGCAGGATTCACACTGAGGCCAATTTTCTAATCTCAATGAGTCCAAAGGCCCATCATGGATTAACCTTTGAATCATGGTTGAGTTGATATAACCCAACCTTATATGCCAAAGATATGAGTCATTGACATTGGTCTTTCTCTTCTTTACTAAAGGTTCAGATTAAGCGTTGTTTAATTGATTGTTAATTCGGTTTAAGAGGAATAGATTTCCATACATATGCCCAGTACATAAAATTTCTCCATCTCTACTGATAGAAATGTCAGAATGGAAAGATATAGAATATCCTCGATTTTTTAGTTTCGCAACTGAAATCAAATTCTGTCGAAATCCAGGTACATATAAAATATCTCTTAAAACCACTATTCTATTACAATAAAAAATAAGATCTAGTTCCTCCACTGCAAGGGCCCAGACTTGTGCTCCATTTCCCACACATAGCCCATGTTCGCCCTTCTTGAGTCTTCTAATCTTTCTAAAACCCTGTAAGGAGTTACAGATGTGATCAGTGGCTCCTGAATCAACAATCCAAGTGGAAGTTGATCCAACTATTGATATAGACTCGAGATAGAAAACATTTCCTGTGGGTTTTTTCTCGGCTTGAAAATCTGGACACTCCTTTTTCCAGTGTCCCTTCAGTCCACATTTGAAACACTTGCCCTTGGGTTTATCTTTGGGCTGGGTTTTGGGCTGAGCCGCTGCGTTGCCTTTCTTTTTCCTGAGTTTCTGGGCTTGGGCCCAGTTCTAGAAGATGAAGCCTTAGCAATCATAGCCTTAGATTGTGGCTTCATGACCTTCTCTGGCATCTGGAGCTCTTTCATCACTCAGTTAAACTCATATTTAACTTGTCCATGTTGTAATTCAACTTGAACTAGGTAAAGGAACCTGATAGAGATTCAAGAACCATGTCCACTTGGCTCTCGAAGTCAATGACAGCCCCTAAAATTTCTGCTTCCTCAAAAATAGCAATCATCTTGAGCATATACTCTCTGACAAATGCTCCCTCAGCCATCCTAGTGTTTATGATAGTTCAAAGAGTCTTCTGCCTTGCGGGCCGGCTCTTATCCGCGAATATCATGGCTAATAATTGACTTATGTCATATGCAATAGTCATGTGCTCATGTTTTGACTAGAGCATATTAGACATGGAGGCTAACATATAGCAACGTGCCATTTCATTAGCCTTCTTCCACACCTTCTCAGTCTCTCACTCTTCGGCAGTGGAACCTTCCCCGATAACAGGGCAGGTCTCGTAAAGGACATACTTATACTCTTCCACTGTGAGTATGATGTCCAGGTTCCTCTTCTAGTCCACATAGTTTGGTCCCGTTAGCTTATTCTCTCTGAGAATAACGGCCAATTGACTAAAAGAACCACCCACCATTTCTAAAAAAATTGAAAATAAAAGAAAATATTTAGTTTGTGAAAATAAAATAAATTTGTGTACTTTATCCTTATATTAAAATTAATAATGTAATTAATTTGGCTCTTAGGAAAACTGATATAGCTTCTTGGGAAGATTAACAGTTCCCTAAGCTAAGTGTGTTGACCACCACAAATTAATTTCCCTTCTAGGTAATGATCTTGAGGATAACTCTATCAAGGGGATGGTCGTTTCCTCTAATTTTCTATGGACATACCTCGCACTATAACCTCCAATGAGGGGCTGGCCGATTATAGTATGTGTCCCGAGTTATTAATTATATCATTCCATTAGATCTAGATCTTGGTGGTATCCCCATCCTATACAGGTTCACTCCCAGGGTGACACGAGGGGACCCACGATCTCTAATGAGGATCGTGATGGAAGCCGTTGGAACCCCTCTCCCACTTAACCTTTTAAAACAAGGATTTTTCTGAAAAATATCATTTTGAAAATTTCCATTAAGTTTTCCCTTAACTCAAAAATAAAATATCTAAATCCATTAAAATCTCTATGTCAAGGTTTATATCCTTTTAGAGATTTTTTCATGGACTGATTTTATTTAAGTTAAAAACTTAATGATTTCAAAAATTTTCCAATTAAAACTTTCTAGAGACTTTAGTCTCAAGTTCATTTGACAAAATAAATTTTCTTGCGCAAAAATAAAACAAAATGGCTTTTATTTTCAACTTACAAAAATATCTATATCCAATATATTTTCTATGTCAAGGATTAAATCCTTTGAGAAAATATCTAAGGATTAATTTTTGTTCAAGTTAAAATAACCATTTAATTTGTAGAAAAATGTTTTCTTGTCAAAAATGTTCCCAAAGACTTTGGACTTTGAGAAAACGTGCACATAGGTACTCAAAAATAAATAGCATGCTAAAAAACGGTAGATGTTTTCATGCTATTTTATTTTTAAACCTAAGTGCCCAAATAATAGAATTAAACACATTAATTAATTAATTAATGGTATTATTTAATCCTAAAATCCTTTACTAATATTTTTCATGCAAAAATATTCCATGAATATTAACTATTGCAAAAATATTAACTTCGCCTGGTATGGACCCCGAAACAAAAAAGAAAATGCAAGAAAAATACAAGGAAAAATAAAAATTTCTCCTTGGTCCACTGCACCTGTCGCGCTGGATTGAGAACCCAACTACACTGCGGTCCACAACACCTGCCACACTAGACCAGCACCTCGCAAGCGAACAGCGTGAAAATCGGATCCCAGACTCGAGCCGGCGCCGGTCCCGGTCTGTCGGGCTCTCCCCAGAAATTTTTTTCTTGCGTCTTCTTCTGCAGATTTCTTCATTGTTCTTTTTGCAACTTCCTTCCAATTCTTAGCTCTTCGATTTAAACCCAAAATCAACAACACCAAAAACCAACAATTGCCTATACCCATTAACATTGGGCTTACACGATTTGCTAAGGAAAAAATAGATTACATCTCACCTATACCTCCATCCGAGAGGTTTAACAAAGAATTTATCCATACCAAAAGCAGTGAAGGATCACAATTTAATCACACATATGTGTCCAGTTTTATTCAACTAGATGCATGCTTCCTCTATTTGCACAAAGCCTTCGTGCTCTGATACCAATTGAAGGTTTAAAGGGAGGAAGCAAAGCACGCAACGGAAGCAAACTAAAAAAAAATTGGAAAAATTGAAGAACAAGAAAATCACAGACTGGAGCCGGCGCCGGTCACGGCCTGGCGGAACTCTGAGGGAAAAAAATTTTTACTTCTTTTTCTCGTTCTCAGAATTGGCTGGACCGGAATGTGTGGTACTAGGGTAGGTGCACTGGTGGAAGCCTCTGGTGCGATTTCTGTAAGCCTCCTACTCCGTCTGTGCATGTATATGAACGCCAACCTCTGAATCTTTCAGTATATGGCCTGCCTAATCCCGTTTGGTGAACAACTCATAGGGTTAAGGAATATTTTCGAGAGAGAGAAAGAGGCTGTGTTTTTCCTCACACCAGAAGAAGAAAAAAAATAACGTTGTTTTCTTAACCCTTAGAAGAGTAAAAAATCACGTACTGCTTTATCCTCATGTTTAACCCAAATAAAACCCTAGGCTAAACTGGATTGGCTCATTGGACTCTTAGTTTAGCCTTTGGGACTAAATCAATTATTCTAATTAGAACCAAACAAATGGCCCAATAAATAATTAATTTTTTCAGCCCAAATAAACTAGTCCAATTAACAAGCCTAGATTAGTTTAGTCCCAGGTCAATCTTTAATTATTCAAACTGGGCCAAAGCCCTGAATAAATAATTAACCCACCAAACTAATTTAATTAATTCTCTCTCTCCATGGACCTTTATTTTATTCTATCCCAATAATTAAATCAGGCTACTTAAATAAAATAAACTCCATGTAATTTAATTTAAGACCAATTTCTTTGCCTGTATATAATTAGGACTCACAGTCTATATTGGGGACCAAAAGACACACCGCCTTGACTACTAAAATGACCAAAATACCCTTGCCATATAAATAGTTGTATTTTGCGTTTTAAATATTTCCTAATATTACCATAAGAAAATATTGACCCCAAGGACAATGCTGCGTTAGCAAAGTCTCCGGTCTACAGGTGTAATGACTAAAATACCCCTCTATATATCGTCGTACATTAGAGAGGAAGAAATGTACTAACACATCTTTAAATAACATCTACCATCCTTAGGCTTCTAGTCCAATGACCCACGACTTCCTGGATTATTTTCGCTTTCCAAGGGAACTACCATAACGCAAACATCCAAGTCATGTTTCCCAGGGCCCTGAATATTTAGATCATTCAAACAACCACAAAGGGCTATATAGTATAGAAACTATCTTGTACAAGTCTGTCTGAACTAACTAGTCACACATACCCAACATGTAAGTATATTAGTCCTACGATAGAACCTCAATTATAGCATACCAAAGTACATGCTTCCAGCTTCGTCAGACAACCAACTCATACTCAAGTCTTAGAATACTAGTCCACGCTGTAGCAGAAGTAGACTAGGATTCTACCATATAATACTTTGAGAAACCACTACTACAGGTCCTGTTCTACGTATTCGAAATACACTTATGTCATGAAATGAGTGGACTACTCACTGGCTAAGGTAAGCCATTCCCCATTTGGAATTCATAACATAATAACCTAGACATGATGAGATTCTCATTCTCATCAATTAGTTAAGAACCAACATTTATGTGTTAAGTAACCCGTGATCCATACCTTATTGTGAAAGACCTCCATTCACATGAACTACTTACTTAAACACAATTGGTCTTTTCCAAACGTAATTGTGTACAAATAAAATATAAATTCACAAATAATTTTTTAGAATAAATTCTTTTATTAAAACATTCGATGTTTACATCAGAAACCTAGTATAAAAGGGCATATTTCCCAACACTTCCAAATTCCATCGCAAAGCTGTCGCTAATTAGTGAGGATTTGCGACGACCTTCCAAAATTTAAATATAAATTTAATTTTTTAAATTTTAAAAAATAAGTCATCACAAATCCCTTGCTGATTTGTGATGGATAATTTTTTTAATTTTAAAATATAAATTTATTTTCAAATTTTGGAAGGTCGTTGGAAATCTCTCGCTAATATTTTCAATACATTTACACACACACATGCACACATATATATATGTGCATAATATATACAAATATATGCATAATATATATATAAATATATATACAATACATACACACATATACATATATATATATATATTTTTATATGTATATATGTATATATTTTTTTTTTCCAATCGAACTATTTGTAAATATTTACATATATATATATATATATATACATATATATATATATATATATATATATATATATATACACATATAGACACACACACACAACAACTATCTAAATATATAATTATACAACAATTGTATATATACATATAATATATATATATATATATTATATTAGATATATTATATGTATATACCTATAATATATATGCATATATTTTTTTCCTAATAGAACTATATATGTATACATACACACATATATACATATTTATATAGAGACACGTATATATATATATATATATATGTGTGTGTGTGTGTGTGTATATATGCATATACATATATATATATATATATATATATATATGTGTGTGTGTGTGTATAATATATACATATATATGCATATATATATATATATATATGCATGTGTGTGTATAATATATTCATATACATATATGCATATACTACATATTTACATATATACATATGTATGTGTGCATGTATATGTATGTATGTATGTATGTATGTATGTATGTATGTATGTATGTATGTATGTATGTATGTATGTATGTATGTATGTATGTATGTATGTATGTATGTATGTATGTATGTATGTATGTATGTATGTATGTATGTATGTATGTATGTATGTATGTATGTATAAGTGTATATATATGTGTGTGTATATATATAAATAATATGTTCATATATACATACACACACTAATATATTCATATATACAATACATACGTAAATCTACACACACATATAAATTATTTTTAATATTATATTTTAAATTTTTATTTAGAATAATAATTTTATTATTTTTAGGCTTAAATAATGAATATTAAAATTTAAAAATAAATTTATTTTTTTAAATTTGAAAAATAAGCTATAGCAGAGACAACTTTGCAAACGGCCATCCAAAATTCAAAAAAAATTATTTTTTAAATTTGAAAAAATAAGCCATCGTAAATCCCTTGCTAAGTAGCAAAGGAATTGCGACGACCACAAATTCATAGCTAATTAGTGAGGGATTTGCGATAAGCTATTTTTTTAATTTTAAAAACTAAATTTATTTTCAAAATTTAGAAAGCCATCACAAATTGAAGACGATTTTGTGATGCCCATCCAAAATTTAAAAATACTTATTTTTTAAATTTGAAAAACACATCGTCGCAAATCCATTGCTAATTAGCGAGGAATTTGTATTTTTCAAATTTTAAAAATAAATTTATTTTTAAAATTTGGAAAGTTGTCGCTAATTAGCGATGGATTTGCGATAGCTACAACTTAGTTAGCGCTAATAAATAATTAAAAAAATCATCACAAATATGTCTCTAATTAGCGACAGCTAAATGACTGTCTCTAATATGTCTGTAATAGCAATGGATTAGCCACACACTTTTAAAAAAAATAAATTTATTTTCAAATTTTTTACTCTTGTCGCTGTGCCGTCACTACTCAAGAGCTGTCGCAAATATCCGTCGCTAATTTTTATTTTTTATTGCAATAGTTAATATTCATTGTCATAGTTAATTTTTATTGCAATATTTAATATTCATTGAATATTTTGCATGAAAAATAATAGTAAAGGATATTTGGATTAAATAAGATCATTAATTAATTTAATTAAAGTGATTAATTATTTTGTTTGGGCACTTAGGATTAAAAATAGAAAAATAAGAAAACATTTACAGTTTTCTAGCATGCTAATTATTTAAAGTCCTGTGTGCACTTTTCTCGAAGACCAAAGTCCTTGGAAAATTTTATTTGATAAGAAAAATATTTTTATTTAATTAAATGATTATTTTAACTTAGACAAAAATTAATTCTGAGTCATTTTCTTAAAGGTTTTTTATCATTGACATAGAAAATATTATGGATTTAGAAATTTTGTAAGTTAAAATGGAAGGCCATTTTAATTCATTTTAGTAAAGAAAAAATTATTTTTGTAAAATAAAGCCTTGAGATCAAAATCTCTAGGAATTCTTAAATGGAAAAGTTTTCTCAATGGGTATAAACCTTGACATAGAATTTTTTTTATGGATTTGGACATTTTATTTTAAGTTAAAGGAGAACTTAATTGGAAATTTTCAAATGATATTTTTTTAAGAAAAATCCTTATTTAAAAAACTAAGTGGAAGAGGAATTCCAATGGCCCCATGGCTTCCATCACGATCCTCATTTGAGATCGTGTGTCACCTTGGGAGTGAACCCGTAAAGGATGGAGATATCACAAGGATCTAGAACTAATGGAATGATGTAATTAATAACTCGGGACTCGTACCATGATTGGCTGGCCCACGTTGAAGGTTATAGTGTGAGGTATGTCCATAGGAAATGAAAAGAAACGGCCATCCCCTCGATGGAGTTATCTTCTAGATCATTACCTAGAAGGAAATTAATTTGTGATGGTTAATACACTTAGCTTAAAAAACTGTCAATCTTCCCAAGAAGCTATGTCAGTTTTCCTAAGAGCCAAATTAATCATGTTAAATATAATAGTAATGGGGTTAGCTATTATCAAGTTTAATATGAGGATAAAGTGCACAAAATTATTTCTGTTTTACAAATACTGAGAATTTCTTTTGTTTTTCAAAATTTTAGAAATGGTTGGTGGAGGTTCTTTCAGTCCCTTGGCTGTTATTCTCCGTGAAAATAAGTTAACTGGTCCAAACTATGTGGACTGGAAAAGGAACCTGGACATAATACTCACAGTCGAAGAGTAAAAGTATGTTCTATACAAGACCTGCCTAATAATCGGGGAAGGTTCCACCGCTGAGGAGCGTAAGGCTAAAAAGGCATGGAAGAAGGCTGACGAAATAGCTCGATGCTATATGTTAGCCTCCATGTCAAATGTGCCACAATCCAAAAATGAGCACACGACTACTGCATATGACATTAGCACATCTCTAGCCAAAATATTTGTGGATAAGAGCCGGCCAACAAGGTAAGAGGCTCTTAGAATGATCATAAACACCAAGATAACTGAAGGAGCATCAGTCAGAGAGCATATACTCAAGATGATTGCTACTTTTGAGGAAGCAGAAGTTTTGGGGGTTGTTATTGACCCTGAGAGCCAAGTGGACATGGTTCTCGAATTTTTGCTGGGCTTATTCACTTAGTTCAAGTGGAATTACAATATGAACAAGTTAAACATGAGTTTAATAGAGTTGATGAAGGAACTCCAGGTAGCAAAGAAAGTCATGAAGCCACAGGCTAGAGCTATGATGGTTTTTTCTTCGAGAACTAGACCCAAACCCAGAAAGTTCAAGAAGAAGAAGGGTAATGCAGTGCATTAGCCCAAGTCCTAGCCCAAAGAAAAACCCAAGGGCAAATGTTTCAAGTGTGGGAAGAATGGAAACTGGAAAAATGAGTGTCTAGATCATCAAGCCAAGAAAAACCCTATAGGTAATATTCTCTATCTAGAGTCTATATTAATAGTTGGATCAACTTCTACTTGGATTGTTGATTCAGGAGCCACTGATCATATTTTTGACTCCTTGTAGGGGTTTAGGAAAGTTACAAGACTCTAGAAGTGCGAACATGGACTATGCATGGGAAATGGAGCTCAAGTTTGGGCCCTTGCTGTGGGAGAATTGGAACTTATTTATGATTGTAATAGAATAGTTATTTTGAAGGATAATTTATTTGTTCCTGGTTTTAGACAAAATTTGGTTTCAGTTGCAAAACTAATAAATCAATGATATTTTGTTTCTTTCCATTCTGGTATTACTATCAGTAGAAATGGAGAAGTTATATGTATTAGTCACATGTTTGGAAATCTATTCATCATTAATCCTATTAAGAATCAATTAAATAACGCTCAATCAAAATCTTTAAATAGAAAGAGGAAGACCAATGTCAATGACTCATTTCTTTGGCATCTAAGGTTGGGTCACATTAACTCAATCTAGATTCAGAGGCTAATCCATAATGGGACTTTAGGCCCATTGAGATTGGAAAGTTAGCCTCAGTGTTAATCGTGTCTTACAGGAAAAATGACCAAAAGGTCCTTTACCCAAAAGGCAGATAGAGCAAAAGAAGCATTGAGTCTTGTTCACACTAATGTGTGTGGTCCTTTGTCTATACCAGCAAGAAGGGGGTTTGAGTACTTCATCACTTTCACAAATGATTGTATAAGGTATGGTTACATTTATCTGATGAGACACAAGTCTGACTCTTTTGATACGTTCAAAGAGTGTAAGGTTGAAGTCGAGCATCGAACATGTAAGCTAATCAAGATCTTACGATTGGATCGTGGTGGAGAATACCTCATTGGTGAATTCAAGGACTACATGGTACATCATGGGATAGTATCCCAATTCTCTGTGCTGGGGACACCCTAGTAGAATGAAGTAGCTGAGAGAAGAATAGGACATTTATGGAAATGGTCTGAACCATGATGTCTCATGCTACTCTTCTAGTCTTTTTGAGGATATGCCTTATAAAATAGCGGTATATATTCTGAACTTGGTACCTTCCAGGTTAGTACCTAAGACTCCCTATGAGATGTAGACTGGGCGTAAGTCAATTCTAAATCATCTCAAGATATGGGGTTATCCAACTTATGCACTGATTAAGGAAGACAAGTTAGAACCAAGATCAGAATTATGCTGTTTTGTAGGGTATCCAAAAGGTATAAAGGGTGGTTACTTTTATCATCCCAATAGGCAAAAAGTACTCATGAGTACTAATGCTAGATACTTAGACGATGTGTAAAGTACATCCACTAAAGGTTCAACAAGATTGGAACTTGAAGAGAAGTTATCTTCTGAATCAACTTCTCATAACCTAATTATAAACAAAAAGAGGAACAACCTTAGGAACCTATACAAATGAAGCCTCATTGTAGTGGAAAGATATCTAAAGTTCTAGAAAGATGGACTGGAGAGGCTTTTGACTTAGTCTCTGACCATCAGGAACAAGATCCCACTAGATTTGAGGAGGTTATTGCTGATGCCGATGCCGACCTATGGCATGATGCAATGAAAGCCGAGATTGAGTCTATGTACTTCAATTAGGTTTGGGATCTTATAGGTTCATTTGAAGGGATAAAACCCATTGGGTGTAAGTGGGTTTACAAGAGGAAAAGCAGAGTGGATGGGAAGGTGGAAACCTTCAAAGTTAGACTTGTGGCAAAGGTGTATTACTTAAAAAGAAGGGATCGACTATGAGGAAACCTTTTCCCCTGTAGCCATGCTTAAGTCCATCTGTATCCTCCTTGCCATCGCATTTCATTATGACTACAAGCTATGGAAAATAGATGTCGAGGCGGCATTTTTAAATGGCCATCTTAGTAAAGACATCTATATGTCCTAACCAGAAGGATTTATTGCTAAAGGCCAAGAACATATTGTTTATCAGCTTAAGAAATCCATTTATAGACTTAAGCAAGCATCCAGAGCATGGAACATTCATTTCAATGAGACTATAAAGTCTTACGATTTCAATCAAAATAAGGATGAACGATGTGTGTATAGGAAACTTGAAGGCATTAATGTGGTTTTTCTTGTCCTATATGTGGATGACACTCTACTCATTAGAAATGATGTAGGGACACTGTTATCTACTCAGGTTTAACTATTTAATCAATTTAGTATGAAGGACTTGGGTGAAGCCAGTTACATTCTCGGAATAAAGCTTCTTAGAAATAGGAAGCAGAAAATATTAGGTTTATCCCAAGCTACATACATTGATAAGATGTTGGCCAAATATAGCATGAACTCATGTAAGGGGGCATTGATCCCTTGTAGACATGGGTTATCTTTTTTTTTTCAAAGGATTGTCTAAAATCTAAAGAAGAAAATGATAGAATGAACATGATTCCCTATGCTTCAACAGTGAGAAGTCTCATGTAAGCCATGTTGTGTACTAGGTTAGATATCTGCTTTGCCGTAGGCTTAGTCAGCAGATATCAGTCAAACCCTGGGGAGGTTCATTGGCAGGTTGTAAAGGATATTTTGAAGTATCTCAAAGGTACGAGAGATTATACGCTAGTTTACAAGGTTGATGACTTGGTTCCTATAGGATACATAGACTCAGACTTCCATGTGGATAAGGATGAGAGAAAATCCACTAATGGATATGTCTTCATCTTGTCTGGAGGAGCCATTTTATGGAAGAGTATCAAGCAATCTTGCATTGCTGACTCAGCCATGGAAGCTAAGTATGTGGCAGCTTCGGAGGCATCCAAGGAAGCAGTTTGGCTTCGGAAGTTCCTTTTAGAACTTGGAGTCGTGCCACACATGGACAAACCGGTTGTGATGTATTGCGACAACACTAATGCAGTCTCACAATCTAAAGAACTAAGGAACGACAAAAAGAAGAAGCACATATAGAGGAAGTGCTACCTAATCTGGGATTTCATCCAGAGACAAGAAGTCGTGGTAGAACAGATTACCTCGGAGAACAATTTAGTAGATTCTTTCACAAAGCATTTGGCAAAAAGAGTCTTTAGAAGACATTTAGACGCCATAGGGATGGGTACCTATGGACTTACTTGGTCTTAGAGTGCAAGTGAAAGATTGTTGGAATGTATGCCCTCTTAGAGTAGGTTTCTGATGTATTTTTTACTTGTATTAACAGAAGTATTTTTCTTAGAATTTATTTGCGATATTTTCTTTATATTTGTGCACGATCGAGGTCTTTCATATTTTCTTTATATTTCTGATATTTTCTTTATATTTTTCTTTGTATTTATTGAAAAAGACCCATTATGTATAAGTAAATGGTTCATGTGAATGGAGGTCTTTTATAGTAAGGTATGGACTATATGATACTTAACACATAAACTATTGTTCTTAACCGGATGATGAGAATCGAAATCTCATCATGGCAAGGTTATTGTGTTATGAATTCCAAATAGGGAATGGCTTACCTTTAGCCAATGAGTAGTCTACTCATTTCATAACACATACATATTTTGAATACATAGAATTGGACCTGTAGTGGTGGTTTTTAAATGTACTATATGATAGAAACCCAGACTACTACTGCTACAGCGTGGACTTGTACTCTACAGCTTGAGTATAAGTTGGTGGTCTGACGAAACTGGAAGTGTATGCTTTGATATACTATAATTGAGGTTCTGGAGAAGGACTAATATACTTGTCTGTTGGGTATATGCGACTAGTTAGTTAAGACAGACAGACTTGTACAAGATAATGTCTACACTATATCACCCATTGTGGTTATTCAAATGATCTAATTACCCAGGGCCCTGGGAACATGGCTTGGATATTGGCTTTAGGGTAGCTCCCTTAGAAAGTTGGAATATTCCAAGAAGTTGTGGATCAGAAGCCTAAGGATGGTACATGTCGTTTAGAGGTGTGTTAGTACACTCTTTCCTCTCTAAATGAACGGCGATATATAGAGGGGTATTTTTATTATTTCACCTATGAGTCGAAGACATAGCTAATGCAGGATTGTCCTTGGGGTTAATATTTTCTTATGGTGATATTAGAAAATATTTAAAATGCAAAATACAACTATTTATATAACAAGAGTATTTTGGTCATTTTAGTAGCCAAGGCGATGTGTCTTTTTGGTTCTCGGAATAGCCCGTAAGTCCTATTATTTTAGGTCAAGGAAATGGTCACAATGAAAACAATTTTATTTTATTCACGAAGTCTAATTTATTTTTTTAGATTGGAATAAAATTAAGGAATGGGAGAAATTAAATTTATTATCTAGTTTAATTGGTTAATTAATTATTTAAGGTCTAAGTCCAAATTGAATAATTAGAAAAATTAACCTGGGCTTAAACTTGTTAATAAAAGGCTTAATAATTATTTTAGTTCATTTGGGCTCATTAATTATTTATTGAGTTATTTTAATAGGCCTAGAAAATAAATAATTAATGGTTATTATTTTTGGGCTCATTGGGTTCATGAAAAATAATAAATTATTTTGGCCCAATATCTTGGACTAAAGGGTTTTTTATTATTCATGATACAGAAGAGTTGGGGATTACATAAACCTCTTCTTTTGATAACTTTCGGATGTTTGAAATATCAAAACATTGGGGTTGGGTAATCTGGGATGTGAATACGAGTTGTGCAGGAGAAAAAAAAAAAAAAGAACTCACGACACTGTGGAAAAAAACCAGACTTGGTCCTCTGTTCTCTCTCTCCCTCGTTTTGCTCTATTTTTCCTTTTCCATCTTTTTGTCTTTGATAACTAATAGCAAAGGATCAAGAAGGACCAATCCTCACCTAGGTTGTTTAACCAACATAGATAGGTGGAGGAATATTCTGAGAAGTGAAAAGCTTCGCGTACATGCCAAGAAGAAGCCGACGGATTGCTAGTTTCTCGCTGGAATTGTTGTCGAGACAGCTAGCTGCTCCAGTGGTTGGTGCCTCACCTTCTCAGCCAAACTAGAAAAAGACATGTAAAGGTATTGATTTTCACCGTCTTTACTTTTTGGGTCTTGTTTCAAGCGTTCATAGCATCCCCTATTTTTCATTCCAGCACCAACCACACCGGATCATGGACGATTCGGTGCACAGCCTTCCTCATGCACTAGCCACACCAGATCACAAATTATTCGGTGCGCAGCCATCTCCATGGACCAACCACACTAGATTGCAGCCAATAAATTGTTCAAGAATTGCACAGTGCAAGACTCGAACCCATGACCTCCGAAATGCGGAGGTTGTGTTTAGTTGCTAAGCTATGACAATTGTTGTGCTATCCTTTTTTTTTTATTATTATTTAAACTACTCTAAACAATCTTAGTGCACTTTTTGTAAATAAAAATATTATAACAAAATATAATAATCATATTAAATTCAAAATAAAACCATATTATTCAGTACAAAAAAAAAATATTTTGTATATTTATATAATTTTAAAATTTATTATATTGTCAATTATATTATCTTTTTTATTAAATGATTTATACATATAGATGATATATATATATATATATATATATATATATATTTGTTTATGTATATGTGATGTGTGCATGTATATGTATATATATGTATATATATATATATATATATATATATACATATATATATAGACATATACATGCACACACACACACACGAACACACCACACATATTTAAGTACACACATAAATATTTATATACACATACACACACATATATATTCATATATTCATACACACACACACACACAGACATATATATATGTGTGTGTGTATGTGTGTGTATAGATATATACACGCACGCACACACACACACACACACACACACATATATATGGATATAATATATATATATATATATATATATATATTCTTATATTCATATATATACACAAACACATATTCATATACATATAAATATATATATATATATATATATATATATACACATATATATATTCATAATTATATTTATTCTCATATATATAACACACACATTCATATACATATATATATATATATATTCAAATATATATATATATATAATTCATATACACACACATATATATGTATATATATTAAAATTTTTTAATAAAATAATAAAAATATTAAAAATTTACATTCTATAATAAAAATATTAAAATTTTAAATTTTTTTATTTTATTACACAGATATATTTCTACACAAAAAATATTACATTCTATTTTAAATTCATATCAATTGTTTTTAAAGAATAAATAAGTTAGAGATTAAAAAAAATATTTATAAAACATTTGACCACTTTAGTCAAAATGTATGGAATAAAAATAAATATAATAAAAATTAGATCAAAAAAGGAAAAAATAAATCCGTGGCAAATCCCTCACAATTTGCTAGGGATTTGCCACGGACTAACACAATCCGTGGCAATTTGCCACGGAAAATAATCAATGAAATTAAAATGGTATTCCGAGGCAAATCCGTGGCAGATTGCCACGAAACACATAATAAAATTTTCTTGCATCACTATTTTACCCAACATATAATATGTATATTCTAAATGGTAATATAGTTAATTGCATTGATATTTCCAATGGCTTTTGTTGTAAAAAAAAATTATATCATATCTTTAAAATTTTTTATTTTAATACGCACATATATTTTGATATACAAAAATATTACATTCTATTTTAAATTCGTATCAATTCTTTTTCACGAATAAATAAGTTAGAGATAAAAAACAAAATATTTATAAAATATTTGACCACTTTAATTAAAATGTATGGAATAAAAATAAATATAATAAAAATTAGATCCAAAAAGGAAAAAATAAATCCGTGGCAAATCCCTCACAATTTGCTAGGGATTTGCCACGGACTAACACAATTCATTGCAATTTGCCACGGAAAATAATAAATGAAATTAAAATGGTATTCTGGGGCAAATCCGTGGCAGATTGCCATGGAACACATAATAAAATTTTCTTATATCACTATTTTACCTAACATATAATATGTATATTCTAAATGGTAATATAGTTAATTGCATTGATATTTCCAATGGCTTTTGTTGAAAAAAAAAATTATATCATATCTTTAAAATTTTTTATTTTAATACGCACATATATTTCGACATACAAAAATATTACATTCTATTTTAAATTTGTATCAATTCTTTTTCACAAATAAATAAGTTAGAGATAAAAAACAAAAATATTTATAAAACATTTGACCACTTTAATTAAAATGTATGGATAAAAATAAATACAATAAAAATTAGAATAAAAAGGACATCGGTAGTGGACAGTGTCGCAGATTAGCCTCGAAATAGTTCAAAAATTTATTCTTACGTGGAAAATTCGTGGCAGATTGCTACGAATTTGCCACGGAATCAACTGATCAATTGACCATGAAATTGCCACAGATTTGCGAGGGAATTAGTAAATAAAAATAAATTTAACATTCTTTTTATCTCTATTTTGTCTAACACATTTTTTGATATATTCTCAATCATTTTACCTTAAATTAAACTCAAAAGGCTCATAGAAATATTTCAAAATAAGTGACATGCCTATTTACTACTAGTTATTACATGTATAATTTACTTTATGAACACAAGTAAAATATGAATATTATCGAAATCTATAAGCAATAAGGTAGTGTTTCAAAAAGGAGATAAAGGAATACAAAAATTCATATTTGTTCTCAATAGTTATTGAATTAGAATTAATATGAATTAATACAATAAAAGAATTGGAAAAAAATGTAAAAAAACAAATCAGTGGCAGATCCCTCGCAGACTGCCACGGATTAGCCAGGAATAATTGAGAAATTTATTCTTCTGTGGCAAATCCATGGAAATTACTACAAATTTGCCACGGAAAAAACACAATTGACCAATTCCGTGGCAATTTGCAAGGGAATCAATAAACAAAAATTTAAAACCCGTTCAATTACTAATTCCCAAATTTCATTTTAAGACTAAATAAGTTATAGATAAACAAATCAAAAAGTTTATAAAACAGTTGATCTTTGCTCTTCAAAGGCTGTCGAATTACAATTAATACAAATTAATATAATAAAAGAATAAGAACAAAGAAGAAGAAAAAATAAATTCATGGCAAAGCCTTAGCCGTTTGCTTGGGATTGGCTGCAGACTACAAGCCGTGTCAAATTGTCCATGGCAAATCCTTAGTAGTTTGCTAGGGATGCCATAATTTTTCCATGAAAATTTTCACCGCAATTCCGTGGCTAATTTTTGGCAAAATTTTATTGTGCTTTGTTTTGCTACCGATTTGTGACAGAATATGTTTTCATTGCTAGTTGATACCGTTTCCATCACAATTTCGTGACAAATAGCTATAGATTTGCTATGGTAGTTTGTCCCTCACAATTTGCTTTGTCTTTTGTGGTTTCATGGCAAATCCATCACTAATTGCGACGGAAAATTTTCCGTGGGCTGATTCACAGTTTTCTTGTAGTGATTGTCTAGTGATTTCAAGTAGATTAATACTAATATAATCATATGCTTCCACATATTATAACAAAAAAGGACATGTAGTACTCAAATATAATACCAGAGTACATCACAAATGTGTATATCAATGTCTACACAATTCATATTGTGCCATACATCAAGGGCCTTTAGGTGTTTATTGTTGGGAAATATATGCCCTCTTAGACTAGGTTTCTGATGTAAACATCGAATGTCTTAAAAAAAGAATTTATTTTCAAAAATTATTTGTGAATTTACATTTTATTAGTGCACAATTTCTTTTGGAAAAGATCCATTGTGTTTAAATAAGTGATCCATATAAATGGTGGTCTTTTACAGTAAGGTATAGATCACGAGTTATTTAAAATATAAACATTTGTTCTTAACCGATTGATGAGGATGGGAATCTCATCATGTTTAGGTTATTATGTTATGAATTCCAATTGAGGGATGGCTTACCTTTAGCCAGTGAGTAGTCCACTCACTTCATGACATAAGCATATTTCGAATACGTAGAACAGGACCTGAAGTAGTGGTTTCTTAAAGTACTATTTGGTAGAAACCTAGACTACTACTACTATAGCGTGAACTAGTATTTTACGACTTGAGTATAAGTTGGTAGTCTGATGAATCTGGAAGCATGTACTTTTATATGCTATAGTTGAGGTTCTATCGTCGGACCAATATACTTGTATATTGAATATATGTAACTAGTTAGTTAAGACAGACTTGTACAAGAGAGTTTCTATACAATATCACCCCTTGTGGTTGTCTGAATGATTTAAATGTCCAAGGCCTTGGGAAACATGACTTGGGAAACATGACTTGGATGTTTGCTTTAGGGTAGCTCCCTTGAAAAGCGAAAACACTCCAAGAAGTCATAGATCATTGGACTAGAAGTCTAAGGATGGTAGATGTCATTTAGAGAGGTGTTAGTACACTTCTTCCTCTCTAAATGCACTGCGATGTTTTCACCTATAGGTTGGAGACTTTGCTAATGCAGCATTGTCATTGGGGTCAATATTTTCTTATGGTGATATTAAAAAGTATTTAAAATACAAAATACAACTATATATATAGAAGGGGTATTTTGGTCATTTTAGTAGCCAAGGCGATGTGTTTTTTTTATCCTCGGAATAGCCCGTAAGTCCTAATTAATTTTGGGCTGAGAAATTGGTCACAGTCAAAGAAGATTTTATTTTATTCAAGAAGTTTAATTTATTATTGGACTGGAATAAAAATAAATAAAAAGTAGTTGAGAGAAATTTATTATTTGGTTTAATTAGTTAATTAATTATTCAAGCTTAGGTCCAGTTTGAATAATTAGAAAATTAACCTGGTCTTAAACTAGATGGAAAAAGGCTTGTTTAATTATTTATTGGGTTATTTCTATAAGCCCAGAAAATAAATAATTAATGTTTAATTATTTTTTGTTCGTTTGGGCTCATTAATTATTTATTGGGTTATTTCTATAAGTTCAGAAAATAAATAATTAATGTTTATTATTTTGGGCTCTTTGGGTCCAAGAAAAATAATAAATATTATTTTGGCCCAATTGCCGGGACCATAAGTTTTTTTCAGATACGGTTCAGAAGAGTTTAAGGCTAAGCCAAACTCACTCTGTTGATAACATCCAGGTGTTTGAAATATCAAATCTCTGGGGATATTGTTATCAAATATCTAAGACTGTTATTTTTTGGCAAGAGACTCACGTCTCTGTGAAAAAAAAATAGCAAGCTTTTTGTTTTTTTTCTCCTCCCTCTCGTGACTTTTTTCCTTCATTGTTCTTGAAATTGCTAATCAATAGCAAGAAAATCAAGAACGTTGAGACTGTTCCTCTTCACCTTTTGTTTCACCAACAAGGATTGAGGTAGTGGAATATTCCGAGATCCAAAAAACTTTGGCGTTCATGCAAATAAGGTGAAGTAGAAGGATAGCGGGTTTTCAACCGAAAGCTTCGTCAAGTGGAGGAGAAGGAGTTATCCCTATGGTCCAGTCGATTTCTCCACAGCCAAAGAGGCTTAAGGTGCCCAGAGGTATTGAATAAACACTTCCATGCTTCGGTTTTTTGTCTCTGTTTTCGTTTCCGCAGAGCATGCCTTCCTCTGTTTTTCATTTTTCAATCTACAAGTGGTATCAGAGCATGTTGATTGATTAACTTAGGGTGCATGTTAGTTAATAAAAATGGAGAAGATCATTGTTTGGTACTTAAGCCTGTGATCCTTCGCTGTTTTAGTATGGGATAGATGCTTTGTGTGCTTCACAGTAGAAGCATAGGAAGTCTATAATTTTTCATGCTTTCATAGAACAATCGTGTAAAGCCAATTTTGAAGGGTATAGGCGAATGTGATTTTTGTTTAGATGAGATTGTGTAATTTAAAATGTCCAAAGACGCCACAGGAGAAAGCAGGAAAAAAAAACCCCGCAGAGAAACAAAAAAAAAAAAAATCGCGCAGAGAAATGGAGAAGAAGAGCACTGTTCATAAGCCATTTACGAGCCGAGCTGGAGCCAATCCGCCGATAGCTTTTTGTGCCTAGAGCTGAGGGACGGCTTGCCTTGGCTCATACTGGCTCGGCATGCAAATTGCAATTTCAGAAATTCGCGGGTCGTGTGGGTCAGATGACGGGCGCGAGTCAGGTACTGGTGGGCTTCACGGGTTGGACCGAGGGCGATCCGGTGTGGCTGGTGCACCTGGCTCACGGTGGACCATCAGGATGATCCGGTGCAGCGGGTGCACATGGACCAAGGGATTTTTTTTTTTTAATTTTTCCTTGTAATTTTCTTGCATTTTCTTTTTCGTTTTAGGTCCCATACAAGGAGAAGTTAATATTTTTGCAATAGTTAATATTCATGGAATATATTTGCAGGAAAAATATTAGTAAGGAATTTTAGGATTAAACAAGACTATTAATTAATTAATTAATGTATTTAATTCTATTATTTGGGCACTTAGGTTTAAAAATAAAAAACATGAAAACGTCTACTTTTTTCTAGCATGCTATTTATTTTTGAGTACCTATGTACACATTTTCTCAAAGACCAAAGTCTTTGGGAATATTTTTGACAAGAAAACATTTTTTCTACAAAATTAAATGGTTATTTTAACTTGAACAAAAATTAATCCTTAGATATTTTCTCAAAGGATTTCATCATTGACATAGAAAATATATTAGATTTAGATATTTTTGTAAGTTAAAAATAGAAAGTCATTTTGTTTTATTTTTCCACTAGAAAAATTGTTTTGTCAAAATAAACTTAAGACCAAAGTCTCTAGAAAGTTTTAATTAGAAAATTTTTGAAATCATTAAGTTTTTAACTTAAATGAAATTAGTCCATGGAAAAATCTCTCAAATGATATAAACCTTGACATAGAGATTTTAATGATTTAGATATTTTATTTTTGAGTTAAGAAAAAACTTAATAGAAATTTTCAAAAGGATATTTTTCATCGAAACTCTTGTTTTAAAAGACTAAGTGGGAGAGAGGCTCCAACGGCCCTACGGCTTCCATCACGATCCTCATTAGAGATCGTGGGTCCCCTCGCGTCACCCTGGGAGTGAACCCGTATAAGATGGGGATACCACAAGAATCTAGATCTAATGGAGGGATGTAATTAATAACCCAAGACACGTACTATAATCGGCCAGCCCCTTGTTGCAGGTTATAGTGTGAGGCATGTCCATAGGAAATGAGAGGAAATGGCCATCACCTCAATGGAGTTATCTTGTAGATCATTACCTAGAAGGGAAATTAATTTGTGGTGGTTAACACACTTAGCTTAGGAAACTGTTAATCTTCCCAAGAAGCTTTGTCCGTTTTCCTAAAAGCCGAATTTATTATCAGTTTTGATAAAGTGCACAAATTTATTTTGTTTTCACAAACTAAATCCTTTCTTTTATTTTTGATTTTTCAGAAATGGTGGGAGGTTCTTTTAGTCCATTAGCTGTTATTCTCCGAGAGAATAAGCTAACGGGGCCAAACTATGTGGACTAGAAGAGGAACCTGGACATAATACTCACAGCTGAGGAGTATAAGTATATCTTTTACGAGACTTGCCCTATTATCGGGGAAGTTTCTACCATCGAAGAGCGAGAGGCTAAGAAGGCGTGGAAGAAGGCTGACGTAATGGCACGCTGCTATATGTTAGCCTCCATGTCTAATGTGCTCCAGTTAAAACATGAGCACATGACTTCTATGTATGATATTGGTCAGTCATTGGCCACTATGTTTGCAGATAAGAGCCGGCCCGCAACGCAGGAAGCTCTTCGAATTATAATCAACACTAAGATGGCTAAGGGACCATTAGTCAGAGAGCACATGCTCAAGATGATTGCTGCTTTCCAGGAAGCAGAAATCTTAGGGGCTGTCATTGACCTTGAAAGCCAAGTGGATATTGTTCTCGAGTCTCTACTGGGTTCCTTTACTAAGTTCAAGTTGAATTACAACATGAACAAGTTTAACATGAGTTTAACTGAGTTGATGAAGGAACTCCAGATGACAGAGAAGGCCATGAAGCCTCAATCAAAGGCTATGATTGCTAAGGCTTCTTCCTCTAGAACTGGGCCTAAGCCCAGAGAGTTCAAAAGGAAGAAGGGAAATGCAGTGGTCCAGCCCAAGACCCAGCCCAAAGACAAACCAAAGGGCAAGTGCTTCAAATGGTGGAAAGAAGGGACATTGAAAAAAGGAGTATCCAGATCTTCAAGCCAAGAAAAACCCCACAAGTAATGTTTTCTATCTAGAATCTATATCAATGGTTGGATCAACTTCCATTTTAATTGTTAATTCAGGAGCCACTGATCACATCTGTAACTCCTTGCAGTGGTTTAGAAAGATTAGAAGACTCAAGAAGGGCGAATATGGGCTACGCGTGGGAAATAGAGCACAAGTCTGGGCCCTTGCAGCGGGAGAGCTGGATCTTATTTTGATTGTAATGGAATAGTTATTTTAAAAGATATTTTATATGTACCTGGATTTCGTCAGAATTTGATTTCAGTTGCAAAACTAATAAATCAAGAATATTCTGTATCTTTCCATTCTGGTATTTCTATCAGTGGAGATGGAGAAATTTTATGTATTGGGTACATGTATGGAAATCTATTCTTCTTAAACCCTATTAACAATTAATTAAATAACGCTCAATCTGAACCTTTAACTAAGAAGAGAAAGACCAATGTTAATGACTCATACCTTTGGCATCTAAGGTTGGGTCATATCAACTCAACCAAGATTTAGAGGCTAATCCATGATAGGCCTTTGGGCTTATTGAGACTGGAAAATTGGCCTCAGTGTGAATCCTGCCTGATGGAAAAAATAACCAAAAGGTCATTCACTCCAAAGGTGGATAGAGCCAAGGAAATATTGAGTCTTGTTCACACTGATGTATGTGGTCCCTTGTCTGCACCAGCTAGAGGGGGTTTTGAGTACTTCATCACTTTCACGGATGATTGTATAAGGTTTGGCTTTATTTACCTGATGAGGCGCAAGTATGACTCTTTTGATAAATTTAAGGAGTTTAAGGCTGAATTGGAACGTCGAACAGGTAAATTAATCAAGTCCTTACGATCGGATCGTGTTGGAGAGTGCCTCCTTGGTGAATTCAAGGACTACATGGTATATCATGGGATAGTATCCCAACTCTCTGCGCCGGGGACACTCCAGTAGAATGGACTAGCTGAGAGAAAGAATAGGACATTGATGGAAATGGTACGAAGCATGATGTCTCATGCTACTCTTCTAGTATTTTTTTAGGGATATGCCTTAGAAACAGCGGCATACATTCTGAACTTGGTGCCTTCCAAGTCAGTACCTAGGACTCCCTATGAGATGTGGACTGGGCATAAGCTAAGTCTAAATCATCTCAGGATATGGGGTTGTCCAGCTTATGTACTGGTCAAGGGAGACAAGTTGAAACCAAGATCAGAATTATACTATTTTGTTGGGTATCCAAAAGAGACAAAGGGTGGTTACTTTTATCATCCTAAGGAGCAGAAAGTACTAGTTAGTACCAATGCTAGTTACTTAGAAGATGATCAGAGTACCTCTACTAAAGGTTCAACTAGGTTGAAACTTGAGGAGAAGTTATCTTCGGAATCAACTTCTTCTGACCCGATTGTGGAACAAGAAGAGGCACAGCCTTAAGAGCCTATACAAATGGAGCCTCGTCGTAGTGGGAGAGTGTCTAGGGTTCCATAGAGGTAGACTGGAGAAGCTTTCGAGCTAGTCTCCGACCATCAGGAACAAGACTCCACTAGATACAAAGAGGTTATTGCTGATGCTGATGCAAATCTTTGGCATGAAGTAATGAAAGCCGAGATTGAGTCTATGTACTTCAATTAAGTTTGGGATCTTGTAGCTTCTCCTGAAAGAGGGTATACAAAAGAAAGAGGGGAGCGGATGGGAAGGTGGAAACCTTCAAAGCTAGGCTTATGGCGAAAGGGTATACTTAGAAAGAGGATATCGATTATGAGGAAACCTTTTCCCTAGTAGCCATGCTTAAGTCCATCCGTATCCTCCTTCCCATCGCATGTCATTATGACTACGAGATATGGCAAATGGATGTCAAGACGGCCTTTTTAAATGGCCATCTTAGCGAAGACATCTATATGTCCCAGCCGAAAGGCTTTATTGCTAAAGGCCAAGAACATATGGTTTGCAAGCTTAAAAAGTCCATTTATGGACTTAAGTAGGCATTGAGAGTATGGAACATTCGTTTTGATGAGACTGTAAAGTCTTATGAATTTATTCAAAACGAGAATGAACCATGTGTGTACAGGAAGCTTGATAGCATTAATGTGGTTTTTCTTGTCTTGTATGTAGATAACATCCTACTCATTAGAAATGATATAGGGTCATTGTCATCTACAAAAGTTTGTCTGTCTAGTCAATTCAGTATGAAGGACTTGGGAGAAGCCAGTTACATTCTCAGTATTAAGCTTCTTAGAAATAGGAAACAGAAAATGTTAGGATTATCCCAAGCGACATATATTGACAAGATACTGGCCAAGTACAGCATGGACTCATGCAAGGGAGCTCTAATTCTTTGCAGACATGGGTTGTTATTTTCTTCAAGGGACTATCCTAAGTCTCAATAAGAAAAAGACAATGAGTCAGATTCCCTATGCTTCGACTGTGGGAAGTCTCATGTATGCCTTGCTATGTACTAGGCCAGATATCTGCTTTATCGTAGGCTTGATTAGCATATATCAATCAAACCCTAGGGAGGTTCATTGACAAGCTGTAAAGCATATTCTCAAGAACCTCAAGGGAACGAGAGATTATATGCTAGTTTACAGGGCTGATGACTTGGTTCCTACAGGATACACAGACTCAGCCTTCCAGGCAGAAAAGGATGAGAGAAAATCTACTAGTAGATATATCTTCACCTTGTCTGTAGGAGTATCAAGCAGTCTTACATTGTTATCTCAACTATGGAAGTTGAGTATGTGGCAGCTTCGAAGGCATCCAATGAAGCAGTCTAGCTCCGAAAGTTTCTTTCAAAACTTGGAGTTGTGCCACACATGGACAGACCAATTGTGATATATTGTGACAACACTGGAGCAGTATCACAATCTAAGGAACCTAGGAACCACAAGAAGGGAAAGCACATCGAGAGGAAGTACCACCTGATCCGGGATTTATCCAGAGACGAGAAGTCGTTGTGGAACAGATTACCTCAGAGAATAATTTAGCAGATCCATTCACCAAGCATTAGGCTGAGAGAGTCTTCAAGAGATACTTAGATGCTATAGAGGTGGGCACCTACGGACATACTTAGTCTTAAAATGCAAGTGGGAGATTGTTGGGAAATATATGCCCACTTAGACTAAGTTTCTGATCTAAACATTAAATGTTTTAATAAAAGAATTTATTTTTAAAAATTGTTTGTGAATTTACATTTTATTTGTACACAATTTCATTTGGAAAAGACCCATTGTGTTTAAATAAGTGATCCGTGTGAATGGTGGTCTTTCACAGTAAGGTATGGATCACGGGTTATTTAACACAAAAATATTTGTTTTTATCGATTGATGAGGATGGAAATCTCATCATGTTTAGGTTATTATGTTATGAATTTCAATTGGGGGATAGCTTACCTTTATCTAGTGAATAGTCCACTCACTTCATGACATAAGTGTATTTCGAATACGTAGAATAGGACCTATAGTAGTGGTTTCTTAAAGTGCTGTTTGGTAGAAACCTAGACTACTACTGCTAAAGCGTAGACTAGTACACTACGACTTGAGTATGAGTTGGTGGTCTGACGAATCTGAAAGCATGTACTTTGATATGCTATAGTTAAGGTTCTATCGTAGGACTAATATACTTGTATATTGAGTATATGTAACTAATTAGTTAAAACAGACTTGTACAAGAGAGTTTCTATACAATATCGCCCCTTGTGGTTGTCTGAATGATCTAAATGTCCAGGGCCCTAGGAAACATGACTTGGATGTTTGCTTTAGAGTAGCTCCCTTGGAAAGCGGAAACACTTCAAGAAGTCGTGGATTATTGGACTAGAACCCTAAGGATGGTAGATGTCATTTAGAGAGGTGTTAGTACACTTCTTCCTCTCTAAATGTACGACGATGTGTAGAGGGGTATTTTAGTCATTTCACCTATAGGTCGAAGACTTTGCTAATGCAATATTGTCCTTGGGGTCAATATTTCCTTATGGCGATATTAGAAAATATTTAAAATGTAAAATACAACTATTTATATAGTAGGGGTATTTTGGTCATTTTAGTAGCCAAGGCGATGTGTTTTTTTTTGTCCTCGGAATAGCCCGTAAGTCCTAATTAATTTTGGGCTGAGAAATTGGTCTCAGTCAAAGAGGATTTTATTTTATTCAAGAAGTCTAATTTATTATTGGACTGGAATAAAAATAAATAAAAAGAAGTTGAGAGAAATTTATTATTTAGTTTAATTGGTTAATTAATTATTTAGGCCTAGGTCCAGTTTGAATAGTTAGAAAATTAACCTGGGCTTAAACTAGATGGAAAAAGGTTTGTTTAATTATTTATTGGGTTATTTTTGTAAGCACAGGAAATAAATAATTAATTTTTAATTATTTTTAGTTCGTTTGGGCTCATTAATTATTTATTAGGTTATTTCTATAAGCTCAAAAAATAAATAATTAATATTTATTATTTTTGGCTCTTTGGGTCCACGAAAAATAATAAATATTATTTTGGCCCAATAGCCTGGACCATAGGGTTTTTTTCAGATACGATTCAGAAGAGTTTAAGGCTAAGCCAAACTCACTCTGTTGATAACATCCGGGTATTTAAAATATCAAATCTCCGAGGATATTTTTATCAGATATCTAAGACCGTGGTTTTTTGGCAAGTGACTCACGCCTTTGTGAAAAAAAAAAACAGCAAGCTTTTTGTTTTTTTTTCTCCTCCCTCTCGTGACTTTTTTCCTTTATTCTTCTTGATATTGCTAATCAATCACAAGAAAATCAAGAACGTTGAGACCGTTCCTCTTCACCTTTTGTTTCACCAACAAGGATTGAGGCAGTGGAATATTCTGAGATCCGGAAAGTTTTGGCGTTCATGCAAACAAGGCGAAGTAGGAGGATAGCGGGTATTCAACCGGAAGCTTCATCAAGTGGAGGAGAAGGAGTTATCCCTATGGTCCAATCGATTTCTCCACAGCCAAAGAGGCTTAAGGTGCCCAGAGGTATTGAATAAACACTTCCATGCTTCGGTTTTTTGTCTCTGTTTTTCGTTTCCGCAGAGCATGACTTTCTCTGTTTTTCATTTTTGAATCTACATTTACCTCATTTACTCATCATCTTACTGATGCCAAAATTGGAAAATTTATAATTCTGTAAATAAATCAAATATGAGGCTTCCCTAACCTCCATTCCTTCACTATTATTTGAGTTCAGGATCATAGCTCATTTTTCAAAAACATCTGAATTATCTCAACTTTCTATTTTCTTCTGACCTATCAGAAGAAGCTATATCCAACTTGGATACCACAAATTCTTATACTTTCACCTATCCCTATATTCGACTCCACAAAATTCACTAGCTCATTAAATCTATATTGGTGTATACTATGATGGACTCCATTATATCCCATTAGAGGCTCAGCTATTCTCCACCAGAAACATTATTACAGATTCCATTATGCTCTGATACTAATTGTAACACCCCATACTTCCCCGGCATAGCGGACTATACTTTTTGGGATGTCGCCCCATCTAATTGCTCAGATACGAGGTCTTTATAACAAACTTCATCTAGTAGGTAGTGGAATTTTTTCCAAAATATCTTTACTGAACGCAAGATGACACATAGAGTCTGACTTCTGATACATATACTCAAGGGTATAATAGATCCAAGATATAGCACGAGCCTCTAGGAGTCCATCGCGCTTCGACTGCACCTCTGAACCCTAAAATATTTCAAAGGAAATAATACACGTGTGAGTGAAAATCACTTAGTGAGTCCCATGTGTGCTAGTGATTTATAAAACAGACAGATAACATATTATCAGTTATCTCTTCATAAAACCATTACAGGAAAGCATTGCATTTGTTCACTGAAAATAGTTTCACAACTCACTACTGGAGTATTTATCCAAAATCCAGTCATATTTGGAGAACTATGTTTTACATAACATTACTTCCCCATATTTTTAGAATGACAGGTACCCCTTTTAATGGAAGGTCGGCCTGTGCGTTGTAGGAAAGGTAGATTTGTCGTCACAGTCTACCTCAAATCATATCAATTCTTTTTACTTGTAGTAGTAAGAGTCCCCACTTCGTACTTCTTTCAACACGAGGTTGACAAGGGTTGATCACAAATTGGGTGTCCCACTAGGACCAACCAATTAATAGTTTGCTTATGCATTGGGGTAGTGCTAGTTGGGGAACACGGTTAATTTCAATCTCTTGTCGCCTCGTTTGGAGTAAGATGACCCTGACCTTGGCCGGGTAACTTTACACCATCTATCTCTAACGAGAGCTAATACAATGGTCATAACCTCTACTGAGTACTCCGAGTTTCCACTGGTTCACAAAACCAGTATAATTCCACTGGCTCACAAGGCCAGATAAATATCCATTCCCGAAGGAATAGCAATAAAATAATTTCTGGAATTAAAATACTATTTTCAAAAATAAATCTCATACTGGGGGATTATTTTCCAAAATTGTAGTGAAAAAGAATAAAAAGTCCTTTTCATATGATAAAATATGTTTTTAAGGGTATTTTCGTCAATTGAAGAGTACTAGATTTCAGAAGAAGTCTTATCCAGAAAATCTTGAATTCTAATTCTAAACGAAGAATTAAATTCAAGGAATCCCAATTATGATTCACAAAATCCATAAGTCACATTTTCCCAAAATCTTTTCGTAAAAAGGACTATTTATGCTTTCCCAGAATAAAACATTATTTTGACTCATACATGAGAAGAAAGCCTTTGACATATAGATTTATTCCTAAGAAATATTCATTACTCCAGTGAACTAAGCTCCTTACAGAAACCACCATTTCCTAAAGTCCAATAATTTTTCCATTAAGAGAAACCATATTTTCTCAGAAAAGCATAAGGTCTATTAACCTTGTTATAAAAAGACTTTAGACAAATTATTCACTAATCATGAATACTTCTATTTTAAGAAAAGTTCATATTTTCCATTCAAACCTTGCATGGAATCATACTAGTTCTTCCTCAGAAAAACTATAAGATTGTTCAGAGAAACCAAAAGGATTCATAAAACATTTCTTCAATAAACTATAATTTCACTAGCATAAAATGGAGTTTATAAAATAAGTGAGACTCACCTCATGTCCTAGCTCAATGTGATGGTGTATATAGTACTCTTAGTCCTTTACGAAGCTTTGAAGATAAATGACCTATATTGAGAGTTATTCCAAGCCTCACTTATCATTCTTAGGTATGATTAACACAGAACTATTATGAGAATAAAAAATATTATATTTTCTTCTTTCGATTAACACAAAACTATTATGAGAATATAAAATATTATATTTTCTTCTTTCTCACTTCTTCCTACTAAAATGAGTTAAATACTTTGAATGATCAAAGGCTTATTCCTTAATTTCCAATATCTTTGTTCAACAAGTATCCAAGGTTTCCCTATGTTCTTGTGATCGCTTCTTCATGCATTAATACCAATAGAACGATAATTGGGCTTAGTTCTTGACAAATAAAAGTCTGCATTTTTTCATTCTTGTCACACTTGTTTATTTATATCATAAGTTTTGATTCAAAAGTCCAATTGATGTCAAATGTGTTCCAAAATGTCCTCAAGACATCCTTTTATGATTTCCAATTCATGAACCACTGATTTTCCTTCTAATTTCACTCCTTTTTCTGCACAACATCTCAGCTTCTCAATCTCGTTACTGTTTTGGCAGTTTGTGATATTTTCATCATAACGTTTTACCCACAACTCCAAATTATGTAAACTTGGTCCCATAATGATCCTAAGACATTTAGCTACAAGTTACAGGTCATGATTTTCCAAATGAACATGCCAATTGGTACAGTTTATAAGTTCTTCAAGGCAGCTTGGGATTTCTTGAAAATAGAATTTCTGTTTTTGCTTCCTTTCTTCACACCATCTATTTTAGTTTAATCCTACTAACCATATAACACTTAAACCATCTTAAGTTCCATCATAATGGCCTTCAATTCTCTGATTTTCAGAGATATTTAGCCCAGAAAAATCATATTTTCCAACATCAAGTCCAGCAAGTGCAAACAACAATAATAACAATTCATTTTCTTCAACAATTAATTTCATCTTTCCTTTCCATTTCTTACACCTTTTACATCCATGAACAACCACCCAAACCACCATCAAAACACTTCATATACCAGATAAAACATAGTATATAAAGCCTCAAAAAAACTGGCACACATATACACACACAAATCTTCACCAAGCATAGAAATCATGCTCGACAAATTCACAACTTTCATATTTTCCCAACAATATTTATACCATAATGATCCTTTCAATGAAATCTACAACTTTAATTCATGAAGTATAGCTTTTTACCTTGTTTGTATGATTCTCCAAGCTTGAATTTTTCCAAGAACATCAAGAACATACACAGTTCTTTCTTTCTCTCTCCTTTTTTTTCGCCTTATTTTTCTCTAGCATTTCTTTCCTTTTCTTTCTCTCTTCTTTTTCTTTTTCTCCCTATTTTTTTCTATCTTTTCTTTCCTTTTCTTTCTCTATTCTTTATTTATTCTTTTCTCCCTTATAGCTGCATGAAATATGGCTGTTCACAACATTTCCACTGCCATTTGCTGTTCAAAATTGTGACCAAATTAGTCCCACATTATGGCTAACTTTACACATGTTATTTTCTAAATTTTCCACCATTTTCCTTATTATTTCTTAAGCTTATTTAATAAGTTTTTCCAATTACATAATCCCATAAATATTTCACTCCTCTAATGGTGTTTTGACACTTGTTTCCATCCACCAATCATGTTATGTTCTTGTCTCAATTTTGATCGCATTTTAGAATTTCCATAGAAAATAACTGTAATTTCGGTCCGTATCGGGAAACTATTTTATTCTACCAATGGAATTCATAAATTTCATTGAATTCAATGGTAGGAATCAAAATTCTCAATTCTTTCTCAATTCTTTACAAATTGCAGTTAAAATCCTGATTACGGTCAAAATTACGAAAATGCCAATGACACCTCCGATAGCTCAATTTATACCAAAATACTCGTCTCATCACGCTGATCAATTTTTGTTCCGAATGTACCCTTAAGTTCTCATTCTATTAAAAGTAGTCGCAATCTAAAGATTTAGGGTTCAGGTAGAATAAATCCAAAAATTTCATCTAGGTCCTTATAAGTCCTAAAATTTGAATAATAACCCTGGATATTTTTATTACACCAAGATGTTCATCTCATTATACTGATCATTTTTTGTTATGGCTACTGGTAGAAATTCTTATTCTATATGGAGTAGTAGCTAGTTAAAGTATAAAAAAATGGAGGGATATTACACTAGGAAAGTCCTAAGCTGCCCAAGGAAGTTCCTAGGCAGCTTGGAAGTTCCTAAGTTGTTTTTCTAATGAATGCATCAAATTTGAAATCACCATTTAACCTTTCAAAAGATTTCTCATGATTGAAATTTCCCTTAAAACTTAGCATTTGAGCTTTCAAAGATGGGATCAAGAAATCCTTACTTTGTCTACAAAAACAAAGTTACCACCCTAAACTTGGGATGAAGGATAGAGATTACCACCATCCTCCAAGGACTTCTAATGATGTAGCGTTGAAAGATTCAACTCCTTGAGGCATAGTAAATTCGACACATCATCAATGGCATCATTACGCTCAGTGAGTTGAGAGGTACCTATAAACTCATGTGACAAAGAAAAATTAGAACTATGAGAGTATAAATTAGAATAAAAAAATTTTCCCATCACATTGAGCAATTGTTCCTCATATCCTCTCTTGTCTCCTTGGGGGTCCTTTTGCGTAAGTGTATGGGCCTTTATGGCATCTTCAACCAACTTGGCTAGTTGTGTTCTTTGACGGCTCATTCGTTGAGAAGATCCTTTGTACCCCCTAATAGACATGTTTGTGTTGACAACAAAAGATTTGATTGAAGTTTCTAGTGATATCTCACAAAAAGCGTTAATTTGAGCTTGTAACCTTGCCAATCTATCATCATTGTAATTCCTTTGATATTGTGCCCATGAATAATTATCCATGATGATGGTTTGAACCTCACACTCAAAGATAAACAAAAATTAAATTGAAAATAAAAATAAAAACAAACAAATACAACAAACTGAAATAAAAAAAATAAAGAAAACAAAAATACACAAATTAAAAATATTCACAAACTACCTAAACACCAAAATTAGTGATATTTACAAATAGAACAAATGCTAAATTAACACGACTCGAGTGTTTCCAATAGTGCCCATCTCTGGTAATGGCACCAAAGACTTGATGTGTGTTTTTTAGTGTAGAAAATATTACTAACAAATAACACAATTACTCAAGTTTTAATTAAAATACCAACCACTAAAACCACACATACAGGCAAGTATACCCAATGTATAGTATAGGGAATACCAATTATCGAATCCACGAGAACTTAAGATTCCATCTTACTTTACCCAAATCTTTATTGTTTAGCCAATAAAATAAAAAGAGACAAAAAAAGATAAAATAGATATAACTCAAGGATGCAATTTCATGTAACTAGACAATTATCTTGAAAACATAATATTGAATCAATTAGCATTCATCACAATCAATTGTCATCTTGGCATTATAAAGGAACTTAAGCAAAATTCAATTGTTTCCCAAGTCATAAACTTACTTATATAGATTCCGCTTCTTTCCCAATCCATGGAATCACTATTCTTTGATTAATTTAGTAGATCTTCCAATCAAACCAAAGCAACCAAAAGATGCACTAAACTCATATCTCATAAATATGAAATTAGCTAATGACCCTTTGTTCGAGGTGAAATCAATTAATCTTTGATCACTTTAGTCCTTTAATCTTAACTTCGTTTCCTAAGTCCATTAAGATTTGTCAAATATGAAATCAATACAATGAACTCCTAACATCATTTCCCAAGTGAATTAGAATAACCCGTATCAATAACCAGTGATGACAAGTAGTCAAATACCAAATATAACAATAGATTTATCAAAAATTCTAATTAACTCAAAATCATAATCTTCAAAATAATATCAAATTACAATCAAGACATTAAGCACATAATTGTTAAATAAAAGTAAACAAAGGATAAAAGATACAACTCATAGATAAGCCCTTCTTCTTTTTTTGAAAGCCTTCTTTGAACAATACTCCATTAAGTGGTGATTGAGTAGCTAACTTGGACCATTCAGATCACACGTTTCTCTTGTGTTTTTCTTGTATTTATAAGCCTTCTTGGTACCACAATTCTTTGCTTGAGAAGTCTAGTCTGAGTACAATTCAAAAAATACCAAATTCATGCAAAGGATTTTCGCCTTCCAGAGCGTACCTGGCACCAGTACCTTTGACCTACCTGGCACCAGGTGAACTCTGTTCTTCCCCTTTTTGGCTCTATTTTTAGTCTATTCTCATCGGCAGATAGAATGGACCCAGTGCCGGGTACATTTGCCAGACCTGGTACCAGGTCTGTTATGCTTTTGTACTGAAAGTTGCTCGAATTCCTCTACTGGACCAGAATGGACCTGGTGCCTGGTCCAGTGGCTGGGCCTGGCACTAGGTGCATTCTGGAATTATTCACTTTTTGCTCAAAATCTACTCAAATCTGCACAAATTTTCCCAAAACACTCTGTACAATCAAAATTTTAAATATAAAGGAATATGCCTAGTTGTTACAATAAAAGTATCTGAAAACAACCTCAAATAACTAGTAAAATAATGGTGATTTTTGCCCCTATCACATACACCAATACTTGAACTTTCACTTTTCCTCAGGCAAACAAGATTTAAAACACTAAGCCTATAGAACAAGACAAAACAAATTTTCAACTTATCCTTAGCAAATTCATCCATAATAAAGGAATATTCTTCTTCCAACCTCAAACACAAACTTGTCATTCACTCAACCCTTTCAAAACATTGTAAACTCATGTATTAAATTCAAGAATCCCAAGGCCGTCAAAGTTAAGTTAAACAACCTTATATCTAGTATAAGAAAATTATCCTAGTTCTCAAGTAAAAACATAGATAACATAAATCATACAAGTCAAACCATTTAACCAATTCAAGCATTATAAGCTCAAATTTACTCAACTCATGTAATGAGATAAGGGAAACACTCCATTCTCTTTCTTCCTCTCAATTTTTTTTTTCGATGGCTTATAGAATTGATAGCCTCAAGTGAATGAATTTCTCTTCACGCACCGTATTGGCCCCCTTATAGTCATCATCATTTTTTTCCAGCAATTTTTCCTCTCTTCTCTTTCTTGCCTTTTTCTTTTCCTTACCTTCTTTCCTTTGGGATAGCCTCAAGAGAGTGTGATGCTTATTTGTTTCTTCTCTTCCACTTACCATATTGGCCCCCTTTTTAGCAAAAAGTCTCTCAAGGTGAAAATATAAGAGCATTTTTTTTTCAACTCAATTCTTTTTTTTTTTAATCACATAACAATAATTTATTTTCACTCTTTTTTTTCATTCTCACATTTTTTCTCACTAAATTTTTTCTTCTCACATTACTTATCCACAACTCAAAGTTAAACAAACTTTAAATCTATAGCACAAAAATTAATCAACAACTCTTCCATTACATCATCATATCATCCATATTCAAACTCAAAGAATAAAACAACCTTATTTACCAAATATAACTAAGGTTAACTTAAATTCTCAAGACTTAGCAAAATCCAACTTAATATACAAGTTTACCTTTGAATAAAAATCAAACCATAATGAATGACAAATCCATATCCAAAATTAGTAAGAAAATCATCATTCCATTATAGATAAATAGGCTCAATTTAGCTCTAAAGTCTCCTAACTTTAAAATTTTCAAATTTTTCAATTTTTCAACAAAATTGTTTGGTACCAAGAAAACAACATGCTCATTGACAAAAACTTGGACAAAGAATATTACTAATTCACTCCCCCACACTTATACTGGACAATGTCCTCATTGGCCCAAAATTAATGCAAGAAAGCATCTCCAACGGGACCAAAAATGATAAAGGAGGGATAGAGTTAAGCAATAATCCCCAAACGGAATAATTCTCCATTAGATATTAAAACATGGAATAGAGAGAAGAGCTTGTCCAAAAGGACTTAATTCTGACCTACAAAAGAAAACACAAATAAAAGCACAAGCAAAATAATAACAAAATAAAGACACACCTCAATAGAAAAAAAAACAAACTAAACAAAAGTATTAATAAAAATCCTAACAAAGTAAAGAAAGACACGACTCACTCCATCACACTTAAGATGGAAAATATTTTCCTTATTACGAGGGGACGGAAATGACCTAACAATGCCAAACACAAAACAAAGATATATACTCTTTCCACTCATCATGCTTTCTCATCAAACCTTTTCTAAATAAGTCTATGCTTAAAGTAGAAAATAGGCAAGCTGAGTGTAGAAAGATGGGAGGTTTTTGAAAAAGGCCATGTTCAAGAAAATAAATTTTCTTAGTAAAACAAAACATGTTAACCTCATTCTCTAATATTCCTTTAGACACACAAATATCTTTCTCAACATATGAGTGCACTTGGTCTCTAAAGAATGCATCAAACTTGAAATCATCATATAACCCTTCAAAAGATTTGTCACAATTGAAATTTCCCTCAAAACTTAGCATTTGAGCTTTCAAAGTGGGATCAAGAAATCCTTACTTTTCAATGCATGGTCTATAAAAACTAAGTTACCTCCTTGAACTTGGGGTGAAGGGTAGCGATTACCACTATCCTCTAAGGACTTCTTATAATATATCATTGAAAGATCCAACTACTTGAGGCATGGTAAATTCAACACATCATCAATTGCATCATTAGGCTCCAAAAGTTGAGAGGTGCCCAAACAAAATTTAGAAACATGAGAGCATAGATTAGAATCAAAATTTTTCTGCATCATATTGGGCAATTGTTCCTCATATCCTCTCTTCTCTCCTTGGGGGTCCTCTTGCGCAAGTATAGGGGCCTTTATAGCATCTTCAACCAACTTGGCTAGTTGTGTTCTTTGATGACTCATTCATTGAGAAGATTCTTCGTACCACCTAATAGACATGTTTGTGTTGGCTATAAACGATTTTATTGAAGCTTCAAGTGAGGTCTCACAAAAAACATTAATCCAAGCATGTAACCTTGCCAATCTATCATCATTGTAGCTCCTTTGACATTGTGCTCATGAATAATTACCCATGATGATGGTTTGAACCTCACAATCAAAGGAAAAACAAAAATCAAATCGAAAATAAAAATAAAAACAAACGAATACAAAAAACTAAAATAATTTAAAAAATAAAGAAAAGAAAAATACACCAATTAGAAATATTCACAAACTACCTAAATACAAAAGTTAGTGATATTTAAAAATACAACAAAGGCTAAATCAATAAGACTTGAGTGTTTCCAATATGCCCATCCCCGGCAACAGCGCCAAAAACTTGATGCGTGTTTTTTAGTGTAGAAAATATTACTAACAAATAACACAATTGCTTAAGTTTTAATTAAAATGTCAACCACTAAAACCACACATATGGGCAAGTGTACTCTTCGTATAGTATATGGACTAGCAATTATTGAATCCACGAGAACTTACGTTCCAACGTTACTTTACCCAAATCTTTATTGTTTAGCTAATAAAATATAAAGAGACTAAAAAAGAAATTAAATAAAGATAAAAATGGATATAACTTAAGGATATAATTTCTTGTAACTAGACAATTATCTTGAAAATATAATATTGAATCAATTAGCATTCATAACAATCAATTGTCATATTGGCATCATGAAGGAACTTAAGTAAAATTCAATCGTTTCCCAAGTCATGAACTTCCTTATACAGATTCCTCTTCTTTCCGAATCCATAGATTCACTATCCTTTGATTAATTTAGCAAATTTCCCAATCAAACCAAAGCAACCAAAAAATGCGTTAAACCCATACCTCATAAACATGAAATCAGCTAATGACCCTTTGCTTGAGGTGAAATCAACTAATCTTTGATCACTTTAGTCCTTTAATTGTAACTTCATTTTCCAAGTCCATTAAGATTTGACAAATATGAAATCAATGCAATGAACTCCTAACATCGTTTCCCATGTGAATTAGAAGAACCCGCATCAATAACCAATGATAACAAGTAATCAAATACCAAAGTTAACAATAGATTGATAAAAAAATCCAATTAACCCAAAACAATAATCTCCAAAATAATATCCAATTACAATCAAAACATTAAGCATATTATTGTTAAAGAAAAGTAAACAAGGGATAAAAGATAAAACTCATAGACAAGACCTTCTTCTTCTCTTGAAAACCTTCTTTGAACAATACTCCTTTGGGTGGTGATTGAGTAGCTAGCTTGGATCCTTCATATCTCACCTTTCTCTTGTGTTTTTCTTATATTTATAAGCCTTCTTGGTACCAAAATTCGTTGCTTGAGAAGTCTAGTTCGAGTGGAATTTAGAAAATACTAAAATCCTTTAGAAAATACCAAATTCGTGCACAGAATTTTTTCCTTCTAAAGCGTGCCTGGCACCGAATACCTTCAACCCACCTGGCACAAGGTGAACTCTCTTTTTCTCTTGTTTTTGCTCTGTTTTTGGTCTGTTCTCATCGGCAGACATAATATAGCCGATACTAGGTACACTAGCCAGACCTTGCGCCAAGTCTATTATGCTTTTGTACAAAAAGTTGCTCGAATTCCTCTGTTGGACCAAAATGGACCCGACGCCTAGTCTAGTGGCTGGGCCTGGCACTAGGTGCATTCTGAAATTATTCATTTGTTGCTCGAAATCTACTCAAATCTACACAAATTTGCCAAAAATATTTTTTACAAGCAAAATGCCAAATAGGAAGGAATATGCCTAGTTATTACAACAAAAGTATCTCAAAACAACCTTGAATAACTAGTAAAATAATTGTGATTTTAGCCCCTATTATTTTCACCGGAGAAAATATTACATAGTGCAATTTAAATATTTTGCTAATTATCCATATTGTCCACACTTTTTCCTGCATGATTGGCCTTTATTTATAGGCACAAAGGCTTCCCAAAATCAAAAATACCAAAAGGAGTAGTATCCTATTAGGCTCGTAATATTCTGTACAAGTCCCCAAAGTCCACCGCTTTATGTTGTTCAATAGCCGAATAATTGCCTTGACTTTGCTGAAGATCCAAACTGGTTCACTTTTCTTTCTTTTGATAGAGTAGATCCTAACTGCATGCCATCTTTGATTTTCCTTTATTTCATTGACCAAGACAAGCTCCTGTGCCGCAGCTCTTTTCTTCAAGCTGCTAGCTTTCCCGAGACATTCCTTTTCTTTACCTAGTAGCCGAGCTGATTTCTTCCTTGTTGAGCCAAGCTAAAACCACCTAGCCACATTCTTCCTTTTCCTTATTGAAACCGATTGCCCGAGTTGAGTTGAGTTGAGTTGAAGCCTATGCAAGCCTCCCGCGGCCCCTCTCACTATTTGCACGCAATCAGGCTGTGGTTCATGTAAAGCCACTCACGGCTTCCCTAAATTCTTTAATCTTTTGTTTGGTTTTCATTGAACCACCGATGGATCACAACCTTGACCAGGCACTGATTCAACTCTGTTTTTGCAGAACCAAGCCAGGTCCGATTCAATCATCATGGGTAGGTGCTTGGTCCATTCTGGATTTGCGTGATTTAACACCAAATTCTACAATTTCTGTACAAAATCACTAAAAGCACTTTCCACAAATAAAACATCAAATAGAAAGGGAAATGACGAGTTATTAAATTAAAAGTATCATAAAATAGCCTAAAATAACTAGAAAAATATAGTCAAGATTAGGCCCTATCACATATATAAAAATATGTTTGCTTACTAGAATAATTTTCATACATTTTCTAATCATGAAAACACAATGTAAGTTGTTTGAATTGGTTAGATGTTATAGATGGTATTTTTCAACTAACTAAAAGATGTAACCCAACCCTATCTTATTGGGTAGGAATGGGTCTGAGCTCCTAACACCCTAATGGGTAGGAGCCTCTGGCATTGGGTTTGATATAGCTCCTACACGGTTCAGAGAGTGGAGGGCACTGTGTGAGGCTAGTGTCATAGAGCAGCAAAAACCTCCCGATCCCTGCAGCGGAAGGATAATGGGCCGCAGCTGTTCAAGCCCACAATAGCCAGATGGGTTAGTCAAAATTGAACTAAAACCTATTCATATTATTTTTTAGTCAAAATTAGCTGCACTAAAATGTTTGGTTACCAAAATAATTTCCAAACCTTTTCCAATCCTAAAAATAGATTGTTGGCTTTTCGAGGCAAAAAATGTTATTTTTAGTTTTACTGTTTTAAAAAAGGTTAAAACTATTTGTTACATAAAGTTAATAGGAAATATTTTGAAAATATGAGACTTTGGACGATACATATATAACAATATGTTTTCCTGCTAAAACAATTTTCATACCTTTTCCAATCATGAAAACACAATGTAGGTTGTTTGAATTGGTTGGATGTTATAGATGGTAATTTTCATGCATAAGTAAAAGCTGCAACCCAGCCCCATCGTACTAGGTGGGAATTGGGCTGAATTCCCGACTCCCTATTTGTGAAACCCCACCTAAAGCAAACCATAGAGTAAGGGGGATTAGATGGATATTATGTCATCATGCATAAAATATACCTTTTGAATGATTTTGCATGCCTTAGAATTGTGGTTTATAGGTTAAATGGTTTATTTATGCTTGTTGGGCAGAAAGGGTAAAAAGGTAATTTTTCTTGAGGTCAAAATAGCAAGATGGCTTGAGGTTTAGATAAGAAAAATATTTGGTTGAGAAAATAAGAGCAAGAGTTGTTGTGGTTAAGTGGTTAGAGCTTTGTGAATTAATCTCTAAGGTCTTGAGTTCAAATCCCATCACTTAAGTTTTTATTCATATTTATCTTAACTAGGTTTGAATTTTCATTTTTATTACATTCCTTGAAGATAGGAATGTTGTCTTAAGGAAGACAGGATGGTAATGTCTTGACCATATGGTCTTGTCCTAAAAAGAATTCTAGAAGAATTCTTGTCCCCTTTAATTTTGCTAGCCTTGTCCTAGCATCTTTGAAATTTAAACTACCTTTAATTCTTTAATCCATTTTTAATCATACAAATTCTGTGATAATTCCCCAACTTAGGATTCAAAAATCCCAGCTCTTGTGGGATAGAGATGGCCGAAAGTAAGGAGGGGAATTAGGTAGAGGTTCCGAGAAAATAAAACATCATAACTATTCCTTCAAATTCCATCTTCATCTTGTTCATGTTTTGGCAAGAAAAATCTGGAAAATTTTCCAGATTTCCTGCAAGGCTGTTTTCAAAAGTTTTAGCCAGCTTTCCTACCTAATTTCTACAAGAAAACTGGACATTCTATGCAAGATTGAAGGCTGGAAATTCAGGGAATTTTCGGAACTGTGCAAACATTCCAAAACCAGAATCTCGTTTCAGCAAACTAGCCACATTAAACATGGAATTTGAAGCCACCGTAAGAACATATGAAAACCTGGAACTTCCTCTATTTTTCTTGAATATGAAGGCTGGAAAACCACCATTAAAAGACCTTCAAACACACTTAGAGTGCAGCTGCAAAATCGTGCCAAAGAGAACAAACAAATTCTGCACCAAAACCATTTCAATTCCAAGTGTTCTTGAAGCTTAAATTCCAGAAATATTTCCAGCTTGTCTCTTCGAGGATAAGGCCGAAATTCTTCATCAAAACCCACTAAAATTCGGACCTTGTACAGCTATGGACTGAACATCCTTGCCTCCTCCAACCTTGAATAGTAGGACTTCATGATCATACCTCAAAAAGCTCCTAAGATCACACTATCCAAAACTTATTCAAACTTCAAACTAAATTCCAGATTTTGTTCCATTAAAACACTCCTATAGCTAAGTGATAAAACCAGAAAATCCTCTGCCATTATAAGACCATTTTCGGCGAGCCTTAGGTCTGAACAACCTTTCATTCTTTGATTGAAACCTAGCTAATTCAGCTATACACTATTGAAGAACAAGAGACCTTCCAAGAACAAACTCCATTAACTAATCTTATACCTCAAACAACTCCACCTTTTTCTCCATTTGAATTTCAAAAAAAAAAAAAAAATCTGAAAACCTTCTCTCTCATTCTCGATAGCCAGAAACTCCTTCTGTACTAGGCCATTCAGCCATCACAATTCCAGCCACGCTCAAAATCCATTTTCTCTCAAACTCTCTCAAAAAACACCAAGAACACCAAAAACACCGAGAACACACACTTCACATATTCAAGCGTAAATCAATCCTAAACACCTCCAATCACTCCTAAACACTCTAGATCATCCATATTCAAGCTATATACTTAATTTCTGCACTTTATTACACCGGATCACACAAATTTGAATTTCTAAACGGATCAAACCAACCTTTTTTGATGAAGGTTCAAAGAACACCAAAAGGTAAAATAAGAACAATCTCCTTGTTCTTCTTCTTCTATTCAATCTCTATTATCCTTCTCTAATTTCATTCATCTCTCATGGTGATGATCGACTATGGCTATTTTCAGACCACTAAAGGCCATCAAGCACTCGAGGATCCTCACTAACCAAGGAAATCCTTTAGCAAACGAGCATCAATCAAGTATTTCTTTCTTAATCTCCCTTTTTAATTCATAGAATCGAGACTCCTAAATGTTGATAGGATGATTGAATAAAGTAGGGGTTGAATATGTGTATGTGGGTAAAGGGGATAGAGTTAGGACATGATAGTTGGAATGAATGATTAGGCCTTATAGATTTTACTTTTGAATCATTAAATGTTCATCATGATTAAAGAGATTTATAGATGTTTTGATGCATGTTAGATATTATGACACCATTGTTGATTAGGCCTTTATGTTCTTATTTTTCAATAAGGCCATAGATGATGTTATGCCTAGAGAAGATCATTCATGTTGTAGTATATGTTGATTCAAGACTATGTTCATGGATAGATTAAAATGCTATTTATTATATGAGAGTATGTTCATAGATCTTCTCTAACAATAGAAAATTATGGTAAAAACTATTTTTTTTATTAATTCTAGAATTATTTTTATTAACATTATTGTTATTAATTTAATTAGAATTATTATTCAATTTAATCTATAAAATTCAAAAAAAACATTAGGTAGGTTTGAAATAGAGTATTATTTAAAATATTATTATTTTATTAATTAAATAAATAAAATCTTTATTTAAAAAATAATAAATAATAAAATATTGGAATTAATTAAGATCGAATGACCTTGTAGACCATATTAATTAGCCTTACTAAAACTTTTATTTATATCCATAAATATTATTCATATTAAAATTTATTTATTATTTATTAATTAAAAATTAAGTATAATTCATTTATTTTAAATTAATTATTAAATAAAAATTAAGTGTAATTTATTATTTATAATAATACTATTTAAATATTACTAATTACCAATATTATTTAGGATTTAATGTTATTCATTCTTTAACACTAATTTTATTTATTAGAAATATTACCCATTATTTATTATTTGAAACTATAGCTTATTATTACTTATTTTATAACACCCATTTATTTTACCTTATTAAGCTAGTTTCATTTTATAAAATACTTTATCAACTAGTACTAAAGTTTAAGACATTATGGTCTTGGTTAGTTGTTGATATGGCTAGTTGAACTAGGAATTATTTATTTATGAAAAATATATTCTGGATATTGTCTTATACCATGTGTTTACCCCAGACAGGGTTAGGTTGACTTTAGAAGACTTTTGAACTTGGGAAGAGCAAAAGATCAGGTAAGTTCTTGCATGAAGCCATTTGAAGAGCAAAGTTATTGTGGCAAGTCAAATTTAATGTATACAAGTATTTGTACTGTAAGGGCAATTATGAACGATTTTCCTTTTCATTTTTGAAAAGCAAACCATTTAATACTAAAGAAAAAATTTCACACCAACCGCTAAACTTTTCTTAAAACCCCAACTTTGGCAAGAATTTTAGAAACCATAATTGTTATTTTCAAGTGAATCATTGTATGATCTTTTTCCTCCTAAGTGGGACAAACAACGTTATGTACTCAATAAGGGTAGACTGCTAGGACTAGTCTTTGAATGGTTAGGGTTCCCGGATAGGATGCCAGTCTTGTAGGTCATATCGGTCCGAGCTAGCAAGTTCAGTCAAGCAGACTGTGTATTTTCGGAGTGGACAACCGGTAAGTTTGGGTGTTGAAATGGAGGAGTATCTCACCCGATAGGCCGTACACCTACCTTGTGTCAGTATGCACAAAGTGTGGCTTTCTGATCGTTATATTATCATGGTGTACGAAGTGTGGTACCATAGCTACCTCTTTTGATTTGTTGTATTTATTATGCACATGTGTGTTTTGGAAAGTAAAACACCACTCTTCATTTGTGAAATTTATTTGAGGCTTGCCTGTATTTTCTTTTATGAAACTTTCACAACTTGCATACATGAACTGTTTTACCTGAAACACTCAAAGCATACCCGGGTTTACTGAGATTTATATCTCACCACCATTTTATACCATATTTTCAGGTCAATCCTGTTGTAAAGGTTATTAGCTAGAGAATTGCCTATTTTTTGACGACTCATTGTTATGCTTCCTATGTATTTCTTTTTAGAGACTGTAGCAGACTTTTATTTTCGAATTTGTTAATGTATTGCTGGGTTGTAATAAGTTTAATATTTAATTATATCTTTTATTTTATTGTGTGTCATAGTTATAAAGACCCATTGTCCTGTGGACAGGGCAACATCCCCAGGCCTAATGAGCCATAGGTAATGTGGTGTTACAAGTGGTATCAAAGCCTAGGTTTAGGCAATTATTGATAGCATATGCTTTGTTTCATTACGGAGTAAAATCGTTTGGCCAATCTGGCTTGTTTATGCTGTATGATGGTTAGAATGATTAGAACTGTGAGAAAGGGGTAGCAATGGCATCTACCAATCCCTATCAAATCGGAAGATTTACCAGTGCCACAACCTGCATCGTAACCCACGCCTCAACTAATCATACCCTTGGATGAAAGTAGTGATGATGAGGTTCAGATTATTGAGCTACCTCCTATACCTATAATAGACTTAGTTATCAATAGTGAGGATAAGGAAATTGACCTAGAGTATGTCCCATACCCACCTAGCCCTGTGATTGACTTGACTGCTGATAGTGATGACCCGGGGGAGATAGACTATGAATCTCCACCTAGACCTTCTTTTGTTCCCCCACTTAACCATGTTGAAACTGGGGAGAGTTCTAGGAGGCCCGGAAAGGAGCTAATGGGCTATGAGTTCGTGAATAGGGCAGGGATAGACTTTTCTAGGAATATTGGAGGATGGTGGTATGATGCTAACACCGAAGATTCTGATGAGGAATAGAGGGGCTAAGTTCTACTATACTTAGGAAGTTTTTATTTACAGCTTTCAATAAACTCCTGTAGTAGGAGTCCATTTATTTTTAATCCTTTATTTCAAAATTTATGCAAATAAGAGTACCTTGGTGTACTCAAATCTTTGAAAAAAATACAATTCTTTACATAAAGATTGTATCTAACTTGCCTTTTCTTAAGTTTGAATGTGAATGCATGCTTGATTTGAATGCTTTAAATTTTGATGCATAAACTCATTATCTGGGGCATGGTTTAGAATGGCACCAAAGCATCATGCAGCAACATCCAGCAGAAGGGTTCTTAAGGTAGAACCCGTGACTCCGGAGTTTGATACAACTCAACTGTCATCGCCAAACTGGGGAAATAAGAATGAACCAAAGCAGGAAGCGGTTTCGGAAGACCTTGTCAGCGTGACTATGAGGCACGAATTCCATAAAATGACCAAGATTCTACAAACCCTATTTGAGTGAAGGAATTCGAAAGGGGAAGATGAAGTATTGGAGAGGTTTCTAAAATTTCAACCTCCCACCTTCTTGGGAGAGGCCGCGCAAGACCAGAAAGCGGAGCAGTGGGTGGAATAGATGGAGGACATCTTTGCCACACTGCAAAAAGGCTGGTAGATACCGAGTAGAACCGAACAAAGCAGTTTCTTAAAGGATTAAGGCAGGAGTTGAGAAGGGCTTTGGCACCCTCTTTACCAACAAGTTATTCAGGGGCAATAGACGTAGCGACCCAAACTGAGAACGAGGATTGTAGTAGGATGGTACCAAGCCCTTTCTTGCCGCCCAGACAACCACTGAGATCTTTTCAAAAGCAGCAACCCAATAAGCGATCTGCCACCCAGCAATGGCAGAATAGAGGGAAGCAAGCACGAACGGCACCAGTTGGTCCTGGACAAAATCTTCCAGCATGCCGACACTGTGGGAAAAAGGGTCATGTAGAGAAAAATTATTGGTCCAAGGGAGCTGAGCGGAAATGCTACAATTGCAGAGATCCGACTCATCTGCGAAATGCCTGCCCAAAATTTCTCTGAATCGGGCAAGGAAACACGGCCCAAACCACGGGGGCTAATTGAGCCAATACTGCAGGAGCCTTCGGAAGTGGAACTCAGAAGCCACAAGTGAAGCGAAGGTTTTTGCTCTTAACCGGAAGGAAGTTGGAGCAGATGTAGCGGTGGTGGAAGGTACATTTACTATCCAAGGTCATTCCGTTAGTGTATTGATAGACCCTGGATCTACCCATTCCTATTTAAATAAGAATTGTGCATATCATTTGGGTTGGGTTGGAGTAGAACTACCTTTTACCTTGTTGATGAGTATGCCCTTGGGGAAAATGGTGCAAGCGGATCGGTATGTGCAGAATTGTAAGATTGAAGTGGGGAAAGAAAGCTTGGAGGGAGATTTGGTAGTCTTAGCTATTGATGACTACGACTTCATTTTGGGTATGGATTGGCTAGCTACGCATGGGGCTAAAATAGACTGTAAGAATAAGTCTGTCCAGTTCATTAGATTGGGATATGATGTGTTGGAATTCAACGGTAAGTGGATAAAGAGTTAAAGTTTTTGATAGCTAGAGCAAAAGCTCGAAAATTGTTAAAACTAGGATGTCAAGGATATTTAGCCTATGTGATAAATAAGCTGAAGGATTAGTGCACCCTCGAAGATACCGAGGTGGTAAGAGATTTTCCCTACGTGTTTCCTGTGGAACTCACTTCTTTACCTCCCAAGCGAGAAGTTAAGTTTACCATTGATCTAATTCTAGGAGTGGAACCTGTATCTTGAACCCCATATTAGATGGCACCGACAGAGTTGAAGGAATTAAAGAAGCGGCTAGAGGAATTGGTGAAGCAAGGTTACAAAAGACCTAGCACGTAACCGTTGGGAACTCCAGTGCTATTCATGAAGAAGAAAGACGGGACCTTGAGGTTGTGTATCGACTACCAGGGGTTGAACAATCTGACCATCAAGAATAAATATCCTCTACCGTTAATTGACGAGCTGTTCGACCAGTTGCAAGTTTCTAGTTGTTATTCCAAATTGCATTTGAGGCAAGGATATTATCAAGTGAGGATAAAGGAGGAGGATATTCCTAAGACGGCCTTCAACATAAGATATGGTCACTATGAGTTTATAGTGATGCCTTGGGGGGTTACAAATGCACCAGCAGTGTTTATGGATTTGATGGATCGAGTTTTCCAACCTTACCTGGACAAGTTCGTGGTGGTATTCATCGATGATATACTCATATACTCTAAGAGTCCCAAGGATCATGCAGAACATTAGAAGTTGGTATTGGAAAAGCTAAGAGAGCACAAGATTTACACTAAATTTAGCAAGTACAAATTTTGGCTAGATAGTATGTTGTTCCTTGGCCATGTAGTAACCAAGGATGGAATCAAGGTGGACCCAGCCAAAGTTGAAGCAGTTTCAGACTGAAGCAACCAGAGAACATCACGGAGATTCGAAGCTTTTTAGGACTGGCCAGCTATTATACGAGGTTTATTAAAGGGTTATCAACAATAGCATCACCGATAACTCGGCTATTAAGAAAGGATGTATCCTTTGTCTGGAATGAGAAATGTAGAAAGAGTTCCCAAGAGTTGAAGCGGAGGTTAATGACAGTACCCGTGTTGAGTTTGCCAAAGGGAGATAAACTGTACGCTCCGTATACTGATGCTTCAAAAGAAGGTTTGGGAGTAGTATTGATGCAGGATAGGAAGTTAATAGTCTATGCCTCTCGAAAGTTGAAGCCTCATGAAGTCAATTATCCAACGCATGATTTGGAGCTAGCTGCTATTGTATTTGCTTTAAAGAAATGGCGGCATTACTTATATGTAGTTGAGTATGAAGTGTTTACTGACCACAAAAGTCTGAAATACATCTTCACCCAAAAGGACTTGAATTTGAGGCAGTGGAGAAGGATGGAATTTTTGGAAGAGTATCATTATCCTATCAACTACTTCCCCGGAAAGGCTAATGTTGTTGCTGTGCCCTGAGCCGTAAAGTCAAAATGGCCAGGCTGAGAGTGCAGGAGATTCAAGCAGTCCAAAAAGTGTTAGATGGAAGGACAGAAGTGTAAAAAGAGAGGATTATTGTTAGCTAATGAGATTGATACCGGACCTAAGGCAGGAAATCATCTAAGCTCAGCAAACTAATGCGGAATTTCAATTTTTCAAGGACAAAAAGCTTAAACGGCAAGGCGGTGAATTTCGACAGGACGAAGCAGGTGTTCTGTATTTCCGAGATCATTTGTGTGTACCTGATGAGCACCAGTTGAAGGATAGGATTTTAGAGGAGGTGCATAACAGCAAGTACGCTATTCATCTAGGAGAGATAAAAATGTATCAAGACCTAAAAAGGGCTTATTGGTGGCCTGAAAAGAAGAAGAACGTGGTTAAGTATGTCTTCACGTGTTTGACCTATCAGAAAGTCAAAGCGGAGCACAAAAAGTCGGCAAGATTGCTGCAACCGGTACCTATACCGGAATGAAAATGGGAAGAGGTGACCATGGACTTCGTTACCGGACTCCCTACGGCAAGGACCCAAAAGGACGCCATATGGGTAGTGGTAGATAGATTGACCAAGTTAGCACATTTTATACCGGTAAACGTAAGGGATTCAATGGAGAAGTTAGCTCAAACCTATGTGCGAGAAATAGTCAAATTGCATAGAGTACCTTTGAGTATTGTGTCTGACCGAGACCTGAGATTTACATCCCGATTTTGCAACAAGTTTCAAGAATTAATGGGTTCTAGTCTAAAATTTAGTACAACAGTGCATTCGCATATCGATGGTCAGTCAGAAAGGGTTATACAGATATTAGAAGACATGTTAAGAGCTTACGTATTGGATTTTGCGGATAAATGGATAGAATGTGTACTGTATGTGGAATTGGCTTACAATAATAGCTATCAGTCTTCGATTGGAATGGCCCAGTATGAAGCATTGTATGGACATAAGTGTCAAGTACCTCTATACTGGAGTTGGTCAAAAGACGGCCATATAAGCAAGTCTGGAGAAGTTTTCGTTTAGAAAATGTTAGACAAGGTAAAGCAGATCAGAGAAAGGTTGAAGGTGGCCCAGAGCTGACAAAAGTGTTATGCGAACAATAGGCGAAAGGGAGTTAGAATTTCAAGTACGAGACAGTGTGTTCTTATGGTTAACACCGAATAGAGGAATTCTAAAGCATCTAAAAGGAGGGAAGCTGAATCCGAGATATTTGGGACCGTTTCTGATAAAAGAAAGAATTGGACCAGTGGCGTATCGACTGAATTTGCCGGATAGGTTGACGGGAATACATGATGCATTCCACGTGTCTTAGTTGAAGAAGTACAATGCCGACCCTGGACATGTTTTGAATGATGAACCATTGGTGTTGCAACCCGACTTGAGTTATGTGGAGAAACCCTTGAGAATTGTGGACAAAAGTATCAAGACTCTCCAGAATAAGTAGATTCCTATGGTAAAGGTACAATAGGAACATCATGGCACGCAAGATGCCATATGGGAAATGAAAGAGTGGGTAAAGCAGAAGTATCCCGACCTGAGATAAAGGTATGCCTGAATTTCGGGACGAAATTCTTCTAAGGAGGGGAGAATGTGAAACTCCACTTGAAGCCAACCCTAGAGTAAGGGGGATTGGATGGATATCATGTCATCATGCATAAAATATACCTTTTGAATGATTTTGCATGCTTTAGAATTGTGGTTTATAGGTTAAATGGTTTATATATGCTTGTTGGGTAGAAAGGGCAAAAAGGTAATTTTATTTGAGGTCAAAATAGGAAGATGGCATGAGGTTTAGATAAGAAGAATATTTGGTTGATAAAATAATAACAAGAGTTGTTGTGGTTAAGTGTTTAGAGCTTTGTAAATTAATCCCTAAGGTCCTGAGTTCAAATCACATCACTTAAGTTTTATTCATATTTATCTTAACTAGGTTTGAATTTTCGTTTTTCTTACATTCCTTGAAGGTAGGAAAGTTGTCTTAAGGAAGACAGGATGGTAATGTCTTGACCATGTGGTCTTGTCCTAAAAAGAATTCTAGAAGAATTCTTATCCCCTTTAATTTTGCTAGCCTTGTCCTAGCATCTTTGAAATTTAAACTACCCTCAATTCTTTAATCCATTTTTAATCATAAAAATTCTGTGATAATTCCCTAGCTTAGGATTTGAAAATTCCAACTCTTGTGGGATAAAGATGGCCAAAAGTAAGAAGGAGAATTAGGTAGAGATTCCGAGAAAAAAAAAACACCATAGCTATTCCTTTAAACTCCATCTTCATCTTGTTCATGTTTTAGTAAGAAAAATCTAGAAAATTTTCCAGATTTCTTTCAAGGAAATTTTCAAAAGTTTCAGCCAGCTTTCCTATCCAATTTCTGCAAGAAAATTGAACATTTATGTAAGGTTGAAGGCTGGAAATTCAGTGAATTTTCGGAACTGTGCAAACATTCCAAAACCAGAATTTCGTTTCAACAAACTAGCCACATAAACATGGAATTTGAAGCCACCGTTAGAACATATGAAAAGCTGGAACTTCCTCTGCTTTTCTTCAAGATGAAGGCTGGAAAACCACCATGAAAAGACCTTCAAACACCCTTAGAATCCAGCTGTAAAATCGTGCCAAAGAGAACAAAAAAATTCTAGACCGAAACTATTTCAATTCCAAGTGTTCTTGAAGCTTAAATTCCAGAAATTTTTCCAGCTTGTCTCTTCAAGGCTAAGGCTGAAATTCTTCATCAAAACCCACTGAAATTCGGACCTTGTACAGCCATGGACTGAACATCTTGGCCTCCTCACCAACCTTGAATATTAGGACTCCATGATCATACCTCAAAAAACTCCTACGATCACTCTATCAAAAACTTATTCAAACTTCAAACTAAATTCTAGATTTTGTTCCATTAAAACACACCTATAGCTAAGTGATAAAACCAGAAAATCCTCTGTCATTATAAGACCATTTTTGGCCCACCTTAGGTCCCTAACAACCCTTCATTCTTTGATTGAAACCTAACTAATTCAACCATACACCATTGAAGAACAAGAGACCTTCCAAGAACAAACTCCATTACCTAATCTTATACCTCAAACAACTCCACCTTTTTCTCCATTTGAATTTCAAAAAGATTCTAAAAACCTTCTGTCTCATTCTTGATAGCCGAAAACTCCTTCTGCACTAGGCCATTCGGCCATCACAATTCCAGCCACACTCAAAATCCATTTTCTCTCAAACTCTCTCAAAAAAACACCAAGAACACACACTTCACATCTTCAAGCCTAAACGAATCCTAACCACCTCCAATCACTCCCAAATAGTTTAGATTATCAATATTCAATATATACATTTCATTTCTACATTTTATAACACCAAATCACCCAAAGTTGAATTTCCAAACGGATCAAACCAACCTTTTTTGTTGAAGGTTCAAAGAATACCAAAAGGTAAACTAAGAACAATCTCCTTGTTCTTCTTCTTCTGTTCAATCTCTATTATCATTCTATACCTTCATTCATCTCTTTCCCATACTCTCTCTCTCTTGGCCAAAATGGTGAAGATCAACCATGGCTACTTTCGGACCACTAATGGCCATGAAGCAATAGAGGATCCTCACTAACCAAGGAAATCCTTCATCAAACGAGCATCAATCAAGTATTTCTTTCTTAATCTCCCTTTTTAATTCATATAATCGAGACTCCTAAATGTTGATAGGATGATTGAATAAAGTAGGAGTTGAATATGTGTATGTGGGTGAAGGGGATGGAGTTAGGACATGAGAGTTGGAATGAATGATTATGCCTTACAGATTTTGCTTTTGAATCATTATATGCTCATCATGATTAAAGAAATTTATGGATGTTTTGATGCACGTTAGATATTATGACACTGTTGTTGATTAGGCCTTTATGTTATATTTTTCAATAAAGCCATAGATGATATTATGCCTAGTCGAAGATCATTCATCTTGTAGTTTATGTTGATTCAAGACTATATTCATAGATAGATTAACATGCTATTTATTATATGAGAGTATGTTCATAGATCTTCTCTAACAATTGAAAATTATGGTAAAAACTATTTTTTATTAATTCTAGAATTATTTTTATTAACATTATTGTTATTAATTTAATTAGAATTATTATTCAATAAAATCTATAAAATTCAAATAAACATTAGGTAGGTTTGAAATAGAGTATTATTTAAAATATTATTAGGTGAATAAATAAATTCTTTATTTAAAAATAATAAATAATAAAATATTGGAATTAATTAAGATCAAATGACATTGTAGACCATATTAATTAGCCTTACTAAAACTTTTATCTATTTCCAAAAATATTATTTATATTAAAATTTATTTATTATTTATTAATTACAAATTAAGTATAATTCATTTATTTTAAATTAATTATTAAATAAAAATTAAGTGTAATTTATTATTTATAATAATACTATTTAAATATTGCTAATTACCAATATTATTTAGGATTTAATATTATTCATTCTTTAACAGTAATTTTATTTATTAGCAATATTACCCATTATTTATTATTTGAAGCTATAACTTATTATTATTTATTTTATAACACCCATTTATTTTACCTTATTAAGCTAGTTTCATTTTATAAAATACTTTATCAACTAGTATTAAAGTTTAAGACATTATGGTCTTGGTTAGTTGTTGATATTGCTAGTTGAATTAGGAATTATTTATTTAAGGCAAATATGGTCTGGATATTGTCTTATACCTTATGTTTACCCCAGGCGGGGTTAGGTTGACCTTGGAAGACTTTTGAACTCGGGAAGAGAAAAAGATCAGGTAAGTACCTGCATGAAGCCATTTGAAGACCAAAGTTATTGTAGCAAGTCAAACTCAATGTATACAAGTATTTGTACTGTAAGGCAACTATGGACAATTTCCCTTTTTGTTTCAGACAAGCAAACCATTTAAAACTAAATGAACAATTTCACACCAAATGCTAAACTTTTCTTAAAAACCCAACTTTGGCAAGATTTTTAGAAACCATAATTGCTATTTTCAAGTGAATCATTGTATGATCTTTTTCCTCCCAAGTGGGACAAACAACGTTGTATACTTTATAAGGGTAGACTGCTGGACTAGTCTTTGAAGGGTTAGGGTAAGTCTCTCAAGAGGTGGCCACCTCTAAGGGGTGAGTCCTTCCCGGATAGGATGCCAATCCTGTAGGTCATATTGGTCCGAGTTAGCAAGTTCAGTCAAGTGGACTGTATATTTTCGGAGTGAACAACCGGTAAGTTTGGGTGTAGAGATGGATGAGTATCTCACCCAATAGGGCATACACCTACCTTGTGTCAGTATGCACAAAGTATGGCATTCTAATCGTTATATTGTCATGGTGCACAAAGTGTGGTTCCATGGCTACCTCTTTTGAGTGGTTGTATTTATTATGCACATGTATATTTTGGAAAGCAAAATACCACTCTTCGTTTGTAAAATTTATTTGAGGCTTGCCAGTATTTTCTTTTATGAAACTTTCACAACTTGCATTCATGAACTGTTTTACCTGAAACACTCAAAGCACACACGGGCTTACTGAGATTTATATCTCACCACCCTTTTATACAATGTTTTTAGGTCGATCCTGCTATAAAGGTTATTAGCTAGAGAATTGCCTATGTTTTGAAGCTTCATTGTTTTGCTTCCTATGTATTTCTTTTAAGAGACAGTAGTAGACATTTATTTTTGAATTTGTTCATGTATTGTTGGGTTGTAATAAGTTTAATTTTGAATTATTTATTTTATTTTATTTTTTATGTCCTAGTTATAAAGACCGGGCAACATTCCCAGCCCTATTGGGGTATAGGTAGCAGGGTGTTACACTATTAGGTTTGAGCCTCCCACAATGGGTTTGATGCAGCTCCCACTGGCCCGCCTGTTCTAATCGGGGACACTACAACATTTTTCTCTTTTAATGACTTTTTTATGTGTCACAATAGTTGATTTTTTCTGACATTTAATCTATTATGACATATAAAAATAGTGTCATCTAAAGTGATGTCAGAAAAAGTCTGTGACATTTATAAATATCAGAAACAAATGTTACCATAAGAAACAAATGTTACCATCTTCTAAAGCCTTTTTTTAAACCAGAATTCTTACTTAACACCTTTCTCCTTCCTCATAAAAAAAAAAATTAGAATCCTTATCTACTTCCTATGATACTAACTGCTTCATGTTTAATGCATATGATCACATGAGACAGACTTCATGTCAATGCATTCTTGTTAAGTGACAGAGATATTCTTGTGACACACCTATTCAAAATCCAACTGGTAGAGGAATGCAAATTTTTATGCATCTTAGAACATAAGTTTCAGATAAAGACAAAATTAAGAATTAAGGATAAAAAAACAATGTGAAAATTCTTACAAGAAAAATGTGGACATGGCAAATTAACTAATGCACAAAGAATACCTACAGGTAGCAACTCACATTTGCTTTAGCTGTAGAATTCACATTCTCATTTATAGAGAATGCACCACCAAGAAGAGTAATCTGTCCAATTTTTTTTTTGCAAATTCAGGATTTGCTTGTATAGCCTGCATCAAGGGATCAATCTAGTTAATAATAATAAGAAAAGAATGACTATTATGTGTTCTAATTTGTAGTCTAAAATCAAGAAAACAAACCAGAGCAATATTTGTAAGGGTCCCCAATGCCACTTTTGTAATTTCTCCAGTGTAATGTCTAGCTTGGTCAATGAGAAATTCAGCTGCAAATTGTTCAATTGCCTTTCCATTTGGTGGAGGAAAGCTTTGATTTCCAATCCCATCAATACCATGTACAAAATTGGCAATCCAAAGTTTTGTACCTTTCTTCACATTAAATAATAAAATAATTGACAGGTTAATCACAGCAAAAGTGTCTTTATAGAATCTATTGTCATCCTATTACTGAGTTAGTGCTATTGTGTTATCAAGTCAATATGAAATAGGACCAGTTGCAGTCTCAAATTGTCAAATTTGTGTAAGATGTGGAAATTATGAAGTTAATCAAACCAATCTAGAGTTCCCTTAAAAGAAAAAAAATTACTAATGAGCAAATCAATTACATTTCACTTATAATCTTTGCTGCGTAGAAACAAGATTTTATTTCAGAGGAAAGCATATTGTACAGTACAAAATTTGACAATAGGAAAAAAGGTCAAAGTTAACAAGAAATGGGACATAGAATGGAATTTAAAAAGAAGAAAAAGTAAAATACATACGGCGATTGTGACGTGGGATCATTCAGCTATAGGTATATCAGTCCTTCTTGAAATCTCTAACTTAAATAAGCAATTAAAAACATCAATATCTCAAGAAATATTGTGAAACAAAAGGAACAATAAGAGCACCTAAAAGAAGAAAAACAGATAAGGGAAATGAAAACAACTTTTTTTGCCCATATTAATCAATCGGGAAAGCCAACCCAAATTAAAAATTTCTCATGCACAATACTCAGCAAACATCAACCAAGTAAAATTCAAAAAGAAAGAAACTTTAGCTGTATATATTACGGAATGGGTACATAAACCCTATTGCTAAAGAATCCAACTCGGAAAACGAATACTTAACCATTTGGGCATCCATTATGCCTAAAGGGAAAATGCAAGAGTTGCTAAGAAACCGAAGAAGCATTCCCAAAAAAAGGAGATTGAAACAAAAAATTTAGTTTTAGGCTTGAATTTGGGAGATTAACCAGGGAAGATCTGACAAAGTAGTTTGATTTTTCGTAACAAATTTGGGACTTCAACATATGAAAAGAAAGTTGAATGCTTACCTATTTGCGTTTATGAGAATTTTGATGTGGTTTTTCATTGTTAGTCAGATAATTTGATGTTGAAGACGAATGGAGCTTCTTTGTTGGGGTCGAATTTGGAGAATGAGGAGGAGGATAAAAAAATCCGAGAAGAAGGCAATGCAAAGTTGGGAAGGAAAGGGAAAGGGAAAAAAATTTGGTTGGAAAATATTTTGGGGAAAAAATTTGGCATCTATATTAGCGCCATCAATGATTTTTCCCCTTTAAATTAATAAAAATAAATTTGAGAAATTTTAACTTTGCTTTAATTTTCTTCTTCTAAATAAATTATACTTAATTTTTAAGAGAAAATTATAATTAAATTGTGAATTTATTATAACATATAATAAATGTTATTAAATATATTTATTATTACACTTAATCTTAGATTATTCTAAAACTACAACATTTAGCTGTATTATTAATATATGTTGAAATGTAAATGTCACAATAGTTGTTTATTTTAACATTCAAAAAAATGTGTCATTAAATCTATGTCACAAAAACTATTTTTTGTTGTAGTGGGAGTTGGCCGTGTGACATTGGCGAAGGCCAATGCCAGGCGGTTCTTATAGCGGAGGTCGGAGGGCACTGCGTGAGGCTGGTGTCACAGAGCCGCGAAAACCTCCTCTCCCTGTAGTGGAAGGATAATGGGCCGCTGCTGTTCAAGCCCGCAATAGCGAGATGGGTCAGCCATAATTCGACTCAAACCTTTTCACCTTTTTTCTTAGTCAAAATCGGCTGCACTAAAATGTTTGATTACCAAAATAATTCCAAACCTTTTCCAATCATGAAAATTGATTGTTGGTTCTTCCGGGAAAAAAAAAATGTTACATTCAGTTGTACTGTTTGAAAAAAGGTTAAAACTAACTGTTACTCAAAAGTTAACAGGAAATATTTGAAAATACGAGACTTTGGACGATACATATATAAAAGTATGTTTGCTTGCTAAAATAATTTTCATACCTTTTTCCAATCATGAAAACACATTGTAGGTTTTTTGAATTGGTTGGATGTTATAGACGTTAATTTTCCTGCTTAAGTTAAAGATGCAACCCAACCTTATCTTACTAGGTGGGAATGGGGCCGAGCTCTATCCCATAGCTTTTTTGTTTCGGTCTATCTTTATCTGTTCTCTATTTTTTTAATTTATATATATATATATATATATATATATCTTTTTTTTAGTATATCTTGCACATATTTTTTAAAAATCTACATAAATATATTTATATTTCTAAAAGAATATATTATTAATATATTTTAAGAGCATACTCTCATAATTTAAATTATAATAAATTGTCAAAACGTTTAATTTCTAAAATATATATGTCATAACATTTAGTTTGAGAGGGGGTAATATGTTTTAGGATTAATTTGAATCACTGTGAGAGTATTTATATTTCTTCAAAGTATAATAT